>MU385718.1:0-154363 GCA_022497155.1 Whalleya microplaca
TTTACTATTTTTTTTTTTTTTTTTTTTTTTTTTCAGATTTTTCAGCTGCGTGAACGCTAGCTAAAAAATCAGAGAGGGATGTAATGAGGCAAGGGATTACGGGTATTAATAGCAGTTTAGGAGCCACTAAAAGCCCTTTAAAGCCACGTTATAAGGTATTTATAAGGCACTTTATAAAGCACTTTATAAGGCATTTTACAGTGGATTATATACCTATATTTAGCTAACCTTTTCCCTCACATCTTTTTCACTTTTTTTATAATAAATATTATTAAATAATTAAATAATTACACACATATAGCTTTAGTAGCTAATATACACTCATTTTAACCTAATATCTCACTTTCGATTCACTTTAATACCTTGTTTTAAAATAATATTAAAAGTTTTATAGCTAATTAAATATCCGATATATTTTTTAAATTTAATTTTAAATAATTTTTTATTTTTTCCGGCTATACGTTCCGTTTTAAAGTCACAGTCCACACGGACCACCTGTAATATATAGCCCGTACATACATTAATCACCCACCGGGGTTAGCCCGGCGGGGTTTTTTTAAACGAATTTCCTTAACGTACACTTAAGAAATTCGTTCTTTTTTTTCTCATCTTGCGATTTTAATATAACAGCTAGTAATATCAAAGCCTTGCCTCTAGTAATTATTACGTACCGTAATAATCGCAAGATTAACCTTTTATAGCTTTAAAAAAGCTTAATTTTTATTAATTAATTAATCGATTAACTAATTAATTAACTACTGGTATTATAGCTTTTATTGCATATTTAAAATACCCTTACACCTTCCCCGGAAGCCTATATTTATTTAGCTATATTAGGCTTAAATTATTTATACCTTTAATACTTATTGCCTGTTATAGCAAAAATAAAAAAGAAGCGCGCGGAAAAAGCGCGTTTAAAAGTTTAATTCGATCCGGAAAAATATAATTAGGCTTTTTTCCGTAAAAACAAATGCCCGGGATACGATAGCCTTTTAGTTTAACATTTAACGATCGGACCGATCTAGCTTTACTATAATTATAACCCGAGTATTATTAAAGGATATACTATTAAAAAAACGATAATAATAATAATAACTTAAAACTTATTACTTTTTAGACCTTATTCGAGAAGTTTAAGTAATTAATTATTGCCGATAAATTAATAATAACCCGCTATAATTTTACTTTAATATAAATCGATAAAAACACGCGCGAGTGTAAAAATAAATTAGCTAAGTTTTTTATAAAAAGCAAGTTTTCGGGATTTTTTTTTATATTTTTACTCCTTTTAGGAAAAGAAGTATAGCCCGAAATAAACGGAATAATTAATAAAAAGACTTTCGAGAAAATAGCGCAATAATATTTTAAAGCCTTTTTTAAAAAAATAAAACTAAAAGTTTTTTTAATAATAGCTAATTATAAGACTTACCGTTATTTATATCGCATTACGGAGGAATAAAATATTAATTTCGGGGTTATAAAAGATTAAGTATTTGCTTTAGGAAAAAAAGGAAAAGAGATAAAAAAAAAGTTGTTAAATTAGCTGTAATTTTAAAATTCGAAGGTGATAAAGTTTACGAAAAAGTTGGATAATATTAATTAGCTCGTTATTAATTTTATTGCGGAACTATCGAACTATTAATCGGATACGTTTTAATCCGAGATTTAGAACTTATAGTAATAATTGGTAGTCGTTAATTAAGAAAAAGAAAATTTAACGAAATTATTTTAGAAGGCTAATATTACGGTCGGAAATTTACGTTAATAGCTAGCCGGGGGTAAAAAAACCGAGGAACTTTATTAATGCTTAAGGAACGTTAACCAGGCTGTTATTAATTTTATAATAAGCTAGCGTAATATTTTAATACGATAATATATTCCTGTTCTTACTTTTACTTTCTTACCGCGTGTAAAAAACGCTATTACTGTAAACTAAAATGCCTAAGCTATTATATAAAATAAAACCCCGGCATTAGTGTTTTTTAATTTAGAAAAAAAGAAGCGGTCGGTTAAGGTCGATATATTTAAGTTTTATAATAATATTTTTAAAAATACCGTTTTTTTTACTATATAATACCGAAAGTAAAATAACCGTTTAAAAACTAACGCTAATTAGTTCGATTTTAATGAAACCCGTATAGCGGATATTAAGTTTAATATTAAAAAAAAAGTTGCTAAAAAGCTTTAATAATACTTAAAAAAAATTACCCGAATAAAATTATTATATCGGTAGTTTTAATAAAGTATATATATATTTAATATCGGGATATAAATAAAAATAAAAAAGCTAAAATAGCTTTTATTAATTTAACTATAAATAATAATCTAGCTAAATTTTATATTTTTAAAAACGAGTTTATAAAAAAGGCAGATAAGCGTATATTACTAAAAGCGAAATAAAAGAACGAATTTTATATAAAACTATAATTTTATATTTAAAATATTATAACTAATTAATATATTAACCTTAGTTATAATTTTTTCTGTTTTATTTAATACTATAATTAAATCGTATTTAATTTTTAGTAAAATAAAAAACGCCGGTAAAAAATAAACGTATTTTCCGGCGGAGCCGGTTGTAATAACGCGTAAATATAGGCGCAAGTTAATATTAAACGAGAAAGCGGCGGATGCGGTTGCGGAGGTAGATTCTTATAAGCTGGTGCGGGTATTACGGCTAGCCGGGGTAATAATTTATTTATTTCGGGAGGCGTAATTTCGATAAATTAGGTTTAAATATATTTTAAACCGGGTTTTACCGAAATATAATAGTTAATTAATAATAAATAATATTTTAACTATTATTAATATAAATATATTACGGCTTATTATTTATATTTATAATATAAGCGAAGCTATAACAGTATAAATCGGGATATTTTAGTCGCTTTTATTTATGTATATTATAAATAACGTAAAGGATTTCTGTCAGTTAATAACGCGGGCTAAAATAACAAATCGGAAAACGTATAATTTTAAGCGAAATAAACTCCCCTCTAGGGGTAATATTAGTAAGAATGGTTAATATATTAACAGATTATTTAAATTGATATTTTAGCGGGAACTAATTTTTTGTAAAAAATTTTATTATAGCTAATAAAATTTTTATTATTACTAAAAATATTTTTGCCGATATAGGAATAAATGGATATATTTTTATAAGTTTTAAACTTACTAAATTAATTAAATAATATTTAAATTCTAAAGTTATAACGGGGTTTTAATTATAGACAGTTAAAAGTTATAATTTAAAAAGTTTATAAATAATTATAAAAATATTAATTATAAATTAGCGCGTTTAGAAATAAATTTTATAAAAAGTAGCCTTTATTATATTAAACTTAAAATACGATATATTAATCGGTCGCCGTTAATTTTATAATTATAACGTTTTTCCGGATATTTGCCGGGAGAATTTGATTTTTTTAAAAATATGGTATATTAATGTTTTTTTGGGTTTTTCGGAAGTGCGGCTTAACGTATATAATAATTTTTTGCCAAATATTTAATAGTGTTTCGAAAAATTAAAAAATAAGCCTTATTAGAATAAGGTATTGCCGGTTCTCTATCGATATAACTGCCTCCCGGTAGTTATAAAGGCAGTTTTTAATAAAAAAAAATCTTAATAAATAAAAAAGCTAAAGTTCCGGTTAAATAATATAGATTTAAACTTTATAGCCCCAGCTAAATTAAACGTTATACGCTAAAAAGTAACTAAGCTAAAATCACTAAAAGTCGAATAACCGGTAGAAACTATACTTATGCGGGCGAAATATCGACCCGAGTATATTTATTTATAGCCGATTTCCTTTATTAAAAGAGGCAGGCCTTAAAATAATATCCGGAAGATATATTATAAAATAGCCGATATAAAAAAGGCTTTAAAACTACTGCCGAAAAAATTTAAGCCTTTTTTTAAAAAGGCTAAGTAGCTTTATAATAGGTATAAACTTTATTATTTAGTACAAGATATTTTCTTTTAGTACCGATATTACTTTATTATAAATATAGCGGTAATTTTTGCGGCACTTTTTTTAAAAGCTGCTAAAAAATTATATATCGGCGTAATAAGTTTATACAAGATCGATAAAAAAATTAAAAAAAAATAATAAGCTTTCGATAGCTTTCCGGATAAAAAAGAGAAAAAATTCCGGCAGAAGTTTTAAAAAATTGTTCTAATAAGGTATCGACACTTTTTACGGGCTTTTAATAAAATAAACTCCGACTAGCTTCTTTTTAATCGGCCGTATAATTATTATATTAAGTTTAAAAATAATAAAGGGCGATAAAATTTAATATATAGCCTATTATATAAAATATCTTTAAACAAGTTAAAAGTAGTCTATACTTATATTATCGAAAACTTATAAAAAAGATTTATAAAGTTAAATATTACGTTATAAGCGGCTCTGGTTCTTTTTATACTTAAGGCAAATAGTAGTCTTTAGTTTTATATAAATTATCGAAAACTAAATATATTAATATAAAAAAATCGATATCTGCTACTTTTAATTAAAGAAACGCTAATATATATTTCAAAAGCGAAAATATTTATAAAAATTAATATCCGGCAGACATTTAACTATATTTAAATATATCCGGATAATAAAAAATTAACGATATTTTATATGTAATACGGGGTATATAAATATAAAGTCTTTTTTTTTAAATTAACTAATAGCTTTTCGACTTTTTAAAAATATATTAATAAAACGTTATTTAATTTTCTAAATATTTTTTATAACGCATATATCGATAATATTTTAATATATTCCGATTTGCTAGAAAAATACGAGATATATATTACTAGGGTTTTAAAAAAGCTACAAGCGGTAGGGCTATAAGCTAATTTAAAAAAATGTAAATTTTATATTATTTAAACTAAATTTTTAAGGTTTATTATTAAAACTAACGGCATTCGGGTAAACCCCGAAAAGGTCGCTATAATATAAAATTAAAAACGACTTGTTATAGTTAAAAATATATAGTTATTTTTTAGGTTTTATAATTTCTACCGCAAGTTTATATTTAAATATAGTCGGAAAATAAAGCCTTTAATAAACCTTATAAAAACTAATGTGCCTTTTATTTAAAACGTCGAATGTAAATTAGCTTTCGAGACATTAAAAAACCTTATTATTTCGGCCCCGGTTTTAGTTTATTTTAACTATACCCGCGAAATAAAAATAAAAACAGATATTTCGGATAATATTTTAATAAGCTCGCTCTCTTAAAAAAAGAATAACGGCAAGTAGTACCCGGTCGCTTTTTTTTCGGAAACTATATAAAAAATAGAACTAAATTATAAAGCCTATAATAAAAAAATATTAGCTATAATACGAGCGTTATAATGCTAGCGTCCGGAATTAATAAAAGCCTAATACCGAAACCCGTTTTTAGTAGTAATAAATTATTAGATATTAAAATATTTCGGTATTAAATAAAAGCTAAATTTCCGATAAGTAAGTTAGGCGGAATTGCTAATATAATATAACTTTATTATTATATATAAGCCTAATCGAAAGAATATAATAGCTAACGCGTTTTTACAAAAGCAAAAGAAACTATATATCTAAAAAGAAAAAACGGAGGTTTAACAATACTTTACTTTATTTAAATTAATAACTTTTACGGATCTAAATTACTTAGATATAGGCGAGCTTTTGTTAAGGTTATTATACCTATATTTTAAGATTTTTATTTTAAATAAAACGGAAATGCCATTACTACCGGCCCCTCTATCGGGAATAACATTAATAAACGAGATTTTATAATAAAATAAAAAAGACCTTAACTTAAAACTATACCGGGAAAAAGCTAAAGTAAACCTTACCGGGCTTTAGTAATTAATAAATAGGCTAGTTATTTATAACTTGCGATTAGTAATTCCCGAAAAAAATAACTTACGAACGCGTTTAATTCGCGAGATATACGGGCGCTTAAATACGATATATTTAAGAAAAAATAAAACGCGTAAGCTACTTACGGAATAGTATTAGTAGCCGGGACTATTTATAGACGTTATAATATATATAAATAATTATTTAAAGTGCCGGCTAGCTAAAGTTCCGCGCAATAAAACCCCTAATAAGTTTTACTTATTGCCGGTGCCCGATCGTATTTAGTAATATTTAGTCGTAGATTTTAAAATAATACCGAAAAATAAATATAAATATAATAATATATTTATAATAATAAATTATTTTAAAAAATATACCCAAAGTATTACTTATATTATAAAAGCGATAATGTTAAACGTAATATTAATATATTATAAAAAACCGTTTCGGGTATTTAGTATGCCTAATAACGTTATTAATAATCGATGCCTTTAATTTATTTCTACTTTTACAAATAAGTTAGTTTATATTATAAATATCGATTAAAAATTAGCGTTATTTAGTTATTATAAGACCGCGAGTTAAGTTAAAGTTATAAATATATATCTAAATTAACGCTTACGCCTTTTCGTAAATTATTACTAAAATAATTAATCGTAGTTATTACCGGCTATAAATTATACGCAAGCGTTATTATTATATAAATCGATAGGGTTATTTTTTTATAAGGTAAAAATAGAGTTTACTATATTTATAAATTTCGATTAAAGTTAACGGATAATAGATTTTAATAGTTTTTTTATAAAGGAACGCTTTTTTTAAAAGAAGATTTAAAAACGAGCTAAAATATTAAATAGTTTTATTACTATAGCGTAATCTGCTATAAGGCAGGCGTAAAAACGTATAACTAAATAAGCTAATAAATACCGGAAGATACCTAATTTCGGAATGGGTAATAAGGTATTTATTATTAAAAAACGGCAGGCTTAGGTTATAAATCGGCTGTTAAATAAATTAGACTTCCCTTTAATTTGTTAATATTTCGAAATAAAGAAAAAGCTACTAAATAATACTTATCGGTTTAAGGTCCTCCCGATTTAGCGTATTATAATATTATATTATATTAATAAACTATAATATTATTATAATAATCCGTTCCTGAGATAAAAAGCTAAAAGCCTTAAAGGTAAAGTAATTTAGCCCGATAAAAAAAAAGAGTTTATAATAAAACGGGTTGTTATATTACAAATATATTACCGAAAATTATAATATTAAATAGACTAGAAAAAATAAGATATCGATAAAATATAATATCCGGCCGAGAATTTTAAAAATGCGTCGGAATAGTTAGCCGTTTTTTATAAAGCTAATCCCGACGCGGCTAAACCTTTTATACGTTTTTTTAAGTAAATATAAGCAATAAAAAAAGAACGGTTTAATAACCTATACCCTAATAACAATAAGCCCGCGGCTATACGGCAGTTATAGCGGAAATAAAAATAAGCTTAAGGCTTAGGTAATAAAAGCAGGATTTTTTTTTTTTTTTTTTTTATTATTAGGGAAAGGGGCACAGGATAGCTGCGTATATAGCTAGATTTACGCGATAACGCCTTTAACGGTTATAGAAAAGCTTTATTTAAACGCCGCGATATAAAGGCCCGTTAACGTAATAATAATATAAATACCCGAGGTAATCTTTCTTTTAGCTAAAAAATAACTAAAATTAAATCGATCGATTATTTTTTAAAGTCCGAGATTCGAGTCTCGGGGCGAGCCTTTCTTTTTTTAAGGGGAGGGGTAGTCACGGTTTATACGGACCACCTATAATATATAGCCCGTACATACATTAGTTACCCACCGGGGTTAGCCCGGCAAAGTCCTTTTAAACAAATTTCCTTAGCGCACACTTAAGAAATTTATTCCTTTTTTCTTTATCTTGCGATTTTAATACAACAGCTAGTAATATTAAAGCCTTGCCTCCAGTAATTACCACGCACCGTAATATTTAAACGGGTAAATTTAATAGCTATAAGCGTATATATTATTTTAATTAAGCCGTAAATCGCTCGTTAACGCTTATATAATTATTAAGTTATATTACTTAAAATATTATCTAAATTACGAATTAAATATCTCGTAAAAAGTATGTAAAATTTTATTTTAAAATAGTAAAATATTATATAAATAAGCTATAGCTTATATGCTTTTTAATGTTTTAAAATAAAGTGATAAAGTGAAGCGAAAGTGAGATATTAGGTTAAAAATAAGTGTATATTAGCTGCTAAAGCTATATATATATAACTATTTAACTATTTAATAATATTTGTTATAAAAAAGTGAAAAAGATATAAAGGAAAAAGTCAGCTAAATACAGGTATATAATCCACTGTAAATTGCCTTATAAAGTGCCCTGTGAATACCCTGTGAAATGCCTTATAAATACCCTGTGGAGTGCTTTATAAAGTGCCTTATAACGTGGCTTTAAAGGGCTTTTAGTGGCTCCTAAGCTGCTGTTAATACCCGTAATCCCTTGCCCCATTACATCCCTCCCTGATTTTTTAGCTAGCGTCCACGTAGCTGAAAAATCTGAAAAAAAGAAAAATGAAAACACGCCCCACACTTGAATGCTTAACCTTCAGATCTGAAAAAAAAAATTTTCACCCCAGGGACCTTAGGGTAACAGGTCAAATAGCCACAGCTATTAGTAGCAGCAGCAGCAGCAGTAGGTCAGGTGATAATAAGTTAGCTAGCCACAGCTAGCAGTAGCAGCAGGTCAGGTCAGGTGACCTCCCTATAAGCCTCCCTAACAGCTAATAGCAAGTGACAGCAGGTTAGCAGGCCACAGCTATCAGTAGCAGCAATAGTAACAGCAGCTAATAGCCTCCCTTGCTACTAAAGGTGGCATTCAAGTGATATAGTGTATCAAGGTGTGTAAAAGTGTTATCCGATATTATTATCTATATAAATTATATATATATTAATAGCTGGCTACATTTAGCTATATACTAATAACACAATTAGTTTATTACCGTTACTTATATAAAATAAATAAATTTATATATAAAAATATATAGTTTAATATTTCTAGTATTATTACGCTTTATATTTTTGGTATATAAAAAAGAAAATTCGTAAATCGTAAGTAATAAGTAACGTAAATATAATATATAAATAAAATAGCTGGCTAGCTATCGATCGAGCATATAGCTTAATTCGATTTATATAAAAAACAAGTAGCTATCGGACGAAATAAAATAATCCGCGTACGATTTATCGGATAAAAATAAAGTAAGCTCGATAATAAATATACTTTAAGTGGCTATTGCTAGTAAATTTTATACTTCCGTAACTTATAATATTTTAAAAAAGACTGTTTTACTCGATTAATTAAAAGGTAAAGAAATTAAGGCCTATTTAAGGGAGCTAAATATTTTAGGATAAGGTAATAAAGTAAAGCGAAAATAAAATATCAGGTTAAAAATAAGTGTATATTAGCTGCCAGAGCTATATATATATAACTATTTAACTATTTGGTGATATCTATTATAAAAAAGTGAAAAAGATGTGAAGGAAAAGGTTAGCTAAATACAGGTATGTGATTTACTGTAAATTGCCCTGTGAAGTGCCTTATAAATACCTTATGAAGTGCCTTATAAATATCTTATAAAGTGCCTTATAAAGTGCCTTATAACGTGGCTTTAAGGGGCTTTTAATAGCTCTTAAGCTACTATTAATACCCGTAATCCCTTGCCTTATTACATTAGCTAAAGCTTTTAAAAAAGCCTAATTTTTATTTTTATTTTAATTAATTTGTCGATAATTTTTTAACTAATTTACTCGCTATTTTTTATAGGCTTTTTAATATATAATAAAGGAAGTTTAAAATTTATTTTTTTTAAGCTTAAAATTAATAAGTAATATATTTTTTAAATTTAATTATAGCTTTTTCGTTATCGCTATAAATTTTATAAATTAGTACTTTATATTATTTGCGAATTTTAATTTCGAATTGCCGTAAAGTTTTAAAGATATATAGTTAAGCCTTATTTTTTAGCGGGATAGTAAAAATTATTCCGCTATATTTATTTTTTATTATAAGTGTTTATTCCGATTTTTTATACCCTTTTTTAAAGTCGAAAAAATCTTATAAAATCTTTTAAAAAAGACGGGGTAAAAAATGCTTTAATCGGCGTCGTAATATTACCTAACAAATATAAGTTATAACGTAATAAGAATATTTTATTTATTTTATGCCGTTAATTCTTATATTTTATATATTTATTATTAAAGTTTATAGCGCTATTAGTTTTAAATAACCTAATTAAATATGTTATAAAGCTTTAAAATCCTTTTTTAGGCGTACGGGATCCCTAAAAAGTTTTTATAGCCTATTTCTTTTTATTATAAAAAAAGCTAATATTTTTATTACGCTTTATTTAATTTTTTTAAATAGGGTGGCATTAATTATTATAGGTTCGTTATAATATAAGAAAAGTTTGTTATATTTCATAAAAATTAAGTTATACTTTTAAAAAAGTTTTTTAAATATAACGTTATAATTTATAATATTATACCGTAATAAGTAATCGAGTTTATAATATTAGATTTTTATATCCCTTAAGCGAGCTTCCGAAATAATGTTTATATAAAATTTTTTAATAAGTATTATATTAATAAGCTTAAAATCTTAAGACTTTTTTTCTCTTTTAACTTAAAAGATTTTAGGGAAGATTTTTTTGCTTTATTTAATAATAGGGAAGCTTAAAGTGCTTATTTTTATTATTTTACTATTTTAAATAAGTCGGAAGTTTTTTGGGACTATTAATACCGCGTTATTAACTAGATAAAAAGTTTTATAATTATTAATAATAGTGTATTTCGAGAGTGAGTATCTCTCGAATTTTATCGTAATATAAAAGCCCGGTAATTTTTTAAGTTTAAAATTTTTAATAAGGTCGATTATTATTCTTATAAAACAGTTAAAAACTATTAAATTTTAGGATTTTTTTTTAAGCTTTTAATCCTTTCGATTACCCCTGTTTTATAAGCTTTGTTTTATTTGCTATTTTTAAGAGTAAATTATATCTGCCAGGTTTTTTTATTTAAAGAGCTTAAAGCGCTTTTTAATTTCGGCTATATAAGACTTCTTTAGAATATTAATAATTTTATCGCTTTTTTAGTAATAGCGTATTATAAAATCGCATATAATTTAAGTGTTTAGCGGTATAAACGCTTTTTAGTTAGTAAATAAAGGTATAGTTGCTTATTTTAAGCTCCGGAGTTACTATTAGGCTTATTTAAAAATCTATTATCGGTAAATTTTTATTTAAGGTCTAAATTATTAGGCTGTTTTCCGAGTGTAATAAAAAAGCCTAAAGCTTTGTTTTAAGTTTTTAGCTAGTTTTTATATAATAAAGTTTTAAATTAATCTCCGTATTAAGCTAATATAATTAATTAATTTCTTAAATAATTATTTTTAATTATATTACCGAGTTTTTTTATTATTTAGTTAAAAGTTAGGCGAGTTTTTATTATATTAAGGAAATTTTTAACCGCTAATATTCCGTTAATTTTAGGAAATTTATAAATTTAAGCGTTTATAAAAGCTCGATATTATTTCGCGTATTATTTATTAAGTTTAACCGAGCTTTTTTTAGCCTTAATTAGTATTTATCGATAGGTCTTTAGTATTATAGTTTGAGTACTCGCTATCGAAAATGCTAAAAAGCTTTTTAAGGCTTTAATAATATCTTAAATTATAATTACTTTTTTTTAGAAGTTTATAGTTATTGCTAAAGTTTTTAAGTTAAGGTCGATTATTTTAAATACCTAATTCCAGATTACGTTATAACGTTTGTAATTATTGTTTTAGTTAATAACAGTAACGTTATAAATTTTTACTTAATTTTTAAAACTTTTTATTACTTTTTTATCGGTAGGCTCGGAAAGCTTTTTTAGGGCTTATAAACGGCTTAATTTTAGCAAAGCTTGTTATTTTTGCAAGCTTTCGTTATAGGGTCGGAAGATTTTTATAATTTCTATAGCTTTAACTTCCTTATATATAAGTACTGCTGGAAGGAAAGTGTAGGATTTATTACAATCGGGAACGTTTGGATTAATTAAATGCTATATTTTATAGATTTTATAGTCAGCCTTTAGTTAGACGTACTACTTAAACCAACTATAACTATCTTTAAAAAACGTAATAATAGGAATTAAATCGGTTATTAAAGATATAATATTAAGCTTGTTTATAATTTAAAAAATTATTATAAAAAGAAAGAGAGTATAAAAAATAAAATAATTTAATTTTAATAAATAATTACTAAAAAGTACCGGCTTTAAGCGTTAACCGGGTTTATAACTAATATAGTTATAGTATATATAAAGATTATTTAGGTGCTGCTATAATTACTTTAATAAAATTGTATAAAAATCTAAGATCCGAAAGATCTTTTAGTTATAGAAGATCTCTTTTAAGCCTATGGATCTCGGAATAATATTACTCCGAGATCCATAGGCTTAAAAGAGATCTTTAATACCCATATTATCGTGACAGCAGTGTATTCAAGATGTTCAATAGGTATATAGAGATTAACTCCTTAGTGGGGTAAATTAAATCAGTAGTCAATTTTGGAAAAGAGTGGATGTCTGTCTATTTTTAAGACTAGCATAGTTTCAAGCCCTTGGTGGCATCACTCTCCGGGCCCATGGGGACGTTATGTTTCTCAACCAAGCCGAGCCAGATTCCTACATATCCATACTTCTACCAGGAAGACTCTCAAGCCCTATAGGATAAGTCATTAGCTCAAGCGCTTCGAAAAGCCGCGTGACAACTTACATCCATCGATGTCCTCGTTGACAGTGCTCTGGATAGAGCACTGGTTTGCCTGGGCCACGCTCTGGGTCGCGATTCCGTTGCTGAGCAAGGGTGTTGAGTCCATGGCACGCTGGAGAGCATCGCCCTTCCAGCCAAAGAGGTAGTCGCCGTGAGTGCCGTAGCCTAGGCTGTCTTCGTAACTCCAGACAAAGGGCTGCGAGCCGTCCTCGGGCCACTGAGACTTGTCGTTGAACTGAGTGGTGTCCCACATGGTTTCAAAGGCGACCTGGGGTACCCGGACGGGGTGCGATGTCGGGCAAGCACCGGCAGGGACGAACCCTCCCTTGTTCGTGTTGTACATGTGGTCCTGGTGGTTGGGGCTATCGAGGTTCTTGCCATCCCAGCATCTACGTATAATCAGTGGATAAGGAATATGACTACAGAAAGGGCTACTCACGCAGGGAAGTGGTGGATGGCCATGATGCCAGCTGGGCATGGCTGCTTAGGGAACTCGGCAGTCTCGGGGAATCTAGTCATGACGTCCTGCAGACAAGTGTAGCGTAGGCCTGGGTTGGTGCCGTCCTTGGTCTCGGGAGACCCAACCGTCATGCGGAACCCCTAGAGTCGTTAGACTGTTTTGGTTACATAGAAAGTCAACGTACGGGCTTGAAAGCTGTGATCTTCTGGTTTCCGTTTGAGCTAAACGAGTCTTGGAGATAGTAAATAGTCATTCCCCCCTTCAGGTCGCCCAGGAGAGCATTCGGGTACTGGGGCACACGTTTGTACGTCCCGTTACGGGCCTTGAAGTACAGAACGGCAGTCCAGTAGTTGGAGAAGTCCTCGGAGAAGCTGCAGGTTGTGCAGGTAGCCTTCTGGCTGGCATCCTCGCTGGGGTCCATGGTGGCGTTGAATGCATTTCCACCGACGATCTGGTGGAGATGCGCCGAAGGGATGGCGCCTGGTTCGACGAGAGGGTCGAGGCGTTGGACGCTCAAAGTGGCACATCCGAATCGGAGGTACGCTTGAGAAGGTGCGGCAAGCGCAAGGACGAAAGCAAGAGAAGACCCCTTCATCTTGATAGTATCGGTGCTGAAGTCGACGTCGTTGTTGGTGATGCAGGCCGGAGATGGTGGTGATGCCCAAAGGCAGACGGCATGGTTCCCACTTAACTGACATATATACAGAATACTCAAGCATAATCATGAGCAGCGTTCGCTTATGCCGTGTCCCCCAGCAAAATACTTGGGGCTAGATTGTTTATTTCGCATTCATCCAGAGGAGCATAATCAAGGCAATGGTTTCTGTAATTACTAAAAGCACTCACCTGTATCACCGAACTATAACGACCACGGCGGCGGCAATGCGCGGGGGGCTGCAGTCCACCTATAGAATGGATAGTTCGTCTGTATTGGGGGCGCTCTTGGGTAAGCATCAAGTTATTCAAATCATCATGAGAATACCGTATTCAGCAATACGGCAGTTGGATGATTGGATTCCAGTCCTCATAATCCGGGGACCCCAGTTCCGAACCCCCGAATTCAGGTAGCTGCATAATGGAATGTCCCTTACCACATTTCCCGTCTACCCCCTGACTGCACCCGGACTAAATATCCGCCTTCACCATGCATGCCCTCCGACTACCGGCAATCCCATTCAAGCTGCAGGTGATAGGAGAAAATTAGGGGAAGACCATGAACTGTAAAGAAATTATACGAACAGACTTGACAGGTTATTATTATCTAAGAATAGACTCAATATGCTACCGACCGGCGACCTCATTCGTCCTTGCTAAGTCCTAAGATACATTTCGTGTTTTTACCGCTGTATTCTGCTTTCACGATAGCTTCAGTAATAAGTGGTATTATTAAGACAATGTGAATTTCGGATCGACGGGACAAATACTTGTGTCTCCTGATGGAATGTACCACGAGACAAGTATATACCCTAGTAAACAAAACAGTGTCGTTCTAGCTATAGATATAGTCGTTTTGAACGCTTCATAAGTATCACGATATGTGAATTTGATACAAGATAGAGCAGACCATATCTGGTGGATCCGGCCAAGCTAACGGATACCTACCCTAAGTTCTAACTCCTCCACTAGGTTAAATCGACCTCGCATTGGTCTCAATCAATATCTGTTATTTGCGTGTTTAGATGTATTGATCTATATGTAGAATTTAAAACGAGTGCCGGCATACGCGCTCAACGTTACCACGGAGAGGCTCAACATAGTGATGCTACAGCATGACCATGAACTGTAACCTACAAGAGCCTACCGTCATATTCGTGTTTATGCCGTTCCATTTACCAATGATAAGTCTATACACATGCACGAGAATTTAGGCAGTCAAGGGCAGAGACCTCTATAGTGCTAGAACGTTCTTGTCCAGTGAAGTCAGCTATGGGAAATCTTGACCCATCTCACCCCAGGCATCTCAAAGTACCTGGCCTTGGTATGAATCACCACGATGAATCAGAACAAGGCGGCAAGTCTATCCTAGAACTAGGGATAATGTTATCCCAGCAATCAAGAGAAACTCGCCTTACCCCTATTTTACCTCCCCGCCCCCTACAATACCTTCATTTGTTCAGTATTTTTCCTCAAATCTTTCCAGTCCATTTCCCGAGAAAAGATCCCCCACAGAGAAGCCAGAACAGCTATCTGAATACACCCTCAACACTATCAGCGTAAGTGACTGGTACACTAAGGACGTGATTGAGCCGCATGGACCCGCAGAAGGCTTTCGCGCCAGCATCCATGCTCGCAGGAGTATACAGGTTACAGCATGTTGTCTTTGGTACTTGCTGTGGCTATTTCGCCTCCTCATGCCCAGAGAGCGTTGCGCTGTAGTTAGTAAAAAACCCTAGTAATATGAAAATCTCGATGTATACCCGCTGCCACCTTAGATACCACTAGATTAAAATAATTTCGTTAAGCTTCCATTTTTGTTGTTTTACATATGTTATAAAGTAAAGCAACAGTACTTCGACTTACATAATAAGTTGTACTGAAAGTGAAGTCCTTCTCATACACCACGATTATATCAAATTGCTAGGGTATTTTCACGCCTAGAGGTCGTGAAGAGGCGAAATACCCATAGCAAGGACAGCTTGTGATGTGGAACTTGTAGCAAAGTAGCATTTACAACAGAGAAAAAGCCAATAGATGGCGCGAACCCCCTATGAAAGCCATTGCCGTGGATAACTCTTCATGTGCCACAACGGCTTGGATGGCCTGGGTCAGGTCTGCCGGTACACGAAGGGGTAGTGTTCCTAGAGGATATACGAGTAACAACTTGCAAGCCATACCAAAGCCAACGCCGTCTATGATCTAAGACTCGATGCGCCAACAGTTACTAGGGAATATAGAAGAGCATCAGTATACTTGAGGAAGATACCCTTGGGAATAGATATGTAGATACGTCGATTCATTCACACTGTCATTTATACCAAGTAGTCAACTTGCTAAAATCAACTCCCTAACATCAGTCAGGGACACACAGGGCAGCACATGAAAACAGGCCAGGGCAAACAGACACGATGCCATCCATTCATTCACCAGTCATCTAAATACTCTCTACAACCGCACGGCCAGCATCAACATTTCCACACCTACCTCCATCAGCCCGATACCCCCAATACCCTTGTCACACTTACAACTAAAGGGACAGCGCGCAGCTCTAAATAGGAGGTCTTGAATTGACTATTGTAAGCTCTAAAGAGGAGGAAAAACCAGTTGTGTGTGAGGGATCCTAGTAATACCCTAATGGAGCTTCGGATCGGCTTAACTGTTGATCCGGTGGACCCCTATAACAGCCCCTATAACAACCTCTGAGCCTGGCTCTGTGACAACCCTCTACACCCTCCCCCACCAATCCCCACTACCCACACCCCCTACCTCACCCCCTACACCCCCCTCACCCCCTCCCCCTCTCCGCCTTAACCTCCTTCTGCGCCTGCGCATTGATCTGAATAGCCTCCTTCAACTTCGCCACGACCTCAGGCTGTCCCCCAAACGCCGTCGTGAGCTTCTCATCCAACTCCCTCTCCGTACCACCATCACCGCCGCCACGTCTGCTGCCGCCGCGCGCGGCCCCGATCAGCAGCGTGCCCCAGCGCTGCGTGAAGGCGTAGATGCTCTGGCGGAGCAGCTCGTCGAGTTTCTCGTTCGCGTCCTGCTCGAGCGCCATCTGCTGGACCTGGCTGCGGTTGCGCAGGGGGTTGCCGCCACCGTTATTCGTATTGCCGTTGTTGTTGGGAACGGTGGTGATGATGGCGGTGGAAGACCAGAGTCCGAGAGATAAGGAACCCCCGAGCACCCCGCGGAACAGCCCGAGCCAGTTCTGCGGGCTGAGCGCGTCCCAGATCTGCCCGAAGTGCTGCATGGCGGCGGGCTGGGCGCGGACGTCGCCGATCTCGAGCGAGACGAGCCCGTTCTTGAGGATCAGCAGGTTCTTGATCATGAACAGGTCCGGGTCCGGGTCCGGGTTCGCGGCCTTGGTGGACTTGAGTTGGGCCTCGACGCGCTGGAGGGCGAGGATCGTCTCGTTCACTATGCGAAAGACTACGGGGCTGGATTGTTGCTGTGGGAAGGTTAGTCGTGGTTGTTCGTTGGATAATGAGGAATAAGTAGATAGTACTCACGCTTCGCTCCTTGGGCATGGATTGGTCATACATGACCAGCAGCTCGAGTGCCCGTTTCGTGATCGGGTAGGCATTGGATGATGCGACGCCATTCACCACAGGCATGATTTTGAGGTGCTCAGGCGATATGGGGGCTTTCGATATAGACTTAGTCACCTCGGCTTCGAAGCAGTTATCCGTGAAAGGCCAAAGGTGCTCGACCAGCAACCGTATAGTGACATCATGGCAATGGATCGAGTACTGCGTCTCCTCCTCGTCGTATTCCAACAAGAGGTACTCGTTTGTGATCCATCCGAGAAGGTTGCAGATGGTCTGAAGCTCGCTTGACTGCAGAACAGGTTGCAAAGTAAGCGCAATCGGAGCCACATTCGCGGGATTGACTAGAGCCTTCTGCTGGCTCTTCAGGGAAGAATAAGCAGACTGGGTATCCGCATTGTACTGCGGCTCAATTGAGAAGATCTTGGCGAATAAATTGGCTTCATTGAAGGATCGCTCGTAGCATTGCTTGATGAAGTTGCGACATGCTGTCTCCACATTGACCTCCTTAGTCTCCTTCTTAAAGACCTCGAGGTCGTGTTGGGTTATGGGACGTAAATCCCGATCTCTCAGATCGGAATAGGACGAGAAGATGTTCACGGCCGTGTTGACATAGTAGTCAAAGCTCTGTCCAGGAATTGGTCTCCCCAACTGGTCATAACAGCTGCGGATGACGCGCTGAACATTCGCAATCAGCCCGTCGGCTTCAAGCATCATTTCCTCGGATCGACCATAGGCAAGTGCGTGTCTCGCAGACTCAGACTGCGTGGCTGCAATCTGTTTGGAGACTTCGGCAGATATCCGGTTGAGATGGTTGGTGAAGCCAACCTCGAGCAGGTGAAGGGCCTTGGTTAGCAGAGACTGGTACCTGGCCAGATACGATTCTGCATCCCGGTAATCAGGCTATCACATGAGGTTAGTTAAAAGCATAAGGACAGATGCTGTAATCAGACATACATGTTGGACCATGAAGGTTATACAAGCATCCAGATTAATCAAAATCTCGCCAAAGTCCTCATGGTGAACCAATCGACTGGCGCCAGGCGCGTTGAGCCGCCTTGTAACACCGTCGAGATATTCATAGTAGTGTAGATCCGTTCCGACCTCATCGGCCAACTTTTGCAACCTTCTTTCCTCTGATAGCAGATCATCGCATTGTGCCTTGAACAAGGAGGTTCGGGTGTCAACGTCGCGGAACGAATCGGCCAAGGAGGTAAGCAGACCTAGCGCACCGTTCGCGTCGGTGATTAATCTGTCAAGATGCCGCTCAGTCATCTTCAGCTGATCGCGGTAGAGTCTATGATCCTGTCAGCGACCGCATTGTCGCACGCTTCAGCAGAGTGCATGCATCATACAGATACTCGTTCTGACTGGCCTCGAGCAATTCATTGTCGGGGGAGGTCAACTGAGGTAGTTTCCGCGATCGAAGGGCCGCTTCGGGCTTTTCCACCATCAGCGCATCCAGGTTCCTCTCCCTCGTCTTCTTCCGCCTCTTCTTATCCTTGGACAGCTGTGCCCGTACGACATGGTAGAAATCGGAGTAGGACTTGGCTCTTCGGGTCAGAGTTGGTTCGGGTGGGCCAATTGGTGTATCTGGCTCTTCCAGCAGCTTTTCCAAGGGCTCTACGGCATCAGGTTGGTTGTCGCCCTAGGCTCGCTATTATATTAACAACCACTCTTAAAGACACAGACACAGACACAGACACAGACACAGACACAGACACAGTGGGCAAGATAGATGGATGGGATGATGAAACACACATTCGGCTGTTGGAGGAGAGACGCCCTCCTCCTGTGGCCTGTTCCGGTCTGTGGTATAGAAGGACTCCTCTTGTGGGAGTGGTCGGGCACGAAGCTGTACCAGGAGTCTTCGTACATGTTTTGTGGTGTCGATTTGTCGGGTTGGAGGACCAAGTGTCAGAGTCCCGCCCCAGCACGTTATCGATTTATCGATTTATCGTGTTATTGATAGCATTTTATGTGGGTAGCTGGGGAAGAACGTCAGTGGACAGCTTGCGCGTGGTCCAAAGCAGGTCGGAGTTTGGATTTGTCCGTTGTCCGACCTAAGCTAAGGCCGACCGTCTGTAACTCCCCACACAGAGCCTCCAGTCTGCTGCAAGAACCCCTAAATTGTAAAACGTACGGAGTAGGTACCTATGACTGCTAGGTGTGATCGCGTATGCACAAGTACCTATGCGGGGTCTCACTCCCAGACTCCAGGTTGAACCCTCCATTGAACCCTGAGTTGAACCCCTCAGCCCTACAATAAGAACGCACAGACCAGGTATGTCAGCATGTTAGACCCCAAAGCTAAAGTTCTTTGCGTAAGACGTTATTGATTTATTTCGCTCTATTCTCATTGGTTGGTTGTATGACCTCACCACTTCCGCACCTACAGTAGAGACAAGTCCTGTTGCCTCAACTCGACACCAATCACTCGCAATTCGCAATCATCCGAAAATGGTTGAGGGGTAAAAGTCTTGCCATGAATTAGCACACCGAACTTCCGAATTGTACAACAATCCCGGCGCTTCCATCAATTGAAGAATCTCAGCGAGAGTCGAGACAACCCTTACCGGTACATCTCGACCATGACGCCACATCGAATTGCTCTACGCCGGACATCGCTACTATGCCGTTCCCTCCACCCCAAGCATTCCTCCATACGCCAATTTCCGAGACTCATTGGTACATTGAGAGGGCGTGAGCCCCCAGAGGGAAATGAGGGAAATGAGCGTGAACATGGGCGCAGACGGGGAGGCGCAGGAAGGTTCCTGGGTGGCATGCTGGTAGCCCTGGCAGCATCAGGAGGGGCCGTCTGGCTCTATTCATCACTGAGTAAACCAGAGCCGAAACCCCGCGAAGCCACCATCGAATACGAGAAAGTCCGACCGCAGCCCGAGTCCGAGGAAGACAACCGAGATATCATCAGCAGCCAACATCTGCAGGTGAAGAAGAGCTGGGAGAACCCGGGCGTCTATGCGTGGGGCTCGAACTCCGGCCGGGTGGCGGCCCCTGATTCCACCGATAATGTCGTTAAGACACCCAGGAGAATACCATATTTCGATGGACAATTGCTGCGTGATCTTAAATTAGATCGGGAGTTTGGTGCTGCTGTGACGGAGAAGGGTGACTTGGTCCAATGGGGTGTCGCCTTCTCACCAGCGAATCCCATGCCGGCCCTGACGCTGAAAGGCAAAGACCTTGCCAAGATTAGCATCTCACAAGACCGTATAATTGCTCTTAGCAAGAGTGGCACTGTCTACTCCCTGCCCGTGGCTAGGGCTGACCAGACATCGGGTGGAAAGCCCAATGAGGGATCATGGTTCTCCTTTTGGTCATCCAGTTCAAGCCCTGTCAGCTACCGGCAACTGAAACCGAAAAACCTCCAATGGAATGAAAGCATAACCGACATAACCAGCGGCCTCGAGCACGCTCTCCTCCTCACATCCAAGGGGCGCGTATTCTCCGCCGCCTCCAGCACCTCCGACTTCCCATCCAAGGGCCAACTGGGCATCCCCGGCCTGACCTGGGCCACGCGGCCCAAGGGCCCCTACGACCAACCCCACGAGATCCTCGCGCTGAAGGGCTTCAAGATCGCCAAGATCGCCGCCGGCGACTACCACTCGCTCGCGCTCGACAGCGACGGCCGCGTCTTCGTCTTCGGCGACAACTCCTCCGGCCAGCTGGGCTTCGAGGTCGAGCGCGAGATCCCCTTCATCGCCACCCCCGTGCCCCTCCCCTTCAACAAGATCTACAGCGGCACGCGCCTGCAGCCGCGCATCACCTCGGTCGCCGGCGGCGGCGCGACATCCTTCTTCACCGTGGACGCGACGCGCGTCGCCGGCCCGCGCGAGGTCGTCGATGGCGATACAAGTGCGATCAGGGACCTCGGACGCGTGACCGCCGACGTCTGGGCCTGCGGCTCGGGCATCTGGGGCTCCCTCGGCACGGGCCGCTGGACGCACGTCTCGCTCGGCCCGAGCAAGATCAAGGCGCTCTCCGGGCTCTACGAGTGGAACGAGGACCTGCGCGCCGTGGCGCCGATCCGGCTCGCGCACCTGAGCGCGGGGAGCACGCACGCGGCGGCCGTGATGGATAACTGGACCGAGGTGTCCGTGTCGCCGAACCCCAACGCCAATTCCAGCGCCGGCGTCTCGCCGAACGAGACGAACTACGGCGCCGATATCGTGTTCTGGGGCGGCAACGAGTTCTACCAGCTCGGCACGGGGAAAAGGAATAACGTCCCGGTTCCGATGTATATACAGCCCCTCGACGGCGGGCTGGGGGACGCGGAGAAAGGGCGGCTCGGGGAGGAGCATCGGTTTCAGATCACGCCGAGGACTACGGTGAGGCTTGGGGAGGAGGGGAGGGGGAGGAGGGTCAGTGTGCAGCAGAGGGTTGAGTGCGGGAGGTTCGTTACTGCTGTTTATTCGGGGACGTGAGGAGCCGATTAGTTATCAGTTAGTCAGTCAGGGTGAAAAGTTTGAAGAGGAAGAAGAAGAAGAAGAAGAGGAAAGGAAGGGAAGGGGAAAGGGAACTTGTGTTTGGATATAGGTATGTGTATAATGCATGCATGGCAATGAACTTGCTCAAAAGGGGGGAGATGCCTACATGCCTAGGGCCGAGGTAAGTGAGAGTGGGTGTAGGATATGTAGGTAGATTGACTACCTATGGCTAGGTAGAGAGTATATAGGCCCGGACGATCATTATGGATCACGTATGATAAGATACCCCCCTTCTCAATTTATG
Organism: Whalleya microplaca; assembly: GCA_022497155.1. NCBI lineage: Eukaryota > Fungi > Ascomycota > Sordariomycetes > Xylariales > Xylariaceae > Whalleya > Whalleya microplaca. The sequence goes on from MU385718.1 coordinate 22,096, forward strand.
GGTTTTGTGTTGATATGGATTGTGATGTGTGTGATTATGTTTCTACTGGTGGTAAGCTGTTGTTGAGTGTATATTGGATGATTGGTGATATCCGGTATAGTTTCTAGCATCTAACACAACACGAGTGGCACTATGTGACGTTGTTTTGCACAACATGAACTGTCTTCGCTACTAAGATTCTTCCATCAGATAACTAGCTCTTCCGCATAAAAAGGTCGTTAGGAATAGACAAGCTATCGAGATAACACACGGCGTGTGTGAGCAAACTCCGGCGGAATTTTTTTTTTTTTTTTTATGCATGATGTAGGTTGTCAAAGTGCGTGGTTGTATGGATAGAGTTTGGTAAAGTCTTTTCTAGCTAGCTAATAACTTGAAACTAGACGTTGCACCATCTCGCTATTCAAGACAGTCGGTCATCTTGAGTCAAGTGGGATAGAGAAGTATTTTCTACGATTCTGATAATGGTATAATGCTTTAAGGCAGAAGAAACTGATATATTGTTTGTGGTAGCTCTCACTCTTCAAATCCGTGTCTTAGGCTGTTCACCTCGACTTCGGGTTATAGTCTGCCGTGTCAAACCAATCAGGAAGTTGATTCGCCCATGAGTCTGTTAATCTATTAAAGTTTAATAGTTAGTTGTTTGCATATATTTATGTGTATACTTGCCATCTAAAGTAGTCTACGACCATCGTCCCTACCTTCGTTATGGTATTTAGATAGCTTGAAGTGAATAGATCCGCTTACTCTATGTGAACGATCACGTACTACTTGTTCAATCCTCATTACAAGTGATCATGGTAGTTTAAATAATTATTGTTATTAAGTTGAGGTGAGCTTTCAGCTTGTCTGCTTGTGTTATTCGTGTCATATAATTCAAGTAGGTTCAATGTTGGCAATGGCCGTATTGTCGCGAAGGTTAATTCAACTATGATTTTGAAGTATCTCTCCTTGATTATAGTAAACAAAACGATGTTTCTCTCTGGTAATCCCACCCTTGGTAGCAACATGGGTGGTAGCGTATGAACGGAAGACTAGTACCCAAATCTTATTTCCTAGTATCATTCTTGGGATGCTATATATCTTTATTGCCATCATGTGCTTAGCAACAAGGAGAGCTAGCAGGGAGACTTTCAATGGTCCCTCAAAGTCTTTCTTCTGTGGAAAGAGATTCATTTCTTTTAATTCTGCCTTTTTGTGAACAAGTGTTGGTTCCGAGACAGTGCCACTCGATGTTGAATACATCACCGCCTAGTTTCTGGTCTTAGTTCGCATATGGACCGCTGCTTCAGGATTTGAATGACAATTGATGCCGAAATTCCGAGACCTTGAAGTAAGGAGCAGAGTTGCTACGCTTTTCCACATTTCAGGGGGGCTAAATCAGTCTTTGTAAGCATAGGGCATCCGCTAGACAGCATTTCCTGGAGTTGGTTATCTGATGAGTTCAGAGGGTATTATCTGTTGTTAGCATCATTAGATCAAATAAGTATATAGCTATAGATCACTAAATGCTAATAAATCTTTGACAGAGCTTCCGAGTAATTATTCACTTCCACCTACACGACTCAAGTGTTACGCATAGGGATATCCAAGACAACTAGTCTCGAGTGGCTTCAGGATCATATCCAGACTCTGTGAGATTCACCGATGTCACAGCATATAGCAAGATCCAAGAGGTCAATCTATGAGGTGTTTACATGTTGTCATAGTATTGAAGTCGTGTAACAGCACCTTCGCGACTAGTCTAGTTCTATTTGGGTCTTGAAGCTTCAGGGGATCACATCTCAGCCTCTCGGACCCTTTTGTACATCCAATCACATGGTGGTCGCCTCTTGACGTTCTTCATTGCAAATGATCACAAGGCAATTGTGTTTGATATGCAACGATATGCAATGTCGGACCCGCGATCAACCCATCAATGCTCGCTATAAGCAGAGATTATGTAGCCGCGTCGCGAACTCACATGGATTTGAGTAATTGTAGGCGGGCTCACCTCGGAATCAAGGCATATAATTAAGCGGCTTACTTTTCACAGGTGACCAATTGTGTCGGGTGAAGTAAATGAGCTACTGATGACAATGAGTTAAGACTATGAGGCTTGACATTGGGATGACCGCGATGAGATAACTCGCAAAGCATAGCCCAGGAGGCCAGAAAGTCAATTGTAAAACTGATAGATTTGTAATATGTACCTGCAGAGTTTGCGGTAGTTTTGAGTATCATATAGTAGGAAGAGGGAGAGTAGAGGACTGCGTACATGTTGTCTTCTCAAGACACAAATTAAACTAACTAGGTTGGTGTATATACTACATATAGGTAGCACACAATTGAAGTTAACAGTAAAAAGTTCTATATTCGTAAACTTTGTAATTATTTCTCAATTAACATTAGAGGTCAGTTTACGGAGTACTTGGACTAGTAAGTTGCGGTGACGAAAACTCCAGCACCGAAAACCAGGGCAGTCGGTCGAATACACACGAAAACCAGCAGTGGGAATTCGTTCCTGGCGATCAGAAGGTCAAGCTTTGGCCACAGTTTAACAAAATTACGCCTCTTAAAATTCCCATTCTCCAGATGGGAATTTCAGAGGTCAACACCTACTCAAAGATTCTCATCACCACCACGTCATTTGTTCACAGTTGAGACCACAGACCTCAGCAGTGTATCCCCACGGTGACCATACGGATATCTTGAACCCGACACCTACAGTACTGTGCTTCGGGCTGTTCGGGCACTAGATCGATCAGATAGCAAGTGCAGTTTATTTCACATTGGATCGCAGATTGGACCTTGCTGCCACCCACGTCGTCATAAGGACGAGAAGGTTGTTGCGGATTACCGTAGAGCTTTGCCAGAATCGGTGTGCGAGCAAGGGTCTGGACCGTTCGATCTCAACTGCGTCCGTTAATAAGACACGTGTATTGTACAATAAAAGTTTCGATTCCCCCCTGATTCTAAGATCCGGCAATCCTGGAGATTAGGGCGCATAATCCAATCGTATCACATGTTCCGCAAACAAGCAAGGCTGGCCGACCGGCAGCTCTCGGGATTCTCATGAGTTGATGGAAAATCTGTAAGCGGACCGGACAGATTGACAGCAGACAGACAGATAAGGAGGAAATGATTATGATGGAACGTGAGGGAGCGACCAATGATCGCGATGTTGCATCGCGGAGGCGAAAATGGTCAGATGGCACTGGCAGAGAGACTGATAGAATCGGGCTGCGGTGGGAATCGAACTTTTGACAGCGGGCACCAGGCACATCTTCAACCGTCAGACGGAACGCACAGACCACTACTAAGCCAACGAGCCGTTGCTATTACCCACTGCCCTCTCACCCCAGCCAATCAGAGGGGCGCATCTGTTGCTGCATCGACGATGCTTTCTTAGACCCACCCTCTCCGATCCACTTGTCGTACGAGGGTCACGTCAATGTTGCTAAGCTGCGAAGTACCGCGACTTAAAGCTCTACCATTATTGGCCAGTCGATTGCCAGATGATAGGTATTTCATACTCAAGACAGGAAACTCGCTCCAAATACCAACGAGTTTCTTTTAATTCATCCACGCCGTTGAAGTGCCAGCCCAAGCCAGCCTCGTGAATAGAGCAAAAAAACGGCCGTAACTCGCACTCTGATTCGCCAGATCACCCCTTTCTCGCACGCCGCCACATGGCCTGTTCTGGCCCTGGTCCCAACAAGGTTTAGCGAGGACCCTGGATCGGCATCGATGCAAAGTCTGTACCTCGATCCCCAAGAACTCTCCACCAGGCTAGAGATCGAGCCACGATCACTGACAGCGAGCAAGTGTGTCTGTCTGTCTGTCTGTCTGTCTGTCTGTCTGTCTGTCCCGCGTGTCTGTGTGTTTCTGTGTGTGTAGACCAAGGTAGACCAAGGCACTTTGGGGGTTAGAAGGGCCGCGAAAACACACCCCTTGTGCCTGGCTGGCTGCCTTTGGGCGTCCCCGATGCTTTATACGACAACACTACCACACAGCTACAACACTACTACAACACTACTACAACATTAGTAGTATATTCGAATGTGAGAATAGCACAAATCTCGATGCGATTGGGCGCATCGTCAAGGGGGCTGTGACGGGTTTTATCTCTTCAGCTCCTTTAATACGACAACGCGCCCACAGATAGTGCCTATTCCTATTAGATTTTATTTTATTATTGCAACAGATAGATACATACCACACATACTTCATACCATACCTCCAATACCCTCCGTTCTGACCGTCTACATACCCGCCCATCCACACCACGCGACATCCGCATCCGCATCCACATCCACTTCAAAACCCACATGCCTTGTTCAGATTGATTCGATTCAAACATATACCCCAATTACGGTAATAGTGAAGCCATCTCACGCTTCTATTCATGCTCCTCAAGTCCCTGCATCCCTCCAATACCCGAAAGACGGTCCCTTGGCCGGAGATCTGCTCCTAACAGCCGCTATTCATTTTTACCGAGGAATTATCGTGTCCTCCGTTTTGTTTGAACCTCCGAATCCTTACTCAACACACACCAACCTAGACGCATCAGGCTACCGTCAGGATATCTCGCTGTAGGTATGACGTCGCATTGTCAGCTTTTCCAGGACCTCACTCAACCCCCTCGAATGCAACTTATACATGTAACCCATGCACATTAACGACATCGTGCAGCCCTTTTCCGTCCTTCCACCACATTCCACTTTCCAATTTCCGACTAATATAGTCAAAATCCCTATCCCCCATGCGCTTTCAATGTCCCCAATCCCAACTAATTCTCAAACTAATCCTCCACACAACTGGGCCAAGCACGTCAATCTTTGTTTCTGCTCGGCGCACTAACACTTGCGATGAGATTAGAGTATTACTTTTGGCGGCGACGTCAACGAGATACCTCTACACAATGAGTAATTGATAAACACCACGAAATCGATATCAGTACACGAAGATATTATTCAATGCGACAGTCATGCAGGATCCGAAGAATACCCCAGCGGGCTCCGAGCCCCCGCCTAACATCACCTACAACAACCCGAGAAGGACATCGCCCGAGAATTCTATTACTCTCAGGCACCATCGTCTAGCTAGAGATGCGTCGAAATACACCATGCCGGCGCCTGGTCCGGTAGTCTCCCAAGGCGGCACGGTCCAGCCACCCCGAAGGAATTCATCTGGAGAAAGCAATGAGACCGGGCTGAGCGATGGGAAGCGATGGTTTGATCTCTCGAACAAGAATGCCATGGGCGACCTGGACACGAGTGCGATGGACGTCGACCCTCCATTCTTCCAGAAAGAATCAGACTCTTCAAATGAAGATGGAACTAAATATCCTGTCCCGTCGCAGAGTCCAGCCTACCAATTTGTCCAAAGTCGTACTCCAGGCCTTCGCCCCATGTTCACACAAAGCAGCAGTGCCGACGATTACCGGAGTGTCATTGACGACTTGACAGTCGAAAACAAGCGTCTAAAGGAGGAGTTGAAGAAGTACAGGCAAATGGGCCCCGACTCGCTGCGGAAAGATAAGCTCTTTGAAGTTAAAGTGCACGGCCTCCCGAGTAGGAAGAAGCGGGAACTGGAAGCTGCGCTTAGAGATTTCACGACTAGCCTCGAAGGCTCAAGCACGGGAGCGTCTCCGGGCCGTAAGAAGATATCGAGCAAGTTAAAGAACACACATTTCTCTACGTCGAAACATGCATCATCGTCATCAGGCTCTAACTCCCGACCGGTCGACTCGGCATATGCATCTATGTCGACCGGTGCTGGCTCATCCGAGCCGTCTCAACCTGCACAAACCCAGGCTACTCGCCAGCGGTCAGCCCAGACCATTGAAAATTATCTACGAGATATTCCGGAAGGTCTATGGCCACGGCCTAGCATCATGACTGAGAAGGAGAAGAAACAACTCGTAGTCAAGCGGCTGGAGCATTTGTTCACGGGTAAAATGGGTAAACAACTCGAGCCAGTTCCTCCGCATCTAGCGCCTGAGCCAATCATCGAAGACACCGAGATGCAGGGTCCAGACGAAAGGCCAGCACCGCCAAACAAAAGCAAAACTGCACGAGAGGCTCGAATACGACCACGAGAGCTGAGACGGAAGGAGAGTCACAGTCAGCCACGTGATAACGTCTCTACGTCGAATTCGCGTTCGCATTCGAACGGTGATCAAGCAGATTCTAGGGACAATGGTATAGGCAGCGGCAGCGGCAGTGGTCACGGCAGTGGTAATGGCGGTGGTGGTGGTGGCAGCAATACCACGTCGCCTCCAACAGTCATGCCACCTCCAGAACAGAGACCCACGCGACCATACGATTTGGACCCTGATCGCAAGCAGGTACCCTCGGAGAATATGGATTACATACGTCATCTAGGACTAGTCGCACCAGAATCGCAACAACAATTTTCAGCGAGGGATGTATCGCCAGATGCGGAAGGCTGGGTGTATCTAAACCTGCTGTGCAATCTAGCGCAGCTGCACATCCTGAACGTGACCTCGGATTTCGTCCGCAATGCGGTGTCGGAGAAGAGTGCCAAATTTCAGCTGTCGCCCGACGGCCGCAAAATTCGTTGGCGGGGTGGAGCCGAAGGAACAAGGTTCAGCAGCGATAGCAGCGGGAGCGATTCGCAGCGCAACCAATCAAGCGACGACACGGACGGATCGAACGATCAAGACCAAAGAAAGAAGCAGAAAACCCAGCCGCTGGAAAATGACGTCAATGCTCGCAAACCTTCGAAATTCGGGCCTTGGCTACAGGACTCGAACTCCTCCGAGAGTTTCCACTACAAACCGCTCTTTGTACACCAACAGACATCGTACTCCGATGAGCAGCCATCTGGGGGCGACGAGACGGGCTCGTCGTTCGGCCCGCCAGAGGAGAGCAATCTGGGTATGAATTCTCGATGGGGGCAGAGTGGTGTATCCGGGGTTTCACAGCGTAAGCGACGACGTGACGGCGCTATCATCTACTACAGTGGGGCACCCTTCTGCACGGACCTGTCGGGGGATTTTGGCGAGTTTTCCACCGACACCACCTTCGATATGACCTCATCTGGCGATCAAGGTGTACAGGGTCCTGTCAGCCTCGACGTGAATCGTCCACAATTCAGCCGCTCTACGTCAGGATCGTCGATACCCTTTAGGCCTCTCACCGATCCTAAGACATCTTCTACTAATGTCAATGAGAATGACATCAAATCTCCAGAACCCAATGCAGACACAATTAACGATGACGTCGAAGCCCATTTTCCGTGGTCCAACGTCGCTCAGCGGCCACCCACCTTGGTGAACCTCGAGGCTAGTGGTATAGGAGGCACGTATCCTGAAGATCACTTCGTCGTCACTATCTCGACACGACGGCCGAAGCATACGGAATCAGACGGCGGCAGTAACTGTGGAAGCATCAATAGCAGCAACAACAGCAGCAATGGCAGCTCTGATGATGACCAGTTGCAGGCGCCACCGAGGGTTCTTGAGCGTCCGAGCCACGAGACGACGGATTCGAAAACTACCACCGATTCAGTTATTGGCGGGTTAGCAGCCATGAAAGCCGGCTCGCCAAGCCCACAACATGATTCGAATGCGAATGCCAGGGCGTGTGCAGTCAAGATCGAGTACGGCCCCGACAAAGTCCTGAGACTACCGCCCGTGCCTCTCCCGCCCCCTGCATTCTATTTCCCATCGTGCGACTCCGACTCCGACGGAAGCAGCGACGACTCTTCGCAGTCTTCACAGAGCCTGATTAGCCGACGGGCTATTTTGGAAGACGACCCGCCCTCGGATGTTGACTTGTCTGGAAACGATGAGGAAGATGAACATTCAGACGCCCTTGGATACGACGCCAGTGGCAGTATATCCCCTGAGAATGAGGAGATGCATGACGTGAGCGAACTTGCACGAGGTCGCAGCAGAAAGATGTCGCAAATGTCGAAAATGACTACAGGGAGCTCGGTTGCGACCGCAGGCGGAGCCGCCAGTGGAACCAATAGCAGCATTATGGAGGAAGACGTGTGAAGAGATTTATTTGCTAGCGAGACGATGTGCTTTATTTGTCCCCTTTCTATAAGGAGTTATACCCCATTTGACCGACCTGGCTTTGTTTGAAGTGGCTTCTGACAATTTTGCCTGGGAATTAGCGAGTATTTGAGCTATTTTGGCCGGCGTGGATTTCGAAGTATATTTATCCTGTCATTTCATCATGAATTTATTGTCTACATTGGGCGGCGTTGGCAAAGCGATCTTAGCGATGGAATGGCCTTGTCAAGGAGCCGCAGTCCGGCCGGTTATGTTAAACTACGCTCACAAAACTTGCATAGCATGGAGAGATAAATTGACGTCTCAATGGCTCTCATCAGTCTGATGTGTTCTAATTGTGATACTCTGCATAATACTATACGTTGACGGTGATAACTACTGGTTTATAGAGGATTTGGCAATGAGAGTAGACTATAAGGCTTATACAGGAAGCTTAGCCCACATCCTCTGCTTACATGCTATATATACCATGCTAAAGCGGCTGTCAGGTATCGAGATCTTACTCACCTTATCCAGTCTAACGGGAACCTAGGTAGCGTGAGGAGACATACATCCCAGCCCACACTAACTACCTACGGGAAGTCCTGTCACGCTGAACCTTATTTCCACCTGACTAAAGCAGCAAGTCCAAAGAATGGAGCGGCTGGTTTGTTAGCTCCTCGGCCTCTGCCATGCCCATCTGTGTCATCGAGATCAGTGAGGCGACTTAATAGGTAGGTAGGTACTTGAGGGGCGGGTGACGCTATAGGTTGTAAACATGCGCAGTGGCGGTGGCATTGCGCATTACGCATGTAGGGTCTGTTTCACAGTTGCAGAATCGTGGCTGAGATTATCGACATAGCATATGTACAGTGGCTAGCTTATTGTAACACCGGTGAAAGCCACACCGACGATGGAGTCGCGCAATTTGACTTTTTGCGAGTGCTGGTGAGATGACTAGAGGATTGCCTGGCATTTTCTAGTGGCTGTTTGGAAGAGCATGTTAAGTGAGAGTATAACGATAACTCGTTGGCCTGCAGCAGGATATGTCTTTATATTGTATATCTAAATTTATGTATTCTGTGTCCCTTTCTCATCCATTATCAAGGTGTAGGTATAAAAGTAACACGAGCTCATATTTGAAAGCTCAAGCTACGCAATACTATGCTGAAGCCTAATAGCTGACTGTTTTATTAATCTATGTGAGGAGCATGATGTATCAAATCTGCCGAAAATGTATAGTCTTCAATCATACTCCTAATTATCACTCTCGAAGTCCTTACGAATTGTCTCCTTTTAAGAGCTTTTAGACTAGGTTGCTCAGATGGTAGTTTAGGGGAGGTGGATTGTGTTCTTGTGCACTTGAGACATACTGAAATTGTCTCGAACTGTAATCCTCTGCTTCTTCAGTTGACACTGTCGTAGAGGTTATTGAGGGCCGTCTATATGGGCAAGATAGTACATTCGGTGACTCACTGGGTCGCCCAAGAAGGTAGATCATCATCTCATTACTTGCGGGACACCTTGATTGCCCCAGAAAGCATTCTCAACATGCTTTGGAATACACAATTTATGTTGAACTATCTTGATAGGTAGTGGGAAGGCTTGTTAAGTTTTCTGGAACTTAGAAGATTGCTGAGATAGTGGTAGGGACGGAAGACCGACTAGAAAGGAGCTTAATAGCGATCCTCGTAGTTTTCTACAGATACTCAGCAAATGTTCTAACACAAAAAAACCACAGTATCGTAGTCAACCTCTTATCTTCACTTATTGGAATGTCTGAAGGTGGCGTCTCGGTTGTGGAAAGGTGTACTGCATAACCATTGTCTAAGTATAATTGGTATCGACAAAATAGGCACCAACACAACGAATATGTTTGGAATTATATTTGGCTCAGTGGATATATGGACTATGTAATAATAGAGGAAACTTGGTATATATATTGTGCTCACTGAGTGATTCCGTAGCATCTAGCTGGAGACGATTTAAGAGGCCAGAGACCCTTAAAGGTTTGGTCAAGATGGGCGCGTTAGTGAGTGAAAGAACAGGGAAATGGAGTTTACAACTTGACGTGAACGACAATACTATCCTTGATGCTTCTAGATGACGATATTACAGCTTCTAGTGTGGGAGCACCCTAGTTAACCAAGCAACCAAAAGGTAAGTGATCGGGACAACACCAAAGGTTGGTCCCCCAGAAAATTATGCTGCTGCAACAATAACGTCACCCGAACTCACCATTACAAGCCTCAGAGTGACCAAGCCCGAGGGAGATACTGTCGATGAAGTTTCAGGAGCACCGGGCTATTATGCTTACCTAGTTGCTGGATAGATCGCACGGCTCAGTATGCAGCGATTCAAAGGACGTGGAGAACGGCAATGACTATTGCTAGACTATAACCCTTGTCTTGGCTCAGTATGACCTGAAATTGGCTCTATTCCCTAACACGATCCTGATAATTACAATAAGCCCATATCATCTAGCCATTGACTGAGATGTAACTCATACTATATAATAAACTACACCCACCCGATACCCTGAAGTAAATTTCTAAATGCTAGAATCTACTGAATTCTAAGCCATAGCAATATTACCTCCAGGAGCAGGAAAAGGCATGATCAGGCAGAGGGTCTTATTATTTATCTAGCAATCACCGTAGTAGTCAATAGATAGGCAAGTGTAGATAATATTTAGTGTCCTCATCTCAATTGGTGTAGAGACTCAATCAGTCTTGTGGTCGAATTTTGAGGGGACCATTCTAAGGTATGTCGAACTACTCAAGGCGCTCAATTCAACCAGGGGTCCAGGGGCTGAGTTACAAACTACACTCCAATATCATTTCACATTTCAAGTCCATCAGTGGCAGAAGTTGTGTAAGCGCTACCTCCATGGCTTTAAATTTTTTTTCTCTTAAGTCTTGGTAGATAATATTTTGATTTCTTGAAGTGTTCGTAGATTGGGTTCATCTACAATCAAGTTGGTTGAAATCGGAAGCATAGTCTCACTTGATATTACAATTAGATCTCACATTAGGATGATATTAATGCACCTAGACTAGCATGAATGTCTAGTTGACATTAATAATATCAGTATTCTGCCACTGAGGGAGATCCAGCCTTACGGGTTATATATACCTATCACTTCAAAGATCACGACATCTCTGGGTCGAATTCTATTGCTAAGTCGGGAAACACTCCCACAGAGGACTTTTTTATATATATTATGTAAGTAGAAGTCCCTTTGAAGGTTTGCCAGTTATATCTACAACTATATAATATCTTCCTGGACCGTACGCTCTTATCCTTGATCCCCAGACGCTCATACAGAACCCAAGAGCTCTTGTAGAATTCACCTCAGGAGCAAACTGTAGTAGACAAGATTGCTTGCTTGTCCCTTATGAAGACTAGATAGCTACCTGTTGAACTTCAACTTGGCTTCCTCGGCAATGAAATGTGCTCTACCACCCAATGAATGATTAGCGTCATCATAAACCTATCTCGAACTGCTAGAGAATTCTCATGAAGCGTCTCAGACACTGTAAGCTGAATAGCTGTTGAATACAGATGCACCGACTATTCAAACCCCCAATGTTAGTAGTCTATGTTCGTTAGGTTCTTCCAAGTCTATCCGCCCCAGCTCTATAAGACCTATGAAGGACCAATGAGAATATCTGCTATATAACTACCTTAGGTAGGTAAACCTCCAAGGTACCCAGGTACTGCGCAGCTGTACATACTTCAACTTCAGTAGGTACATATATGCATGTATGTAAGGAGTTGAACGGACGGCCCCGCAGTGTGCCCCGCCTTCAGCTTGGGCGAACTGCCCCGCACAACTCGACCCATGCTTCTTCACCTAGAATTTATTATTTTCTAATCGGACCAACGACTTCCAGCCCACACTCGATTCTTTGGTGGTGCCATCTGCTCGTTTTCACAACGGCGTCAAAGAGCAGCTTCTGAATGCTAATGCACTTTCGCTTTCCCTGCCTTCCTTAATGGTCGTATCAGTCACCGTGGTCTTGCCCTTTTCGATAAAAGCCGACTGAAGAAGCCCGCCGGGGACGGCTGAGCAGTTGGCATACTGATTCGCTCTCGAAGACTGCGACACTTGCGCTGTCCAACATGTCAGCTCAGGGCAAAGAACCCGCGGCCCAGTATGACCGATCTCTACACGGCGTCACTTATTTTAACACAATGCTGACGGAATGGACTGTGATGTAGGAAGGATGCGGCACCTACGAACCCGAGGGGCATTCCCTTCGCGCCCTTTGTCGATAAAGTCGAGGACTACGTCTCGTCCCGAGAAGAGGTCGAATCTACCTTGCGCAGCTTCCAAGAGATGATCTCGTACGTCATTAAATCGCCCCATCCATTCGATAGAGTGCGTACACACAGGCGCAGACTGTCACGCGAAGCTCAACTGTTTGGGTGGAATATCGATATGGGAGGCTCTTCGATTACTTTACGAGTTGCTAATACCGGGGTTTCAAACCAGAAAATACCAATTTATGGAGCTGAATCTCCAACGAAGAGTTGCCGGGCTTAAAGACAAAATGCCGGATATACAAAAAACTTTGGATACGGTCCGCTTCCTCAAGACGAGGACGGTATGCTACCCCGATGTCAACGGACGGGGCGATGGCTGATTCGAAATTGCACTGCAGGAGGAATCTGATCCTATCGAGACCACGTTCGAACTCAACGATACCCTATATGCGAAAGCATCGATACCGCCTACGGATGAGGTCTATCTTTGGTTAGGAGTATGTCGAAGCGGATCCCCTTTATGGCAACGGCAGTTGACAATGTTACTATAGGCAAATGTCATGTTATCTTATCCTATTGATGAGGCACAAGAACTCCTCACGTCGAAACTCGCAGCTGCCAAGCAGAGTAATGCTAATTGCGAAGAAGACTTGGATTTTCTGAGGGAACAGATCACGGTGAGTCTCTAATATTAACATCATGCAGATAAAATTGCTGACTCTAGTCGAGACCATGGAAGTAGCGATAGCTAGGGTGTACAACTGGGATGTCGTCCAGAAGCGCAAAGAGAAGGCAGATGAGGAGAGCAAAGGGAAAGGCACGAAGGATGACAACGATCAGCCAAACGGATGAAGATTTACAACACAGCCACAGCTGGACTGAATAAATGAGAGCTCCGGATCGGGTGCCAAACCAACCAAATGAAGCTACTTGCCTGCCATATAGCAGCCCGTGTTCAAGCCAGACATCCAGACAGACAGCCAGACAGACAGCCAGAGAGGGGTGCTGCGGGATATTGAACGAGCGGCGGTACCCTTTTTGAGTAGCCCGGGTGTACGGCTGCACGGCTGCACGGCTGTGAAGATGGCCATGCCTTCGTATAAGTGAAATTAGTCGTAGTGGGATCTTCTAACATACTGTAGAGCCCTGTTCCGTGCCGGGCCACGAATTATTAGTCTACCAAAGCTGGGACCCTTTAATCTTTCTAGCGTAGAGTTGGTTCATTATGGCATTGTCAATTTGTTGTTGGGGACCTTATTAACAACAACACGGACTCTTTTTTGTTGTTTTTTGTTTTCGAAATCAAGGAGTTGGCTGAGTAGGCGAGAAGACCAGGATACATACATACATTTGTGTAGCTTGGATATAAGAAAGCGGTAAGCGGTAAGTACCTTAGGTATGTACATATTGAAGCTCCAGTCCTTGGTTGGGACATGACATGGGGGGACATGGATATGACATAAGGACCCTGGATTACGTAACGATACATGTACGCCGTATGTAGAGGGATGTACCGGGGCTTAGGGGGGTCTCGAACCGCCAGCACCGCCAACAGCCACGAATTGGCCATCCATGCCCACCAATGACGAAGGCCAGCCAAGGCATGCTTAGGAATGCTCTACGCCCGCACGCCGCCACTTTTATTTTTATTAGCCTGTGGACGGTACACACATACGGTACACATGCACACACATATTGATGTACACATATACTGATGTACACACATATGTACATATTGATGTACACACATACACACGTATACGTACATACTTTGCCCATAAAGTGTAAACTGTACATGTACATGTCCATACGTACTTCGCCCATACTTTGTCGAGGGCGGGTCTATCTTTATTAGTCTAACGCCAAAGCGAACAGACAACAAGGCTAACCTAACAAATAAAATAATATCTCCCTCCTACGTCCACGATCCTATTAAATCCAAAATATCCCTTAGGACTTTAAGCATCTTTGGTCTCTCCTCTGCTGCTACTACAACAACAACAACAACATCCTACATACAATCTCTCAACCTTCGATCGTCTGTCTGCCTCTGCACCTGGGCATTCAACCGATAACCTCTCCCCCTCCTCAACAGTCGTCCGCTCTCCTAGAAAATCGACCTAAGCAAAACAACACCTACACCGATATGGCGGACACGAAGCAGAGCGGTTCCATGACCCTGGACCCCAAGTACGACCACTATGACTATCCCACCACCGCTCCCGTGGCCCGGAGTGGTCATCCCGGACACCTGACCGAGGCCCAGCAAGCTCAGGTCCATCAGCTGCGTCTGATGCTCGAGAGCGAAGGCTACACAAAGCGGTTAGACACGTTGACGCTGGTACGTAGCAGCCTGTTCTACTACTCGCCAGCTAGGGGCATACTCTACCCATATCAACGGTATTTACTAACATGCTTGAAAACAACAGCTGCGTTTCTTGCGAGCCCGGAAGTTCGACGTCAACCTGTCCAAGAAAATGTAAGGGAAATCGAGCTGGATTTGGAAAAAAATCCATTGCACAATTGACCTCGTTGACTGACTCGTGACAAGGTTTGTCGACTGCGAGAAATGGCGGGAGACCATCCTGTACGTCGGACAGCCCCTCAAGATCGACGGCCGCTCCATCCACCTCGATAAGGAGGTGAGCCAGTGGGACAAGGACGGCTCCTTCAAGAAGAAGGTGTCGAAATGGTACCCCCAGTACTACCACAAGACGGATAAGGTACGTAAGGCACGAAAGAAAGTATTATAAACTCTAGACTGGACTCGCCTTCTGTTTCGAGCAATCTGGGCGCCTTTTGTAATATTTTTATTTTTGTTTTTTAAATAAAAATGCTCACATGCATTGCTCAACAGGACGGACGACCGGTCTACATCGAGCAGCTCGGCAAGATCGACATCCCGGCCATGAAGCAGGAGGGCATCGAGTACGAGCACATGCTGACGAACCTGGCGGTGGAGTACGAGAAGATGGCGGACCCGCGGCTGCCGGCGTGCTCGCGCAAGGCCGGGCAGCTGCTGGAGACGTCGTGCACGATCATGGACTTCAACGGGGTCGGGTTCGGCAACGCGCGCCAGGTGTTCGGCTACATCCAGGAGGCGTCGGGCATGAGCCAGAACTACTACCCCGAGCGCCTCGGCCGCATGTACCTCATCAACACCTCCTGGCTGTTCACCGGCGTCTGGCGCATGGTCCGCCCCCTGCTCGACCCCGTCACCGTCGAGAAGATCCACGTCCTCGGCGGCAACTACCAGAAGGAGCTGCTCTCCCAGATCCCCGCCGAGAACCTGCCCAAGGAGTTCGGCGGCACCTGCGAGTGCGAGGGTGGTTGCCATCTGAGCAACTCCGGCCCCTGGTGCGAGCCCGAGTTCTACCGCCCCGCCTGGTGGGAGAAGGAGGAAGGTGCTGATGCCCCTGCCGCCGGTGCGACGATCGAGAACAAGCCCACTGAGGTCGGTGGTGCTGCCGCCGCCGGTGGTGAGGCCGAGAAGCCCCTAGTCGAGGGAGAGGAGGCCAAGGCACCTGCTCCGGCCGCCGCCTGAGGGGAGTAAGGATGGCTGATAGATTGAGGTGGGCAACTGACTGACTGCTGCGAGAGCGAGTCATTGGATCCCCCGAAGGTAGAAGAAGAGGACTGCGTACGAGCACAATATATACTGTAGAAGAAGCGGTGCTAGGCCGGCGGGAGTAAGTAGTAGTAGTGGTTGTTCTAGTCAGGGGCATACATCATGAGGAAGAGTTGTAGTTGTGTTGTTGTGGAGAACCGATCTGTAGAAAAGGAAGAAGAAGAAGAGCCTTGATGATGCTGCCCTGGCATATATTATCTCCTACGAAAGTTTTATCCTGTAGACAGACGAATGGCACACAGGTATAGCCGGCCTTTCCAACAATGGAGGCTTTTCTCTCGAAGGACGATATTTAGACTTGTGTTCTTCTTACCTTGTGCAATCTGTTGTGTATATGCTTGTTGTCATAGTCATGGATTGTAGAGCTCTGTATATGCTGTTGAGACTACTAATAGGGCTTGATAGTGCATCTACTCTTAAACATTTTACTATGTATACAAGTATGTACTACGCCGTAGTGCTGCATCCCCGAGCTGCAGACGCTGCACCCCAGCCTAACTACCCTTCCGAAAGCCACTCTCACAGTAGGGAAAAGCTAAGAGCTCCACTTCTCCAAGATGAAAATAGCAGTTATTACAAAGTGCATGCTCATAACATAGTTATACATCTAGCATCACCACCACGCCCTTCTTAGTCCTTAAAGAAGTATCTAGTGACCTATTTGCCGTAGTCGATGTTCCCGCAACACTCATCATCAATTGCTAGACTGACTTCTCACTACACTAATCTATGTAGACACAACAAGCACATAAGCGAGTTATGTAGTTCACCTCACCGCTCAGTAACAACATACTCCCCAGCACCCCTCGCCCTCTCCATCCGCGCAACCACAGCCGGCATCTCGCGCCCCAGACGACCGAGGCCGTGCACGGCGCTCTCGTAGCCGCGCTCGACGTCGTCCTGGCGCTCCAGGGGCTCGATCTTGAGGTCCTTCTTCTTGCCCTCTTCCCCTCCTACTCCCTCACCATTGCCCTCACCATTGCCCTCACCACCACCAGCGGGATTAGCAGTCGAGGAGGCATTCACACCCGCCAAAGCCTCCTCGTCCTCCCTGACCCCGCGCCTGGCGGCCTCGGCCCAGGACGCGGCGGCGGCGGCGGGGACGCTGCGCTTCAGCGTCGCGATGTCGCGCAGCAGGTCCTCCTCCTCGCGCGTCAGCTCCTCGACGCGGGCGCGCTTGCGCGCGTCGAAGGGCTCGTAGATTTCCTCCGCCTGCAGGGTTGCGGAGGGGGAGAAGGAGGAGGAGGAGGAGGAGGAGGAGGGGGAGAAGAAGTGCGAGGGGTTGATCTCGAGACCGTTGATGCTGAGGTTGGGCGAGGCGAGCGTGAAGGTCTTGGTTATGTACTAAATTAGTTTGGTTAGTTGGTTGAGTGTTGGTAGGGAGTTGTTAGGTTAGGGTGCTTGGAGGGGAAGAGAGCGTGAGAGTGACAAATGCATTGGAAGGCGTGCAGTGCAAATAAGAGTTAAGGGGTAAGAATAGTAGATAGGAGAGATTGAATAAGAAAGTAAAAAATACACGAGGGAAGCAAAAACATACAACACCGGGGATTCGCTGGTCGTCACCGACCCAACTACTAATCCGGCGGTACACAGCTTATCTAGGGCAGAGCAGACGGGATGCCGAGTTTTCTGTGTCCTATGGTCGTATGTGCCAGACCACTCTCTTCTTTTGACTTATAACACCGACTCCGATGCCTGCTTCTCCCGCAGAAACGCCGTGGACCACCAACCATCGCAGGTACCCATCCATTGAGCGCGAGCGAAACAAAGACAAGGAGGGCTAGGCGGATGAAACAGAAATAGGAATAGGGATAGAACACTCACTTCGTCTACCAGCTCCTCTATCCGCGTCCGCAGCTCGTCCTCGCCATGCGCTCCCTCGACGGGCGGGAAGGCCTCGTCTATCCTGGCCGTGGCGGCGCGTCGCACGTTGGCGAGCAGGTACGAGAGGTCCTCGGACGCCTGGAGCTCGATTTTGCGGTGCGCTGCATCCATGTTGATGTCGTTCTTCTTCTCTGCGAAACTAAGCGCAAGTCCCGTGTTTTATTATCTCTCTGAAAGCGCAGGATGGTTTCTGAAAATGCGCAATAAAGATTTGTTGGCGTGTATCGTTCATAGACGCTCGATGCTAGCATATGTTTACTAGGGAAAGATGTTTGTTAGTTTATAGTGGGGCAGACCAGATAGATCGCATTGCTGCATAATTGCATATCCCTTAACTGAGGGGCAACCCAACATGGCAGAACAGAGAAGTCGAGAATCAAGACGACCATATCTTCGCAGAACAGAATTATGATAGTTCTCTTATTCCAAGTCAATCAATTTTATACGCATATAAACCATACTTCGTACACTTTAATTATTTCACATGGAGACTCTGCTCCTATCGATAACGTTGAACTTGTACAGTCGCTCTCTGCGTGGAATCCCAACTGATAACCCTGCGATATAAGGGGGTTATTTGCATGTCATATCGAGGAATATTCATCGATTCTTTCAGAATTATTTACTCGTAATGGAAGTGATAGATTTTTCAAAAATTGTGCTACACATAGCTATAACGACCCAAGTGTCCACCATCTACCATAATACATCCGCCTACGAACATGTGGCGACATCACCACCCGGCGCCTTGTACGTAGTAGCGTCGAAGCCGTTGTAGAAATTCGGGATATAGATGTCATCATCCGAAGCGTCATATGCGCCGGGCAGGCTAATCTCAGGCGTGCAAGCACCTCCCGGCCCGGTAATGGATAGCTGCGCGCATCCGATATAGAACTACACATGCCGATGAGCCCCTAACTTCGGGTTTGCGAAGACGTTTAGTATGAGCCTTACCTGGCCGCCATCGAGGACCTGCGATCCATGCAATGCCAGCATCTCGGACCGAAGCTGCGATAGGTGATATATATCAGCAACGTACCCTCTCTCTCATATGCTCGGCCCTGTAGGTGGTGCTCGACCGGGGAAACCGGCCCAGATTGTTAACTTGACCTACCAGATACTCGCCACTAGCCAGATTCGAGGGCAGCGTGAAGGTGTGCTTCATGTCGTTTGCGGACATGATCTCGTTGGCCCACTGCCCATCCGCGTAATCCAGCTCGTCGATCTTGAACCAGCCGGCACCGACCCCCGTCGCGGCCGCCGCGCTATCCACGGGCCCGTACAGCATGTGCGTGATGGGCCCCGGGTGCGTCGACTGGTCCCACTGCACGGTGATCGAGTCCCCGGCGCTCGCGGCCACGGTCTGCACGCCCGATCCGTCCGTGCCGTCGACGTTGCACGCGATGTCGTCGCTGGTCACGTCGGTCTGTCTTGCTGCTTAGTGGGACATAACCGTATCTTGCAAGGTCTGGGTAAGTAGTCAACGTACGACTGGGTTGTTGCTAGGCGGCATCCGGATGCCGATTTCGTAGCCCGGGGTCTCGTCGTTGACCCAGAACTGGTGGAAGTTCTGGTGCGCCGAGACGGCGGCGATCAGGGAGA
The DNA here is from genome assembly GCA_022497155.1 of Whalleya microplaca. Classification (NCBI taxonomy): domain Eukaryota; kingdom Fungi; phylum Ascomycota; class Sordariomycetes; order Xylariales; family Xylariaceae; genus Whalleya; species Whalleya microplaca. The sequence goes on from MU385718.1 coordinate 41,484, forward strand.
GGGAGACTGCTGAGGCTAACATTTTGGTGAGCAAGATGCGCTAGGAAGCGGATTACAATGGCGTAAGGTTGTGGAAGATGATCAGCACCTATACGAGGAAGACATGAGGAAGATGCGATAGAAAAAGGACTGCTTATGGGCACGTATGTATTGCTATTGGTGGATTCGCTCATGAGTCGACCTGTCTCATATCCACGGCACTGCCTGAGTATGGTAATAGACTTTGAGCTAGACTATTCGATATGTTTGGAATTGATTATATCTAGCTACCTGCCATTGAACCCTCCCTTAACATTTCAGCCGTTGACTTGGGAGTAGTTGCGGCTGATTGCCGTCCCAAGATCTAAGTTCGCGACCCCTTCACCCTTAGCGGCTGCGGAGGACTCTATCCGCAGCCTAAACGCGGTCAAGCGTAGACCCTGCGGCAGGAATCCCAGCTTCAGCATTCGTGGAAATTCTGTGATTTTCAAGGTAGCATTGAAACAGAGAACGACTACCTCCATTTTCATCTTATTTATTCTCAGTTAGGAATTGAGCTCGTCCATGAGAAGCCATCTTGATGCCTGTCGTTGATGTGCCTCACGTGACAACTTTCCGCGGATAGTACTGCCATAGGGATTTTGATCGTGAAGGACATCGTGCATCGAGACTAACCTCATGATTTTGCCACACAGAAGCCTCCCATTATCTCAGCGGATCCGTTCCACGTCGTCATTCAATAGGACGCGAACAGATGGACAAATACTGCCGTACCTGTCAACCCGCAGTCGATCTGGGGTCTCGGTAGCGTGAATGCAATCAACCTGGCAGGGCTGAAGTTCCCAATACCAGCACTTGCATCCGATCTTGTTCGGGAGCACTCGGCCCGCCTTGGCCTCAGATGTAACGAAACATGTTGTCCTTCACGCTCCGCTTCATTGCGACGGGCTCCCCGTTCTCATACTCGACGCCGGCTTCGCCACCATCGCCGGCAAGGCCCGACATCTTCAATCGAAGTTCCTCGTCTAGCTCCGCCGTTGTCTTTGCACTTTTCTTCTCAGTTACAGGCTTCTCTGCTGTGGCTGCATCACGTTTTGAAGAGTCCTTCTGCTCAACTGCAGCGCTTGCATCAAGTCAATTCAAGTCAAGTAAACCACTTTAATTGACTTGAATCAAGTCAAATCAAGTAATCGACTTTTCGAGTTGACTTGAGGCTATTTGCAACTTGACTTGATTAGTAATATACTAATTACGAATTTTACTCCTGAATCCCTGAATTATATATCAGGGTCAACCTAAAGGGTAGTTTTAAGGAGGTACGTTTATCCGAAGGAAAAATTCTCTTTAGGAGATGACCTGATACAGTAAAATTGTTACACAAAAGGCACGGACGTAATAGTAGTCAACCCTTAACAAAGATAATCAGCACAAGTAGGTGGCTGATAATATTAACTAACAACGCCAGAAGATCTCCCGATATGTGGCTTATAGTGGCTTATACTGTGGCTTATATAACTAACAAAATAATTGACTAGTATCAAGTAAATCAAGTCAAAAATAAACTTCTAATTGATTTGATCAATTATCGAAAAAAAAACAATTGTATCAAGTCAATTTAAGTCAATTTAAGTCAAGTCAAGTAATTAGTTGATTTGATGGAAGCGCTGCTCAACTGATTTACTTTGCGACTTTGTTTGTGAACCGGCGAGGCGATGGATGAGATGAGATGACCCTGAAAATGAGAGCTGACCGGTATTTTGAAAAGCTCCATATCTCACAGCCATTCGCAGCATTTTATATGTAGGTATGAATAGATTGAAGATGATGTTGAAGCCGTGCAGAGCCAGCCATGCATGACAACATACCTAGATTTTCAAGGGTACTTAGGTACAGTACATGTATGGGTGGCGCTTGGGCCAACATCAATTTCTTGTTCTCTCGACCAATCCTGTACTCCCGTACTGAGTACAGCAACCTCAACTAAATTTCTTCCATACTACAAGCAGAACGACATCGACTGTGTTTTGTAACCTAACCTAACTTAACACAGTTAATTGACATGGCGTATTTTCGTTGAATTAGCACCAATATTATGTACTCGGAAGATGAGAGCTCCACTTCATGGCAAATCCGAACGCCCCTATTCCCAACTCAAATGAGTTTCATGCTTACATAGCAATAATGCCCTGATGCCTTCTTCCATCTTCAAATGAAGCAATATGCTAAAGCATTACTCAGCCGCGTGGCTTTCAATATCCAGCTCATCCAGACCCGCCCTACTTTCATAATTCTTAAAAAATGTGGCTTTGCGAAGCTAACTGAAAATGAGGTTGAGAGATTATGGCATCCCCCCGGCCTCACTATCGTCAATTAGAAACAGGACATCATGCTAAAGGCTCTTCGCGACTTGAATTTTAGCGTGCTTCATCTGAAGGCTTATCTCAAAATGATCTTGTGATCGTAGGTCCCCCAATACCAACGACCACTCTCCTTGAGCATCTCGCATAATTCAGGCCGACCGAATCTGTGATAGTTTATAGCCTTACTGAATAATGCCGGATGAGGTGAAGAGCCAAGCATTCATTGGTAGCGTTCATATGGGCCCAAGGTAATGAGAGCCAAAGCGGCTGGATTAGTGCAATGTGAAGCTATAGAGACAGAGCCCCGTTTACGTATACAGGTGGCGGTCGTATGCCAATACACATTCAACCTTATAGGGCGCACTTTAACAAGAGTCACTGATGCTTGTAGGTTTCCCAGTAAGCCACATAGTTAAAACTGTACCGGGAGATGATGCACTGACAGATGCGGTGTTCAGCATGTTTTGAGATGTCAATTTCTTTATAACGTGGAGATCGTTGCCTTACTCACCAGAACCATCAATTACAAGCCCATTCTCGTGAAGACTATTGATAAGTCGAACATAAGATTGTTGTAGACGGGTATCAATAGCTGCTAGCTCTCTCAAAGAGGTGCATATAGTATTACAACGAAGTATAGAAATGATTCCAAATAACCCCAATATTAGGGGAAGGCTACATTCGACTGCTAATTTTCTCGACAGTTTCTCTTGCACGAGAATCCTTTGGTTGGGGGGAGAGGGGGGGGGCTCTTGTATCAAGCCTGTATCCTGTCAGTACTGAGAGGTCATCATTCCCAATGACTGATCCTCGCTAGGTTTTCATACTTGAGGTCTGACAATTGTATGTGTAGGTATCACAAGGCTTGTATGGCTTTGTGGATAATCCGATCTTGACTCTCAAGAGCCTCGGAGACCATCTCATTGATATTACGTCAACCTGTGGGGCTTTCTCGTTGGAATCCCAAGATTGTGACTGCCCCTAAATTATGACCAGGCATTCTTTCTAGATTCCAAACTGATTTGTATCGCAGAAAACGACGCCGTAACCGCTGCGTAGGAATTACGGTTGATATATCCCATGGCAATTTCTTATTGCCGTCAGAGGTGACGAGTGGGACTCTCAAGCTCTTACTGCGTATGTAGTGGCCTACTTCATAGTTTTTATGGCTGATATTTTCAACACTCGGAATGTCAACTTCATGCCGCTGGACACATGGTGTTGTCGTCCGGTGTGCATTTGTATCTACCACTGTACCGTCATTATCAACTGGATAGGGAGCAGATATGACACCTAGATCGGGGGACTTATGGTTGTGGTCATGAGTCGAATCTACCTAGTGGTGAGTTATGTTGCGGTAGCTGGACTTGCCATATCAACGAGTTCCGTCAAAGGGGAACAAACCATCAGTTTTCCCACCACCATTAACTGATACACGCTCTCCCTCTCTTGCCTTTCTCTCATCAGCTTTAGCCGGTCTTTGGGCCTCTTTGCAGGCTTGTAACCTCGTGTTGAATGAGATTCGGAAGGTTCAAGGTTGAGGGCTCAATAGACCCAACGAAGGCCCACGCAATTTCTCTTTCTGAATCAACAGGACCACCTTCTAAGAGTATCTTCATAGAGTCACTCAAAAACATTAAAGGACGTACGCGCTCAGTGATTCATGATCCATTGTCGTCATAGTCTTGTTTACAATACTGAGAAATTCACAATCAGCTCATCAAAATTTTAGCAGTAAAGGATATTGCTCAAGAACCTTGTTTTGAATATAGAGACTTACATGAAGACTATATCAAAGCTTCCAAGAGGTAGCCCCACAGAACCACGGCATTGGAACTATGCAAGGAGATCGTATTACCATTATTATGTGTGCTACCCTGAAAGTCAATTCTGGAACCGAGATGCAGGAACTTGTCAACAAATATTTAATAGTATAATAGCAAGCTGTTGCTATCCTAAAAGGGAAGGTGGTTATCAAAGCTCACTAGAGAGTATAGGAACTATACCTCACCTGTCGTCATTGAGGTGATATAGTTGCCGGCAAAGCCTTATTAGGCACAGGTAACATACCACAATCACGGCACGGCTGCTAGACCCTGCTGGCGGAGATACCTAGGTATGATCGATGTGGTTTTTGATGCATCTCGTATTAAGTTTCGCCGAAGTTCGAGTTGCCAAGGCTTTAGGACACGACAAGCGGGCGGCTGTCTCCGAAAGGCAGGTGTTAGATTGGATTTATCCATCCATTCAGGATCAATAATCGATGAAGCTTAAATTATGTCTCTATGTGTGTAATTAGCATCCTGACAGGTAACAAGGGCTCAAATATATCGCCGCTGCGACCTTGACGTGCCGTTCTGTGACTGTGCCTGATCGACCAAGTTGCTATGCTTAATGACTATTGAGCTCGTGTGCCCGAATTCTTATGATACTCTCCTATTGGCTACATCACGATCCTATGGTATGGAAGTAGCTGCAATCCCGATAAGCTGCCCTCTGCTAGGTCGGCGATTTACTTTAGCCGATCGGTATAATGTTATGGATATCTTCTTGATGGGTTCCGAAACCAGATGTATACGTATCCAGTCTTCCCAGAGTATATATGCTAGCTCTCCACATTCGCCATTCCTGGGGCTCTTTTGTTCTTCATCGCAATACAGCCCTATTATTGCGAATGTCTTAGCTCTCATAGAACCCCAATATTTGTCACAGGACATCTATATCACATCGGCTTCTGGAATGCATGCAGACTTGCAGAAATGAACAATGCTCTTCACTTTTCGAGTCACCTTTCACATGGGGAATCTGAATCATTCCTAAACAAAAGCTAGACACATACTCCCTAAGCACTGTAACGCAGAGCGTGTGATACCATTGCAATAGCGATGAAACACCAAGTTTACTTTTCATAACCTATAGATGACAGTTGATGAATTGAATAATAGGCGATTGATCCAACATGACATAGTTATATCCAAATTGAGAGTCTCCTTTCAAGTAGTTCCTGCTCCATCATTGAATTCAGTATAGCGAAAATTGCCCAGACGCTATGCGCTTAGCAGCCAACGTAAATAGCTAAATCAATATCAGCAAATGTTCACAAATGCGCATTAGATGTAACTCACCGTTGGCAAACAGCGCATAAGAATCAGCGTTGTTTAGTGCTTGGCTAGATGACAGTCTGGTCGCAGCAGCGTAACCGTACCCCAAGTCATCGGTGCCGGCAATCTGGGTCAGGTGGGTAGTCTCGTGAAGGGTGGTAGTAGCCTGGTCCTGCGCGTGGCAAGTAGAAGACAGCGGGGTCAAGGCACTGAAGTACAGCGGGCAGTTCACAATAAAGCTACCAGATGGGAGAGTGTAAGCGAGCACGTTGCTGCTGCAAGCACCGTAGACATCAGAGCAGTAAGTGTCAGATACACCGGAGCTAGAGCTGCCGCATTCGGAGGCTACACTGGCGAAAACTGACGCAACCTGGGTACCGACGGAGGTAGACTTGAAGTATTCCTGGACCTTAGCAGTGTTGCTTCGAGCGGCAGAGGAAGCAGCGGCAGCAAGAGATCTGCAGTTGCTAATGGCAGTGGTGGTTCGGCTGAGGTTGGTGCCAGTGCAGTCAGATTGCACGTCCTATTCAGAAACGGCATTTAGCGCTTATTTTATAGAAGAGAATTACGTCTTGTAGTTGGTTCGAAACCTCGAATACTTACAGTCCGCTTCTTGATGAAAGCCGAGCGAGCTTCTTTGGCCTGAACAGCATCGACCTTGGCGGTAATGGTGTTACTCGAGTAAGGCACAACACCAGCAATCTCAGTGGTGTTGGCCTGGGCGTAGGAGAGGACACCATTGGCAACAAAGTCAAAGTCACCGCCAGCGGTCAGATCGTGAAGCTCGGCAGCGTCAAAGTTAACCTCAACTGTCTCACCGGCCGCAATGTTCTGAAACGCTTCATCCACGATACCGGTGGTCATAACACGCAGACGAATACCCTCAAAAGCAAGCTTGGAGCCTAAGTTCACACGTGTTAGGAAAATAAACCATTGCATGACTAGGTTGGATAAAGCTCTTACTGCCCTGGAAGACCTGGACCTTCTCGACGGGTGCCTTATCGAGGATAGTACCCGACTTCAGAATCTTCAAGTTGTCGTCTCCAGTGTTAGTGACAGACACTTTAACACCTGTGTTTCCAACCATCTCGAGCTGAACGTCGAGAGGCGAGTCGCGCTTGCCCATAGAAGCAGCGCTGGCCAGAGAGGCCAAAAGGGTGACACTACCGAAGAACTTCATCTTGAAGATTGCGTGGCTGAATAAGATGATAGGAGCAAGGAATTAACTTGAGGAGGAGCTTGAGATTGATGGGAAAAGATCACTAGTCTTGGGAGAGATTGAGACTTTTATACCCCTGAGATAAGTGAGCTCTCTTCCCAAACCTGATAGTCGTATTCCCTAGATCCGCCAAAGCATGGCGAAGATACTCTTGTTCCCCTAAGAGGAATGTAACATTTCCCAGCTTTTGCATGTGGGGTCCAATTAAGCAATTAAGAAGCACTTGATTGGGTGGTATTGAAGTGTTCGTCTTCGCGTCAATGCGCGGATAAGAATTCCATACAGCAATGGCATAGAGTGTTTTCTAGTATAAGACCTGGTGAAGTTTACTCTAGTATCGTAGATGACTTAAGCAAGCTGAATCAGCGAGAAGCTTTGGAAGTAATAGAACCCAGACACTCTGACGGCGGCTAGTATTGAATTTACTATCGAGTATAGCTTGCCTATACAATTACATGATTCGTGGGCAAACCTGAATTGCCCTCGTTCACCAAGAGAATAACGGCAACCCGCATAACATATTTGAGAACTAACTACGTAAGGAAGGAGCATTTTCCGCCGAGAAGAACAACGCCTTATTGGGTATAACGTTCAAGTGTTGGCGGGTAAACAATAGTAATCAAGCTATTCCAATAATCTCGAAACATGGAGGCAGGGATCTAGATTGCCGAACTTCTTGGCATTTGGTATGCTTATCAGCTCGGGGTGATTGCCGGATCTTCAGCGAGCTGACCTTAGATCTACGAGCTGGAAGCGCCTAAATGTCCATCGGATGACGATCAGTTCATCAGGGCGCCCCTACAACTACCGGAAATCCTGGTTTACCTATAGAATTCTAAACCTTCTAGATCGAGTTGCTTACCCCTAACCTTCTATTTAAGGGCGGGACCCCGTGCAGAGTCGCCATGTGGCGATCACCTTCTGTTTTTTGCGCTTTTGTCCTACGATTAGCCATTGACATACGCCACAAAGGTAAGCTCCTCAATAGACATAGCACAAGGATCCAAAGAAGTAAGGTAGTCCAAATCTTCAGCCTCGGTTTATCTGCCCGACTATACCGCCCTATTCGCCGAAGAGTTCCGATAACCATCATGCTCATCTGACCATAACTTATGGGCTCCCTCAACGAGATATGGCGTTGTTCCGACGAGGAAACGCCTGGCTAGAAATGTCACACAAGAATGGCCCCAAAACCTTCAACAATCTCTTGGCCTCTGCGGTGACTAGCGCTAGCTGTCTGCTGTCCTGTTGAGTTCAGCAATTCCACCAAGTTAAGCCAAGCCATTAACTCGACTTAAGCCAAATCAAGTCAGTTTATTCGAGGTTTGACTTGACTTGACGATATTGACCACTTAAGTTGATTCGTTACCTTATAGTAAGTAGCTCATACGAGTAAATTTGAATACAGAAATGCTGACTATCGTCAATTTTCTAGGAACAAATTGACTTGACTCAATTGCAATTTTCCGCAATTTGGATCAAGCCAAAGTTAAGTCAAGTGATACCTTGACTTGTGGAGACGCTGCTTTGAGGCTCTTCAACGAACAGGGATGGCCAAGGATCACTCATCGCCTCACGCCGCAGACGCGCACCAGATGGTACATGACTACACAGCCTTACCAGTGACTAATCGAGCTCTGAAATATAAGAAAAAATTCGCAAGCCATGACTAGATACAGCATCAGATGATGACGATTGGCTTCGCCCTGCGGCTGAGAGAAAGTACGCATCATTGGATAGGCACCGGATAAGTTCATGCAGGCTACCTGACAGCTCATCTGTGTAACAATTCTAAGCTCATTAATGTCAGCAATAGGCAGCACTTGATTTCGCCCGCATAAATAGACGTGCAGAAGTTGCGTTTTATGATGTTCCCGTTCTCTCGAGCATACTCCAAGACTTATCCAAAATTCAAGGACCTTCATCATTGCACGACTCCATAGTCAAGAAATTCGAGAATATAATCTATATTTCCCCCTGACTATTGAGTCCATTCCACAATGCCCCGTTACTATGACAACGATCATCGAAACTATGATTATACTCGCCACTTAACTCATCGCTTTTCACGCGACGCTCGTTCCAGCCATCACCCAACACAGTATATCGTTAACGACGGCAGGATGATTATAGACGAGAGATCCTTGAGGCATAGCAACGCGATTATCTACAATGGACCCGACTCGACCATGTGGCTCAAACCAAAGTCGTGGTCCTCCACACGAGCCCCATACGATCCATGCTGCTCGCTAGAGGTGCCGTACATTCATACCTGTCGTGGATGCTACCACCGGTGTGAGCTATACTCCGGGAGCTACTGCCGCGATTGCTATTCGGCACGACTGGCCCCTTCAGTGGGCAGACATGTGTCGATTCGTTATCGTGATCGAAGCGTCTCACCAAAAAGGAGGACAATTGAATGGAGGTAAACGCCTACATGGTTTGGGGTACGTTAGATAAAGGGACTTATGGAAAATATTTTCTCAGTTTGTCCAAGCACGAAAGTATCTGATATATCTCATTTTGAACAATTTGACACGGCAAACAAGTTTGAAATGAAGGCTCCGTAGTATTTCATTTCTTATTGATATTAATTTATACTTCATTTTCAATATGTATACTGAGTCAGATATCTGGCTATCTTTACACTAAACACTTTTGACAGGTTATTTTAGCCGAGGTAATCCTTGAAAATTATTGCTATAAATATATGCCAAGTCACATTTCCAACAAAATCTTGGTGTTATGGAAACAGCGGAAGTAACGGGCGGGCACATGTGATAAGCAGGCTGAAGCAGGCTGAAGCAGGCTGTCTGGCATCAACGAAACGTAATTGGATTAATATGGAGATACTAAAGGCTCTCACTAGTAGTTGTAATAGTATGGCTTATGTAGAAACTAGAATGCATAGTGCTGATGTGAGCCTAAGTGACCATATAATATAGCTTAAAGACCTAGCGAGGTGTTGAACGCTCTTACAAGATTAGGGTCTATTTATTATATGCTAAATCGAAGGATTACATTCATACTGAGACATTATGATGCTCGGTAACTGGAAAGTGAGACTTGAATCAATTGCCATATATCATATACCATATGGACTGAATGCACGATGTATATGAACTCAGCCAAGTAGCTACTTACTGTTTTAATTGGTGTAATAAGGACTTGATGATGTCACGGATTTTGCTATCATACGGTGGTTTGTGTAGCGCCGTATCCCTTTTCTTACAATCGGACCAGTTCGGTAATTCGGTGAGCGCAAACTGTGCTCCCCAGGATAATAGTCGGCATTACAGTTCTCAGTCTCTCACATCTCGATGCCTAGCACTTTATAGACTGCTCGGAGTACTTTCATTAAAGACCACCACATCTCCTTCCCCTCCAATTCAGATGTCCACTGCCCGACCATGATATCCCGGACCCCTACCCCACTCTCCCGTTAGAAATTCTCGAGCAAGAGTATAGCTATTGTCACAAAGACGACGCCGTTATTGCTGCACAGCAATAACGGCTTGTGTCCTGCGACAGTTATGTATGTACTCGTTCTCTTTTGTTGCCTGTGTACTATTGTAGCGATTAGATACATTTGGAAATAATACCTCCCATTTTTATTTTAAAGTATTTATGCAAATGGTTTCCTCCTTATGCATACCGTCTACTTGATGCTCGATAGGATTGTTACGTGCACTATCGTCTAGGGATTTAGTTATGCCAATACTACTCGCAATTACTAAGTATATCAAAAATCTATCAAGACACATTATAGATAAATGTCATAGATCATAAACTAGATTATGCCACGGGTATGTTAATCGTTAACATAGAAACAGTTGCGTTTTGAGGCATTTAAGTATAGCAGAAGAAGAGCTATCATCTTATTGCAAGATAGGGCTGATATAAATAGCAACGGCAGGGTGCGGATCCTAATGGACGTGTGGGATTGTGCTTCGACTTTGGCTATGTTCTCTGTCCCTTTCAGCTATATTATTTTCTTCGGTCAACCACCATCATGTGCTTGAATGTGTTTAGAACTTCCTGCCAAAGATATTGAAAACAAAATTCACTTACCGTCCGGGACATGGAAAAGGGGTCTGCGGAATTTGCTAAGAAGGCCATCACACTAGGATGACCAAGTGGGGGGCCTTGAATGGTTTGACACTACAACTTTAAAATGACCACATGCACTATGTGGGCAGCTCAAGTAGTCTCAAGAGATGTGGTTGTTAGGGAATAATGATAAGGTGCATACCCCTACAACAGCAGTCGATATTAGATACACCAGACGCCCCACAGCTGACAGCCATTTTGCATATAATTCATTAATGATACTTATATAGAAAACATTATAACCTTTGGGCGTGTTGTGGCGCAATAGCTCACACAAGTATTCTGTGTTCTATACGGAGTGAATAACATGTCTAATCCTCCTCAGACAGATAAAAATTGTACATTTGAAATGGAAAATATATGTAATTCATGGACTACTGACGATCTCTCGTTGGGTTAGCGCCTGAAAACCTTCAAGCATCAGTAATCTTAGACTTTTATATTGCTTATTTTCGAGATTCGGGGGAACAAGTGGAGGCTTTTACGATGATAGCTGCGGGTATGCGGCATGCATGTGGGGAGCCGGGACTCGGGCTCGTGTGGAGACTCGGGGTTTACGGAGGCACCCCGTGATAGAGCATGTCAGGACTTAACAATGTTTGCTCTGTCAGGGGAGTCGGAGAAACCCTTTACTAACAACAACTCGTTCACTAATTCAGGTTATAAATACCTTATTGCTGTAGACTGACTTGTACGTATCTTTACATCCTTGGTAGGGAGGTGAGGAGGTGAGTACTTTTGAGGCTAATGTGGGAGGCTAGGCACGTAACCGCAGGTATGGATACAACCGGCACGTCCAAGTTGCATGATACCGTTATTTTGAACAAGTTGGCTTATGGGCTTGTAAATTGGTACAGTAACGGAGCCATGATATTGGAATATTGTAGGAGCCCCGCATGATGTCACGGTAATTACGGATTCAAGCAGGTGGGCAGCCAGTCTATTAGCCCACTTATCTAGGCGGAGAGTTGGGTCATCCTATATTAAATGTCGGTCAGAACCTTACCAGGCAACGATAGGTCCATGCACGTTGGTTAACAAAATACAAGTTCCTTGAGTAATGGTGATACTGCTTGAATCCTTCATCCTAAACTTCCGTTCCCTAAATAATATTGAGAACTGTTCTCCCTGAATCGCAATAATGGTCTTCGTCCCACCAAACGATGAAATACCTCGGTTTAACGCCTATCTTCTCAAACCGCTGTCAGAAGTTGAACTAAAGGCCTTTAAAAGGCAATTCGAAATAGGCACATGTGCCCCGTTCAACACCAAACTTGAGCTCGTCATTAAAAAGGCACCAGAAGACTACCTGAACCAACCGCATTCATACATCCGCATCAAGGAGAATGAGGCTGGTCGCACGGATCCTTTTATACTGATCGATGAGCGCGTCGTTTCGGATGGCGCGGTCTGGTACGTGGATCGCTTCGCCGATGAGGATGAGGTCAAGGAAGGGATGGCGCAATCCACCTCCGTGCTGTGGCAAATCCTGCTGAAGACGGACTGTCTGGCGCTCACGTGGGTCAACTACGACATTGTCAACATGACCATCCAAGAAGATCTTGGAAACTGTGGCGTGGAGCTACCGGCACCCGAGAACTTCGAGCAGCCTGAGATCTGGGATATTGGCATGGACATGGAGAAGGAGATGTACGAACAGGATATTTGGATCACGGCAGGGCCGGATGAAATCGAGGAGAGCACGGACAGAAAGCTACGCGATAAGTTCTTACCGAGACCTAAGAGGGTAGCGAGGTTGAAGGAAGGCCTTGCGGAGGAGGTGGGGTTGATCAACAGATGGACTATTCCATCTGAGGCAGAGCCATGGGAGTTTCCGGACGGAAGCACGAAGGAGTTCCCCAAAGGAAGCGTTGTTCTCCAGCTGAAATATAACCCGGAGTTTGCTTGGCCTGCGTATAAATGGCCGGAAGAATCACTGTAAGAATGCCGAGGGCATACAGAATTTTGGATTATAGGCGGTTTGGACTTGAGGCGGTTAATAGTTAATGTCCCACATCTGTGGTTGTACAAGCGATAGTAGCTTTTATTCGAGAAGTCGGGGGTTCCAACGTATTTAATGGAGCTCAGCACGAGATATTAGAGGATAAGTTTTTAATAATTTTGTCTATTAAGTTCCATCATGACTTGCATGACAAGGAACGAGCTCCCCTAACCTGGTGGAGCCTCTAACCGAAGTACCTCTCCATAAGAGAACATGCGTGCAATAAACCCATCGCCCCTGTGTCTATGAATATCCACAAATTCACTATGATCCAACGTAACGATCTATGGAGCTCTATACAGTCTCTGTCTTGTACGAGTAGAACTTGTTGTTAATCTTGTCCGACATCGAACCCGAGTACTGATCGACCTTGGCGTTGATCCTGCTCTCGGCAGCGTTCTGGTAGTGATCGATCTTCGCGTTCGTCTTCTTGCCGATGCAGGTTCTCATTGCGCCATAGAGCCCAGTAAAAAGCCAAAATAAGGCGTTGACGAGGTCGATCCACACAGCGCACTTATTCACCTTGACACTCGTACCCTCGAACTCGTCGTCGGTGCGCTTGAGGAAGATGTTCGCGAAAGTGCCAAACAGGGCGATCCAGAGGACGAATAGCACAAGGTCCCACGGAAAGAGACGGTGTGACTGCAGCCTGCTGAAAGGGTTGGGGATGGCGTAGAGGACACAGGTGATGCAGGAGAGGCCGGCAACGACGAGTGCGTAGACCCAGCTGGGCGACTGCGGGTTCCCGGCTCGGTGGTCCTTATCCACACGATGGCCGTACAGGCCGATTACGACGACGGCGAAGATGAACTGGATGCCACGGGCTGCCCAGCGAAGCCATGTCTCGTACACGTAGATCTGCTTCGTGATGGCACCCTTGCCAAACTTGCCCGCGAGATTTTTCAGAGCCATTATTGTTCTGGTGTCAGGTGGATAATAAAGGTCAAATGAATACGACTTAGTCGTAGCTAGAATAGAAGCGAAGCGGAATAAGAAAAAATTTGGTATTAAGCAATTAAGATGGGGTGTAGTGAATGAATGAATGACATCCAGCGTCGTACCTATAAGTTGATGATGAAGAAAAAGACCGTTAGTGGTTGGGAGAGAAGGGGAATTATTTAAGTGTGAACATAATGAAATTCTACGAGTCACCTCCAACATGGTACATTCAGTGATCAAACAAGCGCCACGTGCGACTCATAGACGTGTCGACAAAGAGACTGGCCTTTGTTGTTCGTGAGTCGAAACAAAGACTTCTAATTCTGGATTTCCTAATCGGATCAATGTGAACCAATCAATTGAAGGCCTTAGACATGGTCTGTGCTGTGCGCTTTGTCGCACAGGCCCCAGAAACAAAGACATCGAGTGGTCGAGGTTCCATTAACTGCGAAACACAGGCGCTTAATAGTCAGTCCAAAAGAAGACCCCAACAGCGCTTACACAAATGATCTGACATAGTATGTTGTACGCGTATGAAGAAATTCGTAATTCAAGATTTAATCTGCATGTAGATCTTTCTTCATACCTATATTTTGGGCTCAACTTGCTTGTAGCCGCGATAGTCCAAGGGATGCGCGCTAACTTTCAATTCAACATTATGTAATTGAAATGTGCCACGAGAGTATAGCCGTAGGTTTGCCTGCAGCTGACACAAAATAGGTGCCTGGTTGATTATGGTTTCTGTAGTCTAATTATACTTCAGACTAGTGTGATTGGCTGAAAATCTATTGCTCTGGGTTAATAAGTTTTGCAACAGAACTACTTGGGTAAAAAGGTGGACAACTACAACTATCATTATCACGATTATTATGTTTAACGCGGATTTTATAAAGTCCCATTGCTAACTATGCATTTGTTATTCTGTATATAGGATCTAGCAAAGGCACACGTGTTTTCAAACCCAGGTGGGTAATTGCATTCTGCATATCTACAGCAGAGAACAGAGTTATTGAAGCGCTCTGGTAGACTTGTAATTAGAGTGCATTGGTAATCAATGACATCCAAAAACATCTACGAGATGAGTAAATTTGACTAGAAACTACCAGTCATAAGTACGTACAAATCTCAGCAATATATATCCGAGTATATAAGGAAGCTTTCAGTACTTTATGCTATGACTTCCATATTGAAACTTTCTAGTTCCTAATAACGATGAGAACCACATAGACAAAACGTCTATTACAGTTATATGGAAATTAAACACAGTCTCCGTTCATTCACAAAACCTTATCCTAAAGTCAAAGGAAAGCATAAGCACGTTAATGGTGCCAAATGTCCCTACATAAACGTATGAGGTAGGTAGCAAAATATCACAGTTATTGCACAAAGAATGAACTATAATGTTATCTTCAAGCAACCTTTATACACATAAAACCTAACAAAAAACTAACACCAAAGAGCTAATTCTACTATGCCTTGGGCACAGGTTGTGACCCGCAGGTGTGTCCAGCGAAGCTTGTGGACGGCAGCATTGTTGAAAAGAAGCCTCCGGTGATTCAGAACTAACGCACTCATACCATACCTGTCACTCCGAAGAGGTAGCCCTCGAAGTCACCTTTAACTCCAATGTGTGACCATGTCTGATCAATAAACATGACCACCAGATAGTGGTGTAACGAGCTGCTGCACCTAAGCGTCTAATCTTAAGTTAAACCGAAATGTATGGCATACTATGGCTTGTTGGTGTCAATTGACCATCAAATTGACAACCTTCATTAACGTCGCACATGAAATTGTATGAATGCAGCAGGTTCAGTCTCATTCTTCAGCACGAGCTTGTTAGTAACGTCTTTACCTTGCACCAGTTGTTAACATTTCGCACCACCTAGATATCTCCATATCATTGACCAATACTTCCCCATCTTTCCAAGCATGAGACAGAATCGCATATCATGGACGTGAATCATCTACGGACTCTTGAAGTCATAGGGCTGAGATGCTTGATTCTTTGAGGGTTGAGTCACAGAAACACGAATGTGTCCAGGTCACGAACTAAGGAACCCCTTTATAACCGGGCCGCAGACTGTGCAGGTCATCCCGAGGCAATGGCAACGATACGTGGTGACACAGCATGTAAGGCAGAACCTAAGGGTCCAATGGGGTAGAAGTGGATCAGAACAGCAATCAGTTATTATTGACAGCCGAACATCGCATAATACCCGAAGATTTGGGCAGCCCGTTGTCATTGCGCAGGTGCTGAGTGTTTAGATGAACTATGATGGCAGCGTGCAGTACGTACCAACTTAACCTAGAGACCTTAGCTTAACGTGCATGAACTCGACACGTGCTCTAGGGATACAATAAAGGTTTGAGTATATTATCGCAGCAACTGGGGGCTTTCATAAAGTCGACTATGAGAATAGGAGATTAGAAATTCGACAATCGAGAATGGCAGAATCAACAGACTACCTAGTCCTCGGCGACTCAGTGTCTGACGAGGTGGGACAACCCTTGTGTGCCTCGGCATAGATCTGAGCTGCCAATTGGTTACACACCTGGGGACATCGGACGATGACATCAGCTCGCGGGCCACAATCAATTTCCAACACTCAGCACAGCAAAGACAGAGAGAGAGAAGATCACATGCCAGCAAAAATCATGCACTAATTTTGCAGGCAATTTGGACACATGACACGAGAGTCGCGCCAGAAGGAACCGAAAAGCCCCAAGTGATCCATTCAACGGCTCGACTTCCCCACGAAACCCCAGACAATGGGTACGGCGGTACATACATACCTCAGCCCCCCTGTCCGTCTAAACTAGTGGGCCTCGTTAGTAGCACAGAACGCTGTGGGGGGGAGGTAAAACAGTGGCTACCATTGGCAATACAGAGTTGCTGAGTGGCCTGAGGGCAATGGGTGGCGGGGGGCGCTGTACTGCAATGTTGCTGCTTCCGGCCTGTGTCGAGTTCAATTATCACATGCTCATGTCGGATAGCGCAGGTTAGCTGCGTGCTTCGCAATGCCGAGCTCTTTTAAAGCCTTGAATTCCAACGGCGCCGCGTAACAATTCCCCTTCAAACCTCCTGATCTCAATCTCTAGAGCAGCTTTTGTATCTCTATCTCCTCTTTCTCACCTGTAGAGCTGGGTAACCATTATTAGTAGAATTTCTCCATTTGCACAGTCGTTCATTCAAGATGTCCAAGACTTTTTCTAAGAGCGATGTCTCATCGCACAACAAAGGCGACTCGCTGTGGATCATTGTTGATGACGATGTCTATGATCTGACCAAATTCCAAGATGACCATCCTGGTATGTTACCACCTGACAGAGTTGCTGCCATTGGCTGCCCCGTCCGTTCAACATTCGGAATGACGGGCATGCGCATGCGCACAGAGCAATGAGCTTAGAACTGACCACGTTGCTATTCCAGGTGGAAAGAAGATCCTCACCCGGGTTGCTGGAAAGGACGCCTCCAAGCAATTCTGGAAGTACCACAATGAAGGCATCCTCAAGAAGTACAAGCCGTCGTTACAGATTGGTTCATTAGATTCCAAGCCCAAGCCCAAGCCCAAGGCTGCCGAAGCGACGCCCTCACCGACATTAGCTGCACCCGAGCCCAAAAAGGAGGCTACGAAGACTGCTGTTCCCTCTACTGCACAGGAAGAATCGGAGGCATTGGAGCCATTCGGTGCTCAAATTCCATTTGCGGATCCTAGCTGGTACCAAAGTGTATGTTTTCGCCTTCCTCGTTCGTTGGCTTGTCATTGTGGCTCTTACTGATCAGTCATATATAGTATCACTCACCCTACTTCAACGAATCTCATGCTGCGCTCCGAGCCGAAATCCGCGAATGGGTCGAAAGTGACATCGAGCCGAACGTCACGGAATGGGATGAAAAGAAGGAGGTTCCACGTGAGATCTTCCTGGAAGCCGGCCGCCGTGGCTACCTAGCTGGTTTGCTCGGTGTGCACTACCCTGTTGAATATACCAAGAATAGTGTGAAGTCGGTAGCACCGGAGAAGTGGGATCTCTTTCACGAGATGATCGTCACTGACGAGCTCTCGCGTGTCGGATCCGGCGGATTTGTCTGGAACATGATCGGTGGCTTCGGTATTGGTGGGCCGCCCCTCATCAAGTTCGGCAAGAAGCCCTTGAAAGACCGAATCATGCCTGGCATTCTGTCGGGTGAGAAGCGAATCTGCTTGGCGATCACGGAACCCGATGCTGGCAGTGATGTCGCCAACCTCAATTGCGAGGCCAAGCTCAGCGAAGATGGCAAACACTACATCGTCAATGGTGAGAAGAAGTGGATCACAAACGGTATCTGGTGTGACTACTTCACCACAGCAGTGCGAACAGGCGGTGAGGGTATGAACGGTGTCTCATTGCTACTCATTGAGCGTGAAGCCGGTGGCGTTAGCACGAGGCGGATGGACTGCCAGGGTGTCTGGTCCTCCGGTACCACATACATCACTTTCGAGGACGTGAAAGTCCCCGTTGAGAACCTGCTGGGCAAGGAGAACCAAGGATTCAAGGGTGAGTCATCTACTATATGCTTTAATTCATTCTCATCCGGTACTAACAATTCCTAGTCATCATGACCAACTTCAACCACGAACGCATGGGCATCATCATCCAATGCCTGCGCTTCTCGCGCGTCTGCTACGAGGAATCGGTCAAGTACGCGAACAAGCGGCGGACGTTCGGCAAGAAGCTGATCGAGCACCCGGTGATCCGGATGAAGCTGGCGCACATGGCGCGGCAGATCGAGGCGTCGTACAACTGGCTCGAGAACCTGATCTACCAGTGCCAGAAGATGGGGGACACGGAGGCGATGCTGCGGCTCGGCGGGCCCATCGCCGGCCTCAAGGCCCAGAGCACGCTGACCTTCGAGTTCTGCGCCCGCGAGGCCAGCCAGATCTTCGGCGGCCTCAGCTACTCGCGCGGCGGCCAGGGCGCCAAGGTCGAGCGCCTGTACCGCGACGTCCGCGCCTACGCTATCCCCGGCGGCAGCGAGGAGATCATGCTCGACCTCAGCATGAGGCAGAGCTTGCGGGTCGCCAAGATGACGGGGATGAAGTTATGAGGGAACTGTATATAAGATGGGCTTTGCGGTACTATGTAAATCTATGGACTCATTCGCGGCGTTTAGTGCGCTGTCACCTTTTCAGGATAAGGTTTTTAAGAGCGAGTCTCATGAAAAGAAAATTTGGAATAACTCGCTGTGTAATTTGTCTCGATTTTTGTATCTGAGGCCGTGTCTTGAAATGTGCTGTTACGGTGGGGTTGCTTGGTAAGACAGTCAGACCTCTGTAGTGGGAAATGCTTGGACACAATGGTATTCTTATGGATGCCATTCCTTGCATCAACTTCCTCCCCTGTAAAATCTCTAAAACATGTTCTAGGGTTTACCAACCGCTCTAGTCAATACCCGTCAGAAGTACAACTATTGCCATAAAGATCAAGTATAAAGGTTCCAACCGAGGTCAGTGCAGCATCCGAGAGAAGTACCTAGGTAGTTCTCTATTGTTTAGTTTAGGTTGACTCCGTAGATACTAATGAAGGAGAATGCGAACTAGAATAATTCAAAGGCTGCCTACACAAGAAGCAGTATGATTCTAGTACCTACCATCAGGTGCGTGAGTAATTGAACCGTTGTATTAGCACCAACAGTAGTAGCTTCTAGGTATTAATTACTCCGGGGCTGATCTCTTAAGTCGCTACCTCCATCTTTAGGCTAGGCCCTTCGCCAACTGTAATCAACCATCTAGATCATTCAGGATCCTAAAGTGTCATAGTATCAAACTTCATTGTTATGTCCTCTATGAGCCATTGTAATATGACTACGTAAGCAATGGTCTAATATAAGACAACGTAAACAACTAGTTGATTTCAGTGGAATACCGTCTTTTGATATAGCTTGTTACGTTATCTCATTATGACTCATCACAATAATAGTACAATCAATATTATTGTTGCATTGTACTTACTATTGACTTGATTGTCTCTCAGTACACGGAGTTGGTTGTTGTCACCTAGGGCTCTAGCTAGGTCCCCAAGACTCTATTTGGTCAGGGAATGTTAGCACCGTTTAGTTGTTAGGGTCCAGTCACCTCATATTTGCTTCATGTACGCGATTAGGTAAAGTGTGAGTCCTTGTATTTGCTTGGATACCTTTAACAGGCAACAGGCCTCCTTAAGAAACATGTTTAGTACGTATGTGATAGCCATATAAAGTCGATTCTGTTCCACCCAGGTGTACTAGACAAAGATTTGATTCTAAGTTACCGATGCCTCGTATGATATACAAGGCCAGAGAAACGGTGGAAATACCCAAGTTACTCAAGTTCATAGCGACAAACGTGTACATTTTGAGGCAGAACTTGTATTCATCGTATAGAATAAACGGTATTTGTGTTACAAGACCCAAGAAGTAGGTATAACGAGTTACCTATTGAGAATCAATATATTTACTCAAGTATAGAAGTCTTGAATGGGCATGCTACGGGCGTTTAGTTGAGGTGACACCGAAGCAGATACCATCCGTGACGGAGCCTAACATGGCATCAAGTGCTTTCAAATAGTGCTATTCATTTGTATAGTACAGCTAAGGTTAGCCTTAGGTATGTTTACAGCAGTTATTGTCTCTCATTTATACGTATTAGACCGGCATTGATCACATTGCTTGGGCACCTCATGTGCCCCCAGTTAGCAAACAATTATATATACCATGGTAGCCTAAGTATCATTTGTTCAAAGATAGGACAATGATGGTTGCTGAGGCATTCATATCCTGGTGGTCTAGGTAGCTACGGCTGAACTACTGTTATAAAATCATCGCGTCCTAACACGATCTCCCTCTTTCCTCCAACTCCCTTTCCCTACCTTTGCAAAGTCTTCCAACATCGACCTTTGTCTCTTTCGACCTTCAACAAACTCTCGCCCACCAAAAGGCAAGCTATTCTTCCCTAGTCGTCTAACTAATCCTAGTCTTAGCTAATCGGTGATGCCTTCTAGGGTCACCAACTCCGAAGACTGATAGAAGCTTAAGGCCTTCACGAGGCAAGGTACGTTCTAGGGCGCTCATAGTCACCTTCAACTTCGCATCGACCCTTGGCTACAGGCCTTGAATCTTCGATACCTTCACTTAGGTTCATGAGGGTATATGGACTACATCAATAGTTTTGCAATGGCCTATCAGAGTATAATGTGGTCACGAACAATGATGTTATTTCTATTTCTCTAAGGGTGGGGGAACAGATTATATTAACGTACCACAACTGACACTTCCATCTCCAGACATACCTGTGAGCATCACATCACGCAGGAATTCTCCTGATCCCACCTCCACCATGGCTTCTGACGAGAATGTTACTCCTAACCCCGACCATCGCAACCCTGAGCGTACTGCCCAATTCATATATGGGCAGTTATTTGCTCCACGCCCACAGCCAATAATGGGACGTCGGCCACCAAGTATCGCGCCGGCACCCCAACCTCAGAACGCTGTCTTAGGCAACACAGATTCCATGGATTTCATGAGACCTAACTGGCCAAGACCCTCGGGTCTCCGAAACGAAGTTGGATTCTCAACACCTGACACAGAGGAGTCGGACCAGGAGAATGAAGTCTCTAACTATCCTATCTTCAACCCCCCTATTCCAACTCGCCGTTATCCTAGTGGGCCTATAAATCCGGCACCGCAGCCATATCAGCAGAGCCACAACCAAACCCCAGTAGTTGGCAGGACTTTTCCCATCGATTTTGTCCGCCCAGTTACATTGAAGTCAGCACTTCCGGCTCCGCCTGCTATCCCGCCAGCTATCCAGCCAGTCCGACCATTTGGCGATACGTCAACATCCGACGTTTCACGGCCATGGACAAGACTCAACACTACTGGGCAGTACAATATGGATCGAGAAATGACAAGCACCTCTATTGCAAGACCTATGCATCCAAAAGTAGGCTTTGTTCCTATGTCGAGCGTCCACACTCCTCAAATCGATCACCGTTACGGACACCAGATTGACCCGTGGACTCAAATGCATCTCACAGGAGCATCCCCAAACTATCGGGGCAACCCTTGGCTTGAGGCAAACCAATCTGCTAATATCCCCGAGGAGCTCAACACGTCCATATGGGTTACCAACCTACCGCCCAGCTGCACCCACCGACAACTTCTCGGTGCCATCAAAGGCTGCGGTAAGGTCTACGCCACAGTGATCAACCCACCGAGGGAATCCCGCTCCCCGCTCAACCAAATCCCTCGCCACACGACCTCAGCGTCCAAGCTCGTCTTCTTCGACCGCGCCGGCGCCGAGAACCTGTTCGCGCAGGCCGCGTCGGGCACCTTCACCGTCGGCGGCTACGTCCCGCGCGTGCGCCCCAACCGCATCAAGTCGAAGCCGCGCGTGCCGGGCCCACAGTGCCGCGTCCTGCACATCGAGGGGCCCAGCGCCATCGTCGACGAGCGCTTCCTGACCGCCTTCTTCCAGACCAAGTTCACGTTCGAGATGGAGGCCGTCGTCACACTCGCCACCCACGGCACCCTCACGCGTCAGGAGTGGCGCTTCGGCAGCTTTCGCTGCCAGGCTGAGTCTGCTCGTCAGGCGATTGCGCGCGAGAAGGAGCGTGCTAACATGACGGAGAGGGAGCGGGTCGCTTGGGGCCAGGTTAATGTCTACTTTGGCGTTGACCCATGTGCTTAGGCTCGGGGTTGACTCTACGGTCATTTACTGTCTGTCATGACCATGTGAATGCAGTAGTCACTTGGTGACTCAGTCAGCATGTTAACAAAGTGCTACAAGATAGCAACTGATAGACGAAACTGACATATCCTACCTTACCTGCACTGCGTCATTATCACTAACCCGAGAAGCGCATATATTTGTACTCTCAGCCTCTTGCTATCGCTGATATATTATTATCCCCATATCTGCTCTGGTGGCAATCTGCCTACTCGGGGAACAATCTTGTCAGGAAGCCAAGCTCACCCACTACTACTCCTATGCTAAAGTGGTGTCCGGTGTCCTTCTGGTGGGAGGGAGTACAGTACTCAGCATAAATTTATTATCATGTCTTTGATATAACCAACTGGTTTATAGCAGATACTTACTAGTTCTCAGATAGTACTATTATCGATCGACGTGTTATACACCACATACCTACGTAGTTCGCCTCCATGCGCTCTAACTATTAGTGACTTCTTCAGACTCTAAGCCAGCAAATTGGGTTTAATCTTTCAGATGAATTTTACTAATTGAAACTACAAGATACATCATCTTAGAGGTGAATATATTTAGAAGAGGTTATTGCCTAGTGCTTTGGGACTTGGGCAGAAAAGGGGGAGAAGATGGTGATGCCCTATGTTGTATATACGGTACAAGGTAGCAAAAGACTTAAAAAGTCCTAGCACCAACTACTAACAGAAACCCTATTCAATTTAATAAGCCTAAGTCTTGCTTAATGATGCATCGGAAAAGTCGCATTACATTGTCCAGACCCTTAGTAATATGCAGAATAGTAGATCTAAGAACACCTGAGCACTAATAGATGGGCTATGTACAACGTCTCGAAAACTGAATCCCCGAAGTCTGCATATAGTTATCCCATGCACGGCGATTACAAACCGAGAGCCTGCCCATTACCTAATCCTTTACTCTGCGCCTTAAGCCTCCTGAGCTACTAACTATAGAATTAGCATATTCCAAAATACACATTTAGTATGGGTTTCTGGGGCCATCATGGGGGTGGCGAATGTTATAAGATAACTTAGTTTCAACATCTAGTGCTATTTATAATTTTGTGGCATAAAAATAGGAGCCTTGGCACCCCAGCAGTTTCCCAAGTGAGTTGAGCTGCATCCTGTTATTTCCTGCATTAGGTTAGACATTTTGGCCTCTCCACAAAATAAGATTGTCGCGGGATATATCAGGCGTTATTGCTGTGCTAGCAATAACGGCGTCGTTTTTGCGACAGTTATGAGCCCGGTTCGCGTATGGGTCCGTTGCGTTTAATAAGTAATTACGCTAACACTCGTATTAAACATGTTCCCTGTACGAGACGACCTTACCGGAAGCTTAGGGTTCGATGCTAGTTTGTGGCGATGGTTTTCCGTATATCTAGATCGGGCTAGTGGCGCGGCTGTTGGATCAGGGTATATACTCTACCTATTGAGCCAGCTGTAATAGGGTTGTCCCGTTGGTAAAGAGACCGCGAGGATTCAGATTCAGCCTATTGAGCCAAAATCTGGGGGGTGTGTCGCGGGATATATCAGGCGTTATTGCTGTGCTAGCAATAACGGCGTCGTTTTTGCGACAAAGATGCTGAGATTGCTGAAGGAACCTTATGTGTTGCAGGCCTGGTTTATGTATTATTATCAAAAGCTAGAGCTATTGGATGTGTTATTGGGTCAAGTGGCACGCCTAAGTAAGACGCACGGACCGCGGCTGTATAACTACATAATTCGCAAACTACTACATGTTGACTCTTGAGATAATACGCAATGCAATGTATAGTACAAATTTGTGACATTCGACGGTGTATGTTATGTCTGGTCACCTAGCAGGTACGGCAAGCAATAGTCCTCCGAGAGAGCCGAAATACGCCAAATTGCGTACTGTCCTTGTACCAAGAACCACGGTTATATTTGTAGCCCAGCACTGCATAGCTCAACGTTCCTAGACAATGAGAGGAATAACTGGTTGTGAGCCCTTGAAATTATTTTTAGAATGACTATTTAATCTTGTTCAAGATACCTAGGAATATTGTGGAATTTGTCTATTAAGTAAGCACCAAATCTAGCGAGCTCATTTCAGAGGCAAACAGGCTTGGAGTCAAAGGCCAATCTGCAGGCTGAGTCTGAATCAGACCCAGGAACAAGAGAGCAATCCGTCTTCAAATGATTCGTTTTGATAAGTGAAGCAATCTTATTTCTTTGTAGATTGTTTCCATTGCAGTTCCCAGTCTGAGACCATCTGGGAGCCAGTTTGACGTCTCGAAGATAAGCCGAGTGATGATCGCTCAAAGCTATGATCTTGCTTTTCGTAATGTGCCACGTTCGAAGTGAATGACAACTGAGAGAGTGATTCCTTGGTGAGCTGGGTAGCACTACCATCAGCTGCTCGCTGGTCTGCTTGGCTGTGGCGAAGGTATTAATTATAATTGACTTATTGGAAGAATAGACACCAATGACTCACGTGGTGTTCTGAGTGTTTCTGTTTGACATCTTGGGTAAATTGAACTATATCGAAGGGGGTGAAGTTAACTCCTATGTTGTGAAGAGCAGTTCTTGATCTTGTAACTGATGAAATTTTATAAGCCTGTGTAAAGATAGCGTTGTACGTTATATTGCTCTTAGATCCTTTTGATATGAAGGCAATCATGATATTTATAATTAATGAGCATATGTACAATATTCGCCCTCCATTGTCTCACGTGGTCGTATCCGAGATATCCTATATAAAGACCCTCTGGAGGGCAACGGAATAAGAATGAGTTGCCTCTTCTCGAGTTATAGGTATCCATGGAGGTACACATAACAAGTATGATACATATAACACGTATACACACATGCTAGAAACTGGTGAATGGTATCCGTTCAATGATATATTATGAATTCATGGTTTGTGAAGTTTCTTGTATCGTATACTTCGGCCTATCAGGAATCGTGTTCATACGTTACACATATAGATAGGGTAGGGCGGCAGAGCTCCGCGGGTAGGTAGTGCGTCACCTCCTCAGTAATTTTAGCCTCCTAACTAGCTGCAGCTTATGCTGCCGATCAGAGTGCAGCGAAGGACCGGTTATCAATCTTGCCCATGCACGTAAATAGCTAATCACTAAATTCAGGCTCGCTTAGTAATTAGTCTAATGATAATTAGGGAGGGAAATATATGGGTCTCTTGGGGAAAGGGGGGAGGGTTAGGACGATGGTCCTCTTGCAATTGTCTAGTTGAAGGTACCGCTCGGAACGGGAGGTACATGTCAGTGTAGCGGCCCCGGGCCTCCTCGCGTACTCAATGTGTTACAAGCCCCGAGCTTATTCGCTCATATGGCAGCAGATGCTGACATTTTTGGGCCGTTCGGTCGATGTCCTAGGGTCTTCAGCCAGCCACTAGCTGTCTCGATGTACATACATTGAATGGGTACCGAACGTCATTCAGTTTGCACCTTTTAATTTCTGAGACTACGATATTATTATGCTCATTGGTCAAGAGGCAGAGCTTTAGATCATGAGAATGTGACTTGATTAGAATATTTAATAAACCTATGTAGCATGCCTTCTCAAATACTTTCCTGCTGTTCGGCTTGCAGACATCGAACCTCAAGCTCGCTGTATGTCGGGGAGTATTGGCCACCCGTTGCTCGTGTAGCAATCTAAGTTCAAGTCGCCTAGCGCTTTAACCTTACTTTCATGTAACCCTTGGTATCTAGACTGCAATCTTGTCAATCCTCCATGCTTCTGTCTTTGGTGCTTCAATAAATTGTCCTTTCGGTTGTAGTGTTTGACGCATTGATTACAGCGCCATGTGGGTTGCTTCTTGACGGCATGCTTTCGCTTTATATGCTTCTTCAGATTTGCCGCGAGTGCCGAAGCGTCATCATTTTTCTTTGTAGTTGCGCTAAAATTGCAGAGTGTACAATATCCTGAGTTAGAACGTAAACTACGCATAGGAGAGCCTTTGGTATGAGCAGTCTCGCTGAATACTGTGTCAGGATAATTCTCAATAACATCTAAACTATGGCCGGATTTGGGCCTCGTTGTTCTCGCTCCGGGCATGTCAATCCCGAAACTGACAAGTGTCGAGTCTGAACACTGTGAATGCTGACGACTTGACGAGGTGGACTTATTCTGATACGATATCGTCTGAGTAGTATCAGTTGTATAGCCAGGGCTGGAAATTTCCTGGACCATTAATGCATCAACTGGAGCCTCAGAGCCCAGAGAATAGGTGTGACTAGTATCAAGTTCTGGTATTCCGCACGGATAGGTCAACCCGAGACGAGGTTGTGATGATGTTCCTGGCCCATGTGCAAATTGCACCAAATCGTGCTGCATATTCGATGGTTGATAATGACCTTCGTGTCCTGCAAAAAGGTCCTCATCCATAAGACCAGGCGACTCCGTCAGATGACGGTCATATTGCGGTTCCCTTGTGCTGGCTTGGGCGAAATTGTCCCTCACATTGGACCAGTTACCCACATCAAAATCTTGCATAATGGAGGGCATCACTGACGCTTGGAGTTGCGGTAATGGATCCAATGGTCGCTCTGCCTGATTGGCATGACCCCTGAACCTGGAATCCTGAACGGGGCCTATCATCTCGTTGTTATTCGCAAAGTCAACACTTGATGATGGAGCGAGCGGGGATGCCCGTTCGGCGTTGTCCATTCCTGCAGGCATATAAGGCATTTGAAGTCTCTGCGCGCTGTTCGGAGGTGGTATCCTGATAGTTGGGAAGGGAGGTAATTGTTGTACAGTGCTGTATACAGCAGCAGTAGAAGAGGCATGGTGGAGATGAGATGCCGGGGAAACGCCCCTAGGCTGTGTTGGGGGTTCAGAGTTCGAGGATAATTCCTGTAGTGTGGACGAAGGGGATGAACATGGAAGTTCACTGAGGGACTGCACTTCTAGTCGCTCTGAGTGCTGCCCATTCATTTCGGCCAGGTCACCATGTTGGTTGGTTATCTTAGTCGCGCCTGGGTACGGTGACGTTGATGTCGACAATCGTTGTGTCTCGTCAGGGACCTTGGCTCCGGAGCACTTTCGTTGAATAGTGTTGCTGATCCTGCGAACTCCATTCTCAAGTTTTCGCGAGAGGGTCTCTCGTTTCCAAGAACAGTGCGATCTGTCTACCACGTTGAAACGTTGGCATGTGTGACAACAAGGACACCACAATTCCCCTTCCTTCAACCTGTCGCAGACCTTCAAGTGTTGGATCATGCAGCGAGCATCTTCGAATCGCTGACGACAACGTATCATTGGACATTCGCGCGGTTCATCTGGACTGGCACGTCCAGACAAGAAGAAATACTCCATAGTCATAGCCACGAGGCGGCTTCTCGCACAATTATCAACAAGGTTCTCCCGTAAGCTAATTCATGAAGTTAATTACAAACTCTAAAAGAACAGAATGAAGAAGCAGCACTCTGATACTTACGGACATTCGTGGAATCCCATGTCGACCTCGATTAGAGCGCGCTGGGTCTGTACGCCTCCATGAAAGTCACTCGGAACTGGACTTAAACATCGATCGCTCATTTTGAGCTTAGATTTTCTTTCTTTCATATAAAATGGCTTGGCCAATTTTTCTTGCGCAGCAACCAAGAATCGAGATATTGGAGAAACCAGATAGATTATTGTGAGAGACAATCGGTTCAGTTTTGGACGTCTGACAGGAACGCAAGTGCGATAATGACTCGAGATAATGACTCGAGATAATGACATTGTGCATTGTTGCTCTATCGTGTAAAAGATCAATTGACCTCCAAACTGGAGGGGTGGAGGGGAGACGTTCCCGTCATCCTATAGCTGTGTGTGGTGTTGTCCTTATGCTTACGCGTTACACTCACCTAGGGTCCGTGGACCTCCTTGTACTGAACACCCTCTCATCATCGAGAATCATATGGGGAAATCGGAAGTACTGTGCAAGTGTGTCAAGCAGGTACCGTGTTCAGGCGGACTGCAGAAGCTGCCTATTGTGTCGCCAGGAACAGTTCATGTTCATTGGTCCCTCGCAAGGTGAAAATGTTGGCTCTAATGCAAGCTCAACAGACACGTCATGCCGGAGGTGTAGGTCGACAGAAGAGAAGATACTTCGGTGAACCATACTGGTAAAGCGGCGCTGGGACTCGGAGTACGGCGCCTAGGTACAGAAGTAAAAGATCTCTCGGTGGTTCGCTTACGAAGGTGAAGGAGGTCCTCGAGTAGTCAGGTTGTCTCAAGATAGAGGAAGGGTCCCCTCGTATAGAGCTCAAGCGAAGAAACTTGTTTTTGAGGTGACTCGGAAAGAGCGGAGATGGCAACTCTATCGGGTCGAAGCATTTCGCTACTGTGGTTTCTGGGTTGCCATCATCAGAGGAAACTTTCAATTTAAATCTTAGATGAAGAAACTGGACGCACTCGCGATAGATATAGCTATTGTATCAGAGAGCGTTCGAGGCAGTGCAAAGCACTGCCTCGAACTTAGTCAATTTTTGACTCGCTTCTCACCAAGGTCCCATAGCACAGCCTAGGTAACCTAAAGATAAACAGCACGAAACCCATGCACGGAACTGCAGATGAAGAGCATAACACTAGAGCTGTAGTAGTGTCTACGTGCAGGTAACTACCAGTTGTGTCAGAAAACCCTAGTGGCCACCATGAAGGGAGACCAAGCAGTTCTCAACAGAGGCTACAATAAGGCGAAACAAGGCAACAAAGACGCTTGAGTCGGGCGACATGAGGCGTAGATGGTTCTGCACTTTCAAGGCGCGAACTTTTTCCACTTAGGCAATATGGATTTCTATTGGCTAAGATGGTAAATGTAGCATCCAATCATATGGCAACAAGGCATCTAGGGTAATAAATATGTGCTGTGTAACATCGGAAGTACTGCAAGTTAGATGGATGATGAATACCTAATGGTGTGATACATAGCTAGGTATTATGCTTTTGGGATTTCTGACCCTGTCTATCCAGCTTGGTTCCTTGAAGATAAACTGTTCTGTTGGCTTAGAAAGATACATCACATTCCTTGGCGTTTGAGTGTTCTGAGACGACCAGCTGATATTCGCAACGGGCTCTTGTACACATATATTTCCAACCCCCGTCAACCGAAACGGTTATTATCACTGTGGTCCTGGTTATTTTCACGGTAGTATAATGCACCAAACCAAATGTAATCTAGTAGACTAGATACTTGCCCGTTGGTACTTTCTTCTAACAAATTTAAGTAGCTTAATACTTCCGTACTAGTTTTTAAATAATACCCTTATTAATCGACATATTATAAATCATATATATAGTTTGCCTTTATATACTTTAACTAGTAATGATTATTTTAAACTTTAAATTAATAAGTTAAGTTTAGCTTTTTAAGTAAGTTTTATTAATTTAAATTATAAAATATATTATTTTAAAAATAAATAAGTTTATAAAAAGTAATGCCTTAATATTATTATACACTTAATGCTTTTTAACTTAGGCAAAACAAGAGGTGAAAATAGCGATACCTTATATTATATATATAATACAAGGGGGTAAAAGACTTAGAAAATCCTAGTATCGATTACTAACGGAAACCCTATCTAATTTAATAAGCCTAAGTTTTGCTCGATAATGTATTAGAAAAGTCGCATGGCATTTTCCAGCCCCTCTATCCCTCAATCAACTATTCACATCACCCTCACGTTTCCACGGACCTACACTATCGACTAAGTATCTGATTATTAAAATAAAGAATTAGCTGAACTTCAAGCGACCCCCGCACAAGCGGCAACAACGTCCGCGACCTCCTCAAGAACGGCCAAGAAACCGTAACCCTCATGTGCCGAGTCGATATCACGGCACCGAAGCCGACCGTAGCCCCCGATCCTTTGCCGGCATACGAGGTCGCGGATGCAGACCGGTAGCTGTACGCCAGAGACAGTACCTAGGTAGTAGTTAGATGGCAACCTTGAATGCCCTGCAACACATCTTACCTAATCAGGTCATTCCATGACAAAGACACATTGATTTCGGTAAGCAATCAGGCGCGCAAGCAATGCATGTTTGTCCAGTACAAACACATTGTGCAAACGCCAAAAATTGGCCAGTGCCGGGCATGGACAGGTCGTGGGGTCGACCTACATAAAGACGCCAGTTGCTCCGTGCTTAACTTGTTGTTCCTTTTTATACTTTACAACGCGTCTGTCGAGAACAACCTCGTGAAACCTTAAGCTATCATGGCGGAACAATTAGACCCTGCCCAATTGCGACAGGAGCAAGATCAAGAGATTGCCCAGTTACGTATCGACGAGGCAAAAAAGCGTATCGCCGAAGCAGAAAAGCAGACTCAGAAAACAACGTTAGATGAGTATATAATTGCCACTCATAACCTGGTTTTTATACACTTCGACGTCGAAACAGATAAAAGACTGACGTCAAAAGATTTTATTACTAATTTACGAGATAAACTATACCCAACATATCTGCAACCCTGGGATAATTTTCGGGAGCAACAATCCGAAACTCTCGAGAAGCTATATTCCACTTTTCCTACTACCGAACGGCTTTTTGAATCCCAAAACGCTTTAAACGCCATAGGCCAGAAAATCTCCGAG
The DNA here is from genome assembly GCA_022497155.1 of Whalleya microplaca. Classification (NCBI taxonomy): domain Eukaryota; kingdom Fungi; phylum Ascomycota; class Sordariomycetes; order Xylariales; family Xylariaceae; genus Whalleya; species Whalleya microplaca. Next base: position 72,501 of record MU385718.1, read on the forward strand.
CGACCGATATTAAACGAAAAGACTCTCGAGTATTTTTTACTCGACAGTATCGAATATCCAGTACGAGAAATATTCGATCGATTGCGAGACGTAGATAAAATTAGGCGTGAGTTCAATATCGGCGATAGTATTATCTTTGAAAACTACCCCAACGCGATTAGCGAGACCTCCGACGAGGTTGTGGAGCGGCAAGCTCAATCGACGCTTATCCGTCCCGATGAGATATGTGTCTACCGTGCTACAAGTGATGGACAGTTATCGAGACGTACTATGTTATATGTCAGCGAATATAAGGCGCCGCACAAACTTACCGCTCCCCATTTCCGTGCCGGCCTTCGTCGTATGGATATATTTAACGACGTTATTAACCGGAAGAAAATCCCTACTGCCGCTGCCGAACCGGAAGCCCGATTTCAATATCACGCGGAAAGGCTTATCACCGCTGCCATAAGCCAAATATATAACTATATAATCGAAGGCGGGCTCGATTACGGTATATTAACAAACGGCGAAGCTATCGTCTTCCTTAAGGTAGATTGGCAAAACCCAGAAACGCTTCTCTATCATCTGGCCGAGCCTATTCCCGAAGTTACAGCCTCTCCTCCCGATGATCGCCAGTTCTATACAGCTGTATGCCAGTACCTCGCTTTTAGTCTAATGGCCCTCGGGCCGCCAGGCGGGGAGGAATTACAAAGCCGGCCGCAGGAGGAACGCCAGCGTGCGATAGACGGTTTGAAGACATGGGCCGAGGACTTTGAGACTACGCTGCGGTCTATCCCGCCGGATGAGCGCACACCGCCGCCAGGCTCTCCATATACAGCAGGGAAAGATTCGCGGCTTGAGCCATTGCGCAAGAAAGCTCGCCTTGGGCACGTCGGAGATAGTCACCATGCTGATCAGCCTAGGCGGGGCAACTCAGATGATAAATCCTCCGAGTCGCTTCACCAGATGCCTGATAGTCCTAGCACGTCCGAACTACGCGGGGCTCGGCGCAGTAAGCGGATCCTAGCCCAACGACAACGAGGAGGAGGAGGGGGCAAGCAGGGCCGCCAATATTGCACCCAACAATGCCTCCTTGGGCTTGTCAGGAATGGCCGGCTTGATAAGTATTGTCCCAATGTGGCACTCCACTGCCAAGGTACGCAACCGCCGCCGCCGCAACCGCTGCCGCCGCAACCGCCGCCACCACAAGGCCTTCCGCATCCGATTAGCCACGGAGAGTTCCTTCGGCTTTTATCCGAGCAGCTCAAAAAGTCCCTAGATTATGGCGTTACCCGGCTCGGACTTCAGGGTTCGCGAGGCGCGTTATTTCAGGTTACCCTCCTTGCATACGGCTATACTTTCGTAAGTAAGGCCACAGTACCTGCGTTCATTTCCGACTTCCAGCATGAAGAAAAGGTCTATCGGCTGCTTAAAGAAGAACAAGGGGCAAATATCCCTGTCTTCCTAGGTACTATAGATCTTAGGGAATTGGATAAGATATATTATTACGATTATCGCGTTTATATCAAGTATATGATATTTCTCTCTTGGGGCGGCAATATCGACTCGTCGGTTACTACAGAGGAGGTAAGGCGGTGTCTCGATATAATATATCGGGCGGGAGTGGTTCATGGAGACGTACGGTGGGCGAACATGCTACGCGACCCGCAGACTCGTAGGGTTATAATAATCGACTTTGAGCGGTCCAGCATTACTAAACCACCACAGCTGACTTGCGAAAATGAGATCGGATTTTACGACGATATCCTAGCGGCCGCTGCCGAGTTTCCTAGCCGAGACCATAAACGCGAGATAGTTGGTGCCAATAGTTCAGCTCTCGGTGAAGGCCCTGTGGGGTTGAGAAGACGGGGGCAGCCTGGAGGGCCATAGATCCGTCTCAGCCCAAGACGGTCGAGCGCGCTCTTGCCGCAAGCTCCGCGGGCTAGCACCAGTAGGCGTGGAGTGGATGCGCAAGCGTCTGGAGGAGTGTATTGCTGCATAAGGCACAGGAGGCGAAATTCGACTGGCCTAACGTCGCGGGCCAACAGCCGAGCCAACCACCGCCGAAGCGAGCCCGCGGGGCACCACGAGGTCGATATCGAGCACAAGGCCGCGGTGGTTCACGAGGAGGCGTTTCACAAGGATTCAGGGGACAAGGTTTAACAAGGGGAACACAGCGTGGCAGAGGCCGCGGCCATGGAACTTTAACGCCGAGGGGAACAACGGAAGATGCCGCCAGGCAGCTGTTAGATCGGCAGCAAGGTATAATAGCTGCCAGTCAACAGCAGCAGGGTCAGCAGCAGGGTCAGCAGCAGGGTCAGCAGCAGGGTCAGCAGCAGGGGCAGCAGCAGGGGCAGCAGCAGGGGCAGCAGCAGGGGCAGCAGTTATATCCTGATATCGGGGATATCCTCGATGACGAACTAGTTGAGGCTGCGGAGGCTGCGTTAGTTATTGACCTAACAGATGACTAAGCAGGTAGTTAGGCAATACAGAGATCCTGAAAAAACACAGCGGAATTGTGACAATCCTGCTGTAAAAGGCTTATTCAATAAAGGAGGCGATTGGAGGCCTCTGGCAGTTAGTTTGATAATCGTCTCTGATTACCTTATTAGGAAAGCGGTGTGGCGTGGCAGGTATTTTGTACTACTATTAAATTTGCCTACTATTGAAATAGCAAATCTCTTAATATACATACACATGTAGTTGTCTGTTAGGGAGGGAGGCCTAAGGCAAGGTATGGTGACCAAAAGTGAGTTGTATTAATGATGGTGTAGTGAGCTACCTGTGACTAGGTGACAATTCCTTATAAGCGGAGGGCACGGACCACCCCTATCCACACGAGCCCTAAGCACTATATCTTACCTAGGTACCTAGGTACCAGACCAAGGTCAGCACGTGAACGCGCGCTGCCCACTACGTCATTGATGTCGCGTCATAGCCCTGCTTTCCAGCCAGCCCAGGTGCAATAGGTAAACGGAGTTCTTTGTCAATTTAGATATTACATGTGCAGCTAGTACAGAGAATTGGTTCTTCCAGCTAATGGCTTGAGTCCTAATGATACATCAAACATCGATGTTTTAAGCACTGTCTAGGCTTCTTTTTATCCTGGAACACTGCCAGTGCGAATATACGGCAAACAGCTCTATCCAAGGATGGAATTCCAGGCAGTCTTGGGCGCTTTTAGCCAAGTGGATGGTAGCTTAAATGCAATGGAGGCAAAGGTCAGTCTGGATGTCATAAGTGCACCTCTAGCAACTCATACTCTAGCAGTTGCTTTCTTTTAGCACTATCCTTGAATTGCAATCACTAATACCTCATACTATAGCCAAAAGGTTCCGCCTCCCTGGCAGCTGTTATCTCTGCTTTTGTTCCTACATGGGTGAGTCCAAGACTGCTTCTTTCTTCGCGCACCTGCTGACTCAACAAGGTAACTGGAATCATATTCGTTGTAATATTTGTGCTCATTAGACATCGATGGCCAAATATATATGCTCCTCGAACATATATTGGCACAATACCAGAAAAGTCCATATAACCGAGTATCAGCACATGTTTACCTGCTAACTCCTCGGTAGAGATCGGACCCCTTCTGCTAGCGTTGGATATTTTGATTGGATTCACGCCATGTATAAGTTGCCCGATAAATTTCTCTTGTACCATCAGTCGCTGGATGCGTATCTCTATTTACGGTTTCTACGCACCATCATCTTCATTTGCGTAGTCGGATGTTGTCTCACGTGGCCAATCCTCATGCCGATAAATGCGACTGGGGGCGGCTCATCGACAGAACTTGACAAAATTGGGATTGGCAATATCAAGAAGAAGGAACGCTACTACGCTCACACCGTGATGGCATGGGTCTTCTTCGGTTTCGTCATGTTTACGATTGCTCGTGAACGTCTTTTCCTCATTGGACTACGCCAAGCATGGAATCTCTCGAAGCCAAATACCAAGCGACTTTCTTCACGTACCGTTCTTTTCATGTCAGCGCCAAGGGATGCACTCGAGGACAGTAACAAGCATCGTTTCTTTGGAGATGGAGCTTTACGGATTTGGCCGGTAGCAAAGACTGGTGACCTGGACAGCTTAGTGTCAAGCCGGAAGTCCAAGGTCGAACAGCTTGAGGCTGCAGAGATCTCTCTGATTCAAAGAGCCAATAAGGAGGGCAGGAAAAACGCCAGGAACGTCCATTCACAAAATGGGAGTACCCCAACTTATGATGATCTTCCCGACCCGGTGAAGAAATCTATCAGACCCCGGCATAGATCAGCGGTCCCTCCAATCGGTTCAGTAGTAGATAGTATCGAACAGCTCCGACAGCAGATCAAAGAGGACGAGAAAAACATTGAAGACACGAGAAAAATGTACGAGATAGGGGACACACACGGAGCTACATCAGTGTTCGTCGAGTTTCGAACACTTGACGAAGCTCAACGAGCTTGCCAACAGGTTTTCTCTGGTAACTTGCTGGCTTTGACTCCCAGGTATACTAGTGTATTACCGACCGAAGTCATATGGAATAACCTCACTATTCCACCTGCTCGTCGGATCTCTGAAGAGAGTACTGCCCTGGCTATTGTCATCGTCTTGGTTGTTTTCTGGTCCATCCCAAGCAGCTTTGTCGGTCTTATCTCTAATATCAGCTATTTGGCAGAGAACTTCGAGTGGCTAAGCTTTTTGAAGAATCTTCCTGATCCAATAATAGGTCTCTTATCTGGCCTTGTCCCGCCATTACTCACAAGTCTTTTAAGTAAATTTGTGCCGAACATATTTAGATGTAAGGACTAATCGGTGAAGCATGAGCTCGGACTAGTCTGCTAACGTATCCTAGACATATTTAAGTCATTCGGCAGCCCAACCAATACGGTCACCGAGCTCAAGGTTCAGAAGTGGTACTATGTTTTTCAAGTGACTCAGGTATTCCTTGTGACGGCTGTTTTCTCTGGAGCCGCAACAGTGGCATCACAGCTGATGGAGAAGATCAAAGACCCTGCCTCGGTCCCGGAACTACTTGCCAGGCAGCTACCGAAAGCCTCAAACTTCTATCTGACCTACTTCATCATCCAAGGGACGACCTCGGCTGCTGACAACTTACTAAACTATTCAGACCTCCTAAGTTATATCTTCTATGGTTACTTCTTCGACAAGACTCCACGTCAAAAATTCAACCGTTATACGAGTATGAAGGGGATTGCATGGGGCAAGGTTTTCCCAAAGGTGAGATAATCATTCAGGGCTATATGACTGAGCTAACACAGCTGAACAGTTCGCAAACTTTGCTATCATTGGTAAGTTGAAAGCTCTTTGGTACTCTGTCGACCCTACTCACACAATCTAGCAATCGCCTACTCGTGTATCGCACCGCTAGTCCTTGGGTTTGCTGCTATCGGCTTGTCCCTATATTATTTCTCATATCGCTATAACCTTCTCTTCGTTATTCAGCCGAAGATGGACACGAAGGGCCTGGCTTATACTCTCGCGCTCCAACACCTCCTGACTGGTGTCTACATCGCCGAGCTAGCCCTACTAGGTCTCTTCGGTTTGAGAAAGGCCACAGGTCCTTCTATCATAACCGCTGTTCTATTCGTCATCACAGTTATTTACAATGTATTGATGAACAAGTATATGGCGCCACTTGAAAAGTTTATGCCGACAGATCTAGCCACTTCAACGGCGAGAGGAGAGGAATCTACAGCGCTCCTCTCTTCCGCAGAGGAAGGCCATGCACATGGAACCTCACATATCCAACGCTTGGGCGAGCGTGCACATGTCCCATCAACTGTGGCCCAGAATATTGTCAACCCACTGGCGCGATTTTTTGAGCCACAAGTGTTCGCCTCGTACGACGCTATGAGATCTTGGCTTCGGGAGGGAGATTTTTACGACAGCGAAAATGACGTTCCAGAATATAAGGCCGAAGATTTGGAGAAAGCGTACTTGAACCCTGTTCTCACGAGCCCGACGCCTCTGATCTGGCTTGCTAGGGATGAAATGGGAGTCAGTCAAAACGAGGTCGGAGAGAATGAAGAGCAGGGATTGAGGGCTAGTGATCAGGGTGCGTGGGTTGATGAGAAAGGGAAGGTGAGGTGGAGCGTCGAGGATTTTGATCAGTTGCCTGTGTGGAAGGAGGCTGTTAAATACTGAGAATAAATGCATATCGCCTGGGCATGTTTGCCGTGCTATCGAGGGTCCTGTTCACGTATTTCGTTCGAATAATATCTTCGCAATCACGAACTTACTCTCAAAGATGACCCAGCCTCATTGATAGTAGCAAGGTCGCCTCAGATTTAAGCTATCCATCTCTAGTATAACTAGATTCTAATACTTCCTAACTCTCACTCACTAATATCAAGATTCCATCTCCTAAACATAGAGAAAGATAAGAAGAAAAAAGGTTAAGTTCTTTACATCCGGATTTCATAGCTACAATAAAGTGGGTTTACACAGTCCAACTAACTTTGCTATGAGGTAGGATCTAGAAACATATTCTTGGGAAGGTCGCTGCTCTAACCTGTCAGCCAAGGATGTATAGTACGACAGTTGCATTGTTTTGCTACCGAGAGCGCACCATTCTACCATGGGTCGTATAGTTCTTCGACAGCCACGGGCTATTCATCAACCACAGCTCTTTTGATCTTCTTCTTCTGCTTCTTGGATATCTTACTGTATGTCTCAGGCTCGGGCTCAGGCGGGGCCACAGGCTCGGGTTCGGGCTCGGGCTCGGGCTCAGGCTCGAGCTTGCGAGGCCGTGCCGACGCTGACCAAGGTGATACTGGCGTTGCAGACTCGGGTGTAGTACTCCTACTGAAGAGACTGGTCACCCGGTCCGATGGTTTGGATGACCTGATAGAGTGCCCCCGTGGCGATTCGCTCCCGCTCCTAGATAGCTTAGAGGTGGGAGAATGGGTCCTTGATGAATCTGCTCCTGTATCTAAAACATCTTTCATTGCTGATTATGTCAGACTAGTGATCATTAGAAATATCACGTAAACAATCCAATTTAGACGACTCACAGGTCATATGTTGGTGGTGCGATTTACGTAGACGTTGCAAGTCTGTAAGACCACTTGTGAGAATATCTATCTTGTCCATGAGGAACTTTCGTTCATCGGCTTTCTCCCAATTTTCTGCAGCGATATTCCTTACTGTATCGTCGGTCAACTCGAACACTATCTGGGGTGTGAACAAATCTGGTAGCTTTGAAATAAGGCAGGCTTCAATTGCGATAGAGCTAAAGTCATCAACTACTTGTTTCAGTGCAACCTATTCAGAGTTAATTCCCTTGATTTCACTATACGTGGAAAGGGTTTACCTTGTAGTATGCTTCCATCCAATCGACCGCCTCTGAGGCTGCATACAATTCCATGTCTGCTTCTGTGTGTTCGACGATCGCTTCTATGACCTTGTCCAGGGGCGTAGAAGTGTCCAGGGGCATAGAAGTGTCCAGGGGCATAGAAGTGATATTACCGAAGGGATCTAAGATATCTGCTGCCCATAAACCTTTCTTAATGTTGTCTCTATAGCGACTTCGTCGAGCCTTCTGTACGTTCTCTGTTAAATAGTGGTTGTATGTGATTGGATGGCCAGTCTCATGAGGCCGTAGTATCTCCGCGACCTTGTTTTGAAGCTGTTGGTTGAGTTTATTCAGACGGTCGCTGATCAGATCTCTCCAGAGCTTCTCTCTTGTAACTTCGTCTAGAATATGTTCTAGCGTGGCGCTGACGGCAGTGTCAACAGCTTCGAATAGGCGGCTTGAGAAATCTGCCAACCAGCCTTTCCATGGCTGGCATTGCTCGTGAAAGAGTTCTCCGATAATCAAAGGGTTATAATTTCCCGAGAGTTCACAGCCTCTCGTTCTCCTCATCAAGTTCTTTACTTCTTTGAGATAATCGGTACGAGATACTGTATTTGGGTCACCTTTTCTTGCAGTGTCAACGATCCGCCTAGCTTGTCCATGGTGACGCATTTTTTCGGAAAAGTCGGCCAGAGTATTCTGCACAACAGCACGTAGGCGCCTGCTATACCCCTCCTCTTCGCGTGCATTGCCAAAGAATTTATCACCATATACACCATCAATTGCTGCTGTGATGAGGTGAGAGAATTGGTGACTGGTATTGAGTAGGTATTTGCGCTGCTCAGTGAGAGTGCCACGGGCAGTTCCCAATTTCTCAACTCTGCTGGAGCAGTCCTCCAGTCCTTGCTCAATCTCATGGATGACATCCGGCAGCTGGTCTAAGATCTGGTTCTTTAGCACCTCGCTAAGGCGAGTACGCAGAGCTGCAACGCCTTTTTGAGCCCTCGGGAGACCAGCCCAAATACCTTGATTGAGAAATTCTGCCTCGATCTGGTCCCTCTCCTCATTCGTGTAATTCTTGGTCTTGAAATCCCGATTGCGAACGACGTGCCAACCGAGACGGAATTCCACATCCTTATTTTGGGCCAGTTCAAAATATTCGCGCTCGCTGCTCGAGCCCTCATCAAGTGTGTCAGGTTTGGTGATAAGACCCAAAGTCCTGACATGGCGATGGTCGAGCTTTCGCGCAAGCTCTGTTACTTCCTGTAGTGCAAAGTTGCTCTGTGCTGACACGACAGCAAGAATGATGCTGCGGGGATTTTCCATCTACACCACCAGAAATCAGTATTCTCTCTCTTTCAAAAATTTTTATGACGGTTTAGCGAGTAATCGAGAGTCCCATGTCTCTGGAGTTTCTACTCCCGAACATACCCCCTTAAAGAATTATTGCTTTGAAGACAGGACAAAAAGGATAATTAATGACACCAGATGCCACTCACATAAGATTGCACTAGTGATTGTACTATAATGGCGTCCTCGGCCGACTGATCCTTGGTGCTTGCCCGGAACAGTCCTGGAAGGTCGACAATAGTCAAATGTGGTTGAGTCGGCCCTGACAGCTCAATGCGAAGGATATCCTTACAAAACGTCCTGCCTTGATCTCCGACACCCATGACCTCCTTGGCTTCATCCACTAGGACGCCTATATCGTGCTGATCAGGAACTTCAGAATATCCGAATTCCCTGAGGCGAGTGCTATCTTCAGGTGAGCGATCGCTTCCTGGTAAAATCGACACCTCACACTTCTCCTCCGAGTTCGCATCAGTATGGCGAAGAACGAGCTCAGTTGCAAATCGCGTGCACAAATTGTCCTTAGTTGGAAATGCCATTCCCGAGATCGCCTGCAAGACCGAGCTTTTGCCCGAGGATTGGTCGCCGCAAACCACGATCTGAGGAAGATTGACATAACGATTTATTCCCTTAGACCGCAGTCTGTCGATGATATCCATCAACATCTTGTGGTCCTTTGACTGCAAGGACGTAGCGACAGGAGGCGCCATCTTGAGGGGTTGGAATATTATTGGAAGATGGAGGAAAGAAATATGGAGTAAGACAGCGCGCCCTTCCTAATTTCTAGGATATTGAGAATCATGAATACCTACAGTGACTGTAGAGTGAGATATGTTTTAAAGGGCAGCTTTGAGATATGTTTTGCTTGCCAGTTTCGATCATCAGGCATTGATGCAGCCAGCCTGCTTCCCTTCTGCATGGTATGACACGTCGGTATGCACCTTTCCTCTCAGTCAAGCAGCCTTTGTACTTGTCTCCTCAATTGACTAGCTTCCTACATATGTTGCAGCATGAAATGTTAGTACAGAGGAACCATCTCTATTGGTACATGGCGGCTCAATCAGACTTGCTGCATAATAGTACTGGTCAGTCAATTGCTTACATCCAATCATACAAGTATCTCAGATATACCCGAATGCAACTCTATATTAAAGTAGTGACAAGTAATAGGGCTTAATATGACAAAATGTAGAATGATTCATGCAGTACGACTCTGATCTGAACGCATTCTAGGATTTACATTTGCAAGAGCAACAGACTGCAAAGGTAATATTGATGGTTTTTCTTTTGTTCAATATGACCCAGCAACACCTCTTTTCCATCCATTTCCCTTGTCGATAAATTATCTAGTACTAGAGATCCTACTAGGTACATTCCAATGGCTAGAATCCAGAGGTTGTCAACACCTGTAGGATGGGCTATTTACAGTCTCAATTTATAGCTTCAAACGACAGTGACCCGAAACACTGCCAATGGGTAAAAATTGAAGTTGACAGTTGAAGCGGGTATTGATCTGTAATATTTGCCCCAACATGGCCACGTACATTAATTGGAGATTTAGAAGACAAAGGAATCTCAGCCGGATGATCAGTTGGTGTCGTGTATGCAACGCGCATGACACTGCCTGCAGTGGCCAGTTGCAGTCATATCAAACATACCAATCGCCGCAAGACTAATTGGCTTATCTCGCTACCTGAACCTAATATTTAGAGCGAAACCATAACAAATGATACTCGAGACTTATGACTCAGGACTATTTTTCTCTGCATGAGCCGCTGCACCCGCATGCCCCCTTTTCACTGTTTGCTAAGCTGGAGTCTCTTGCAGCCCAACAAGCTCAGTGCAGCGGACCACAATCAAAGTTCATGGATGACGAATCGGCTTATATGTAGGCTGAGCATTTATCTGTATTTACAACAGAGGTGACGCATATCTAGCATGCATCAGCTTGCCTACTCATTCTGCAATAATGGCCCTTGTTGGTATATCATTTACGGACCGCGCGCTAAGTTCGGGTTGCTGCTTAAGGTTGAATAAATATATGTACGAACCCTCCTGGATAAAGGCGTACGAGGTAGCATATACAACATAAGTATTGTCCCAATCAAGTATGCCTTGGATTTCATGAGAAGGCCAATTGTTTGGAGGGCTGTCCAAGCGTGATAAGGTTGAAATCATAGGTGAGAGAGGAGTGGCAGACAAGTTACAACATAACGACACGCTCAATGTCGACGAAGAACTAATCACATGAGCGATTATAGACACTGAGTAAACCATGAATCTGCATAAACAATGGCACGGTTAGGAAAGGCTAGACAGAGACTAAGGAGGGCTATGATAAGGTAGCATTTTTCACAATCTATTAGGCATATGCAAACAGATTCACAGGAAACCATGAAATCGACTCACGAGCACATCGAAGTCGGACTGAAATATTCGCATGCTTCAATGAAAAGCTACTTTATATGGGGCCAACATATGTCAACGTTCTCATTAACAGCATTACTTAGGCTACGAGTAACTATTCATGAGAAAGTGCACCAAGCTAGGAGTCTAACGCCTTCAACATATTGTAACTTTCTTGAGAATCGATACCTTATGACTATAGAATATGAATGATTTACGTAGTTCGGCGTCTAGTAAAAAATAGGGTAGTGTAGATTGATTGACCTTTTGATGTATGCTTATGGGATATGGATGTTGTAATTCATTTTGATGGTATTTGAAACATTATTTCGTCTCATTACTTATCGGTCAAATCAGCGGATGAAATTTTAAAGGGTGCTTCTGTATACCTAGGTAAGGTATGCAAGGAGGATGTTGAAGGCTTTCATGTTGGACACTCGAGAGCAGTAACAATGTGAGATGGGTTAATGCATAAGGGGCAATAGTTTAACGGGGACAAATATGCAGTTATAGGAATATGCATTAAGCACGGTATGAGGTAATGGAGAATAAGCGGTAAAAGTTCATATGAACCCAGCCCTTCATCGAAATGCCTGCCAGCCTACTGCAATTCGATCTGAATTCTTCGAGTCACCAAGGATGCAAGCAACCCTTTTATATGGATACATGGATTTATAACTAGCTCGTTGGCCGATTTAGAGGGAGCCAGCTGAAACATTGAATCGCACCTGGCACGCTCTGTTCGTTACATTACTGCACAATGGCTTCTGCCGAATCATCCCCAGACCCATCGACGCGGTCACGACACGATACCCGAGATTCTTACGAACGCGAGAGAGGCAGCCGGACTTCCCATCGTGGAGATGCCTCTCTATATAGAGACAAGAGACGGGACAGATCCCGCGACAGGTCTCACGACAGGAAACGACACCGGCGTTCCAGGTCACCAGATGATGCGGGTCGACGCAGGTCGAGATCTCGGAGCTACGATCGCGACAGAGGAAGGGAACACAGGAGGAAACATTCACGCGACCACGGCAAACACAGACAAAGAGACTCGCACCGCCATCGGGCGCAGCAGGACGATTACGGAGACCAAGACACAGACAAAGGCAAAGACAAGGACAGAGACAGGAACAGAGACAGAAGTGGCAAACAATTAGTGAAGCGCAATGGGCCACTGCCCTCCCAGGCTGACTCTTTCGCCGTCACGAATGGCGAAGAGCCGCCTAAGCCTAAGGAAAAGCCCAATTATGGCCACACGGGCACCCTGGCAGCTGCCTCTAACTCGGTAGTGCAATCAGATGGTTCTACTATAGTTTTGAAATATCACGAGCCGCCCGAAGCACGCAAGCCGTCACCGAAGGACCAGTGGAAGCTCTTTGTCTTCAAAGGGGAGGACATCATCGACACCGTGCCCCTCAACAACCGCAGTTGCTGGTTGGTAGGCAGAGAACTGACCGTAGTGGACCTGGGCGCCGAGCACCCCAGCATAAGCAAACAACATGCTGTCATCCAATTCCGCCACCTCGAGAAAAGGAACGAGTATGGCGACAAGGTTGGCAAGGTGAAGCCCTACCTCATCGACCTCGAGAGTGCCAATGGGACTATACTCAACGGAAAGAAGGTACCGGAAAGCAGGTACCTGGAGCTGAGAGACAAGGACATGATCCAGTTTGGCCAGAGCACAAGGGAGTATGTGCTAATGCTTGTGCCAAAGGATTGAGTATGGGGCGGCGATTGAGGAGCACAGCCGTTTGGGCTGAACGAGTGTGGGCCGCCGCCGCCACCCTACCCCAGTTTGAAGGTTGCAGGCTTCTAGATTATTACGCAGGCCATGCATGGCGCAGCCAGGCACAGGATCTCTCCAAAAAGAGCCGCATTTGAAGTCCTTGTCATAAATCTTGACTCAACCGTGGAGGAGAGACGGAGACCAAGCTTTCGACAGCATCATCTAGAGAAGGCATTCTCGGCCCCTGGAGAAAACGAGGCTATCGTCGGTATGAGTTGGCGAGTCACTTGTCTCATTGGCTCTAAAGTTTGCCTTTGCCCTGGAAAGCATTGATCAATCATCTGAGGTTGGGAAAAAGGATGTATCGATCACGAGCCCCGATTCCCAATGGAGTATGTGGAACAAAGCCAAGCGGCAGTCCTTCTTCTCAATTCTTTGGCTCTTGGTGGGCAGAGAATTTCCAAGGAGAGAGTGTTTTAGACTGCAGGAACTGACAGTTCATACGGGTCTCCCGAGGTATCAAATGAGGTTCTAGACGGCACCGAGTGGACGTGCCTGGGCTTTGATGATTGGATGGTGATGGTTGGCCCTATGCTAGCCGCTGCCTTTGTCCAACCAGCCAATATGGACCCTGTAACCCCTTGCTCCGTTCATGACTACCATATGAGCACGGCGGAAAAGCTTGCCGGTCAGACATCGTACATAACAGTACACAGCAGCAATTTGGTGGAACCCCAGAACGGTCAAGTGCATGGAAATAGGTCGTCTAACACCAAGTTTCTACAGAGTTAGATCTCGTAAAGCTTCGGAAAACCGAATCTGTGCAACATATCCTTATTTTTATTTTATGTTATGATTTCATCTAGGCATGTGAATTCCCAATGTCTAAAGCAGCATCCCAACAATATGATGAGTACCTTTTTACTGGCTGGCTGCCTCCCAAGACGGCATTCCTGCATAGTATGTACAGTAATGCGCCCCAGACAAGCGAGATGCGGCATTGCGGCAACACCACAGGAACGTCAACATGGGTTCTCCGGAAACCAACTGTCGTGCAAGGTGTATCCTTTACAAGGCGTTTCAGCCGTTTATCTTGCGCGACTGAAATAAAGATCTCACTTGTACTTCGTAGTGCATCGTGCTTTGTAGTCCATTTGCTCCTATGGATTTGCTTCTTTGGATGAGAATACTCGGCATCGAGCTCTTCATGATTCACACGAGTACCTAGATATTGTTATTATTAGAGTTAAGCTTCAGGCTAATGCCGTCCCTCTCTATGTAGGGATCTGTGGAACGGCTGGGGCCTTATACTACTACCTTACCGGTACAAGTGCAAGTAACAGGACTATCCATGATGTTATCAATGTTGGTAGGAGGTACGTAGCGCTGTAAGGGACCAGAAAGTTAAATCCTCTTTTGATGGATGGTCGCCTAATAAAATAACTACCTGGCTGCCTAGGAAGATCCCTCCATCGTCATCACTAATACTGTTACTCCATCGCTAACCCCAAACACTAACAACACCCGACATACCCGCAAGATTTACCTAAAGTAGTATCTACTTTATCAGGATTACCTGTATTTATTTATTCTCAGGTGCGACCATTATGTAGGTAATAGTAAAGGCAGTTACACCTGTGTAGGAAGCTGCGAACGCCTGTTAGGACACAAAACTAAAATTTAGAAGCAAAACCGAAGGACACATCTCCATCTTCAATACAACTACATACTTTTTAGGGAACAATCCTCATTCTGTCAATCATCCGCTCGTCTTTGCAGACCAACATCGCGGATTCTGTCAAGTTCAATACATAACCAAAACAATCGCGGTTGACGTCAATAATAAGCCACCACACGCTTTTTTGACTGTCAGACATACGTCCATGCAATACTATTGGGCTATATTCTTACACTTATAGAAAGTACCGAAGTGTGGCGGCTCTACGCTAAAGTAGTCCCTGCATTCCCGCATTTTGCAGGGCTGTGAGGGAGTCAGATTTGGGGGGCGACTAGACCGAATATCGCCTAGGCTCGCTTCCCCGGGGCTCAGCTGTTCCTCCTACTTCCAACCCTCACAGCTTTTACGCCAAACCAGCTGCCCTCCATCACGGGCGGGATCTGCCAAATTTTCTACCACACCTGAACCATCCCGTGACGCAAGCTTTCTTCGAACCTTTCTCTGAACCTTTCATGTTCTCTCCCTCTCTTGGTACGATGTGACTTGTTCAAAACTCTACTTTTTGACTTTGCCCTGAGCTCGGCATGGTTGAGTCATCCGACCTGAGGCAACGCTCGCTAGCACATGGAGCTCAGCTTGGTTGTCCTATGGAAACTGTCTTGTAGTCGCAAGCCGGGCTGACCTAGATGACGACCCTCAAATCTATGCCCCCGACTTACCGAAGCCTGTGTCACACGCGACGTCAACTGCAGCAGAACCGCACCTTTATATAAGAAGAGGGTTTCGGCTTTGACTGCATTCCCCCTGCTTATTTCCATCGCAAGTCGAAGACACTGGTGCAAGGCTCCAGTCATCACTTTTCCTTTTCTTTTCTTCTCCTCGTCTTGCCCATAAGTAAGCATGGTAAGTTTTGATTCGTCTCTGTTTATTTCGTCCCATAAGCAGGCCGAACGCGCCATCTCGTCTCTGGCAATCTGGGGGTTCAGCGGACCCGGCATCGGGCGGCCGCATTTCCGTCCAAGAATAAGTGTAGCTTTGCTAACCGCCACTCCCGCGTAGGGCTCAATCAACAAACAGATATCGCGGTACGAAACGACGGCAGTCTACACCCATCCCGATGCCAAAGTCGACATCGTTCTAGTTCATGGCCTGAATGGCGATCCAGAAAAGACATGGACTGCCAAAAACGGCACGTTCTGGCCCGCCGACTTGTTACCAACGTCCTTAAGGAGTGCACATGCGAATGTCCTCGTATATGGGTATAATGCCGATGTGTATTCGAAGAAACACGGCTCTAACCCCAGCGATAACTTCATATATATGCACGCACAAACCCTGATAACATCCCTTACGCACTACCGGAAAGATGAGCAAACGTCGCAGAATCCAATAATATGGGTCTGCCATAGTCTTGGTGGGATTTTGGTCAAACGTGCTCTGTTGTATTCGAATGACTTGCGCATGTCACAGCATGAGGACTACCGCTCAATCTATGTTTCTACGTACGGGATCATTTTCCTCGGTACGCCGCATACGGGGTCGGACATAGCGACATGGGGCACAATGTTACAGGGAATGTCAGATGCTGTAGTGCCCAGAACCTTCTTTCAGTCCGAGTCGGTGCTCTTGAAGACACTGAAGAGAGATAACGAGACCCTACAGAACATCAACAATCATTTTCTCGACATCTATCAGCGGTTCAAAATTATCATGGCGCATGAGAACCACAAGACGGATATGAAAGGGACAAGAATGCTTATAGTCGATGCAAGTTCAGCTAGTCCGCAGCTACCGGGGGTTACGTATTACGCGATCGAAGCAACTCATTCTGGCATGTGCAAGTTCGAGAACAGAAATGCGCCGGGATACAGAACTGTGGCGACGGTACTTAGGGACTGGGTCGGAGATGCACCGGACGTTATTCATACCCGATGGAGAGTGGAAGATGACGAGAAGCTGGCTAGGGCCAAGCATGAAATTGAGGAGAGGATGAAACCATGGGTAGGTTATCCCAGTCGATCGCACCTCTCCGAAGGATAATGTCAGTACCTAACATCTAGTTAGATTGATTCGCAACGCATTCAGCATACAGGTCAAGGATCCAGTAGGTCACCAGCTTTACCCCTTTTGGAGAATGGTTCAGATCATTCCCACGATCGGCTTCTTGGGAGCGCATTATTTCAAGACGTTGAATTCCCTTTTGAGATAGAAGAGATAGTTGATGGTCATCGGGCATAAGCAATAGGGCATAAAATACTGAGGATCTTTGGCTGATTGTTTGGCGTTCTGTAGTTCCACAAAACAATAATGATACCACATTACCACCACCACAAGATCCCTCGAAGCTCGAGGATCATTCTAGACCCCTCATTACCGGACCAGTAACACCAAACCAGTCTCAGGAAGATATCGAATATCCGTCCCAAAACTCGAAGTCAGACCATGACTCCACTCGAGAGCCTATCTTCGTCAAGCCGACAGTTTTCCGGCCTAACACGTATTTCAAGGGTCGAGACAAGGAGCTAAAGCTGTTGCATAAGATGCTGATGGACCGTAAAATAAGATCTATAGGGACTTCATCCGTTCTAATCCAAAGTATGCCCGGTGGAGGAAAGACTCACCTAGCACGGCAATATGTCTTCCGACACAAGTACGATTACCCGGGTGGTATATTCTGGATTAGAGCTAAATCCCAAACTGAAATGAATTATGGCTACTGGGACATTGCGAAGACGGCAGGTCTAGATACGGACGGATTACATGATGATCAAAGGATGGTAAAGGCTGTCCAAGCATGGTTGAACAGTCACGACAACTGGCTGCTTATTCTTGATGGCATTCATTTCGACCTTCCGGATCTCGAGCTCTATATCCCCTTCGCAAGGAACACCAGTATTATATATACTTCAACGGAGCGCACACCGGGAGAGGATTACCAGTTCGATAACCCGCAAATCATGGCGCTAGATTTGCTGACGAAGGAAGAGGCGCGGGAATTGCTCTTTGAGGAAATGGGGAAGAAGCAACCGTACACCCAAGATGATTTGAAACGCGCCGAAGAACTTGTCAAACTGATGGATTGCCTACCGCTTATGATTCACGTCGCGGCATTGCAGCTCAAAACCACGAGGGAGCCGTTAGCCAAATATTTGAGGTCGTACCAAAGTCGTCCGAAGGTGGGCAACTTACCGGCGTACCGTGCAGTCCTCGAGCAGCTTCAACATAGAGGCGCTAGTCCTGCACTGAACTTGATGTCTCTGTTAGCTTTCTATGGCACCCATATCCCTGTGGAGATGATCATTCTTGGTAAGTTTCGAGATATCAGAAGCTATAGCGCTCCGTGCTAATGGTTCCTCCAGGTGCGAAAGGGTTAGGCAGGGAAACACCGCTCAAATCTATAGACCCCGAAACAAGAAGAATTTCGTTGAACAATACTTTCAAGACCCTTATAGCATTCGCTCTCGTTGAGAGAAATGAGAACAATGAAGCCTCTACAGCGAGTTCGCAGAGTACCCGCAGTGTTGACATGGGCCAGGACCATCTCGATATCCTGAGGGTCCATGGAATAGTCCAAGCATTTTTCGTTGACGCTCTTGTGGAGAATAAGCAACTTCAGTTCTGGCTCGAGCGAGCGACCAGTGTATTTTGCCAAGCCTTCGACGTAAGCGATCACAAAGTCGATGAAGACCCGCAAACAGGAATGCCGGAGGACTACCGACGGTTTTCGATTCACGGCGAAAGGCTATTGTCTCACATAAACCGTTTCGAGCGAAGGTATCCGGAGTTAAACCAGTGCCGGGAACTAGTTGAATCACGATTAGAGACTATCGACAGGCGGATTAATCAACTCACTAAGCGAATCACGGACGCCTCGAGCCAGGGCTCTGCTGCGATGATTGTGTCGGTGTTTGATCGCACCAACAGCTTGTCAGAAGGCGACTCGGAGACTCCTCCGAGCCAAAACAGTTTCAGTGGACACAACATCCTAGATGACGGAAACACAACCTTGGAGTCACCAGGGATTCTTAGCAACCAGTACGATGGCAACCCGTACCACTGGCACGTTAGCTACACGCATGGTATACCCTACACGGACGAAGACGATCTAGATGCCTCGAGGACCATCGTACCACAGCAGGCACCGATGGAGATCTTTGAATCTATGTCTATGCCAGGTGATGACGAAATCACCCGCAGAGTCTTTGGGCCAAACCATCGAACCATCAAGAAGCATGCCGAGCGACGATATCGTGATCATGCGGGCTCCTGGAGAGCTTCCTCGCAGATATTCAGTGACCCGCGCGTGACCATTAGTCGCGAGACAGCAAAAGGTTTCATTAATCAGACGGCCTCTCAACAAGCTAAAGAGCTATATTATTCTACGGACGATGGCTCAGCGGAAGTGACTGAAGCACAGTTAGCACTGAATCATATCAACAAAGGGTCTCCTATATTACAACCAAGATCCGACGATAGCGACACAGAATCTGGTGTTGGGAGTGTCCTAAGCATACGTCCAAAGCTCAAAGCTGGGAGAACATCTTATGCTGACGTCAAGACCGAGACTTCTGTTGGAGATGATCATCCCATATCTGCAATATTTTCCAGTCCAGGGCCAGCATTGAGAAATGCTGCCGCGACTATTATGCGCCTTAAAGAAAACGATCGTCCTGTATCACTTGATGGTTTAGCTCCCGTTAAAGTCTCGAGCCCCTTGACTGCTGCGCCACTGACAACCGCATCAATGCCGCCACCGAGCCCGCCGGCCTCACGGAAGCCGTCGGTTCCTGAAGGTGATAAGTTAGAACAGGTTCCATACCCACTTAGAAGAACACCATCAGGGTCGCCATCAAGGCCATCTTCGAACCCACCCTCGCAACAACCCTCAAGACCGCCTTCAGGACCCAAGTCACGATCTGCTAGATCTAGTCCATTGCACCCCACCAGTCCTTTCCCACCACCTCCTATTCCAATCGAAATCAACCCTAGCAGCAGTCTACGCTCCCCGCCATCTCCCACTGTTCATTATTGGGACCCTTACAACCGAGGCCCTCAACAGCCCATAGATGAAGATGGCGAATACCAACCCTTGTCTCGCTCGTTGCCTTCTGGTAGCCTGTCGCACCCACACAACCCGCCCGAAGGTTTCAGTATGATGGACCATCCAGCACCGTGGGTACCATCGTCGCCCAATCTGCATCCCCAAGGGTACTCTAGCCAGCCAATGTCGCGTGACACAAGCCACCAATCAAATCAGAGCTTCGCCTCTAACCGCTCGCTGCCTTGCAGTAGCTCACCTTTGGCAAGCAGCTCGCCCGGCTCACAAGTAATGCAGCGCCCCCGTTCCCGCCGTCCCAGCCTGGTCGAGACAGAACCGAGTCCGCGCCTAGGCGGCTTCTACAACGATCCACCAGTCACCAGCTATTCTCTATACGAGACGGCGCGAGGTCGGAAGCGCTCCATCTCCGGCGGAGGCCTGCACCTCTCGAACCCATCGGGCCTGCTCTCGCGCTTCAAGAGGGCCAGCGGCAGTGGTAGTCGTCACGGTCGCCAGCGACGCGCCGAGTCGGCGGGCGGGCGACTTGTCAACTTCAGGGGAAAGAAGAGCCCGGATCCCAACGCGAATTCCGAGCCCATGGCGCGCTCGGGATCGGGCGGTATCAAACTCGCCGACGGCTCCGTCGTCGAGTTCGGGTCCCCGAAGGCCGAGGCGTCTTCCGGGGTAGGCAGGCCCAGTACGAAGGCCGGGAGCGTGGGCGCTGGCAGTCCTCCACCTCCCCCTGCTTCACCCTCTACTCCGGGACGTAGGTCCAGATTGCGCGGTAGCAGGAAGGGACGCAAGAAGGGAAGCGGAAGCAGCAGTGGACGGGGCAGTGGAAGTGGAAGTGGGGGCGCGGCTGTCGGGCTGGGAATCCAGCACCAGCGGCCGGCTCCTTGAACTTCGACTTGCTGATAGGCTGTACAGATATACAAGCAAATTCGTTCACGGCCGGAGCGGATAGATCACCTCACGTTCATTTTAGCATTTACGCGCATACACGGGTTTGCATCTTAGGTTCGGAAATCTCTGGTTAGGGGGCTGCTGCATACATTCATACGGAGACGAGTTTTTCCCAGGGGTCGTTTGGTTTCGTTTGGTATATATGTATATGTAAGCATGGAGAACTGCGGATATCACGAGGGAAGCATATGGGAAGCAATTGAAGGGAAGAAGATGATGATGGAAGATAATGGATAGGTATTTGTGAGAGGGGGGCGATATCCTTAGGAAGTTTGTATGCATGTATATGTACGACGACATAAAAATACGATAACTGGTGAAGGGAGTACTATTGGTGTATCTTTTTTGTGTTGTGTAGAGATTACATGCTAAGAGCACATGCGACTACGTTTAGTCATTAGGCCTCTTCTCTTCCTTTCAGAGCATCGGCCTCTCCAGACACACAATTCAGTTCCGGTCACTTCGATCAACAAAACATAGATCAGGTGTGACCACGGCCCCCTCCCTTATATCACAGTAAGTCCAATTCCGTAGATACCACACCGCCCGTCCGACATACAATCCAACACCAGGCCTCCGTATCTACCAATAGAATCATCATGAATTCCCCCGCAGTCCGCGGCCACCGCACTGGCGTCAGCCCTCTGCAGCTACCTAGATGTCCAAGACACGCGGTGAGGGCCGTCAAGCTGTCTGCTTGTCCGCATATACGACATGCAGCTGCATCCGGGGACGCATAAGTGAATTCGCTTCCCGGGTACAGCGTCTCATATGAGCATATAAGCACTTACAGCTGAGTCATCCAATCACTTTATCGATGCTCCCAGCTGAGCTCCGGTATGAAATCAAAGTATCCCTATTGGCTAGCCTTGGTACGAGCTCGACGCTATCTGTTATCGGATGTCCTTTTGCGCAGCCGGGAGGACGCCGGTGGTTTTTGCGGATGCGAGCACGGGTTAGTTACCTACTTAGTTCGTTATCGATCTAGGGACGATGGTGACTTCCAATGTCTAGACTATATACAAACCTGAATATCAGTCATACAATTGACAGTTAGAATAATCAGGGCATTGTTACACACCGTCCACAACTTGTGCGAGTTGACATGGAATGAAAGCGGCACGCACACGTGGCCGGGCGGCCAGCCACCGGGATCAGCGAGATCGAGGCTGCTTACTTACATGGATAAGCTTATATAGACTACGATCGCTTACATAATTCCCTGAGGAAAAATCATCCCATTTCACATGTCGAAAGGGAGACACATGAGCATCTTTTATATCCAGATTCCTCAATTCGAAAGCGGTCAACGTCAATTGGAGATCCGGTGGGGAGGTTAGGGTGAAGCGTCAGCCTCGAGCGTCGTGCCGGACGCTCTCTGTATCTACACCATCTGACGAATTGGCTCCCAAGGAGAGATAGGGACCCTCGGAGTTCGGTGGATCATAGTAGAACGAGCAGACCAATTATTAATAATGTATGCCTCCCAGGGAATTGGCTAGCTTCAATACTTGGATGATCAACGGAATAGCATTAACCCTCGTAGTCGACGATACGCACAACAGCCAAAGAAATGGACCACTACTATGAGCACTAAAGGACCCGACGACACGACACAGCATGTCTCAGGTGCTATCGAAGCAAGCCAGTCTAAATATAGACAGACGTGTCGTACTACTCTAGTGACCTCCGCGGAGCCTACGAGATAAGGCATGTCAGCAGTGCTATTCCCGTTACACCACAGCCCCTATCAACCGAGGGTGATGGAAGCTAGAGCGAGGACCACGCGATGTGATGAGCACGTAAATCCGGGCGTTGGCCTGGGTTATTAGAGGAGATGGCCACACCTCTCAAGGTCATGGCAACTACGTCGTTCTCGTCGCGTATAAGAAAAGGGGGATGCTTGTCTCTTGTCCATCATACATGTCCTTCTCATGCAGTCTGCATGTATTGCTGATAATTTCGCAATTCCTTAAGACGAGCTATTAAAAGACTATCAGTGCTGTCAGGAATCGAACCTCACTCACCTTATAACCTCAGCAGTACCCCTGTACCCGTCGCCGAGCTCTTCAATATCTGAATGGAGTTCCCTTCGCTCTCCCCGGTCCAACTGCTAGCGATCCTAAGCATATTGGTGGTACTGGTATCCTACATACCATCATGGCTAGCCTTCTTCTCGCTCCCCCGTACCCTCGCACTCGCAAGCGGTAAGGTCAACTACAGCCATGCTCGAAGAAGTCTCGCATACCTCTCGTCCTAGCTCTCAGGCCATCGCGGGTTACTAGAAGGCTACTCCACGGTACGTCCCCCCACCCCGCTTCTTCCCCCTTATTACCGAGCCGCTGTGCAAAAGACCTCAATCAGCAACAACCAGCTAACAGACACCAGTCCTCAATCCACAACGACCCCTTCATAATCCCCAGCCCGTCCCTACGCCCCGTGCTCATGCTGCCGCAGAGCGCGCAGCGCTGGCTCGTCGGCCAGCCGGCCGGCGCGCTCTCGCAGCGCGTCGCCAACGTCGAGAGCTACGCGCTGGACCGCCTGTTCCCCGGCGTCGACATGCACAACGAGACCATGATCACGATGGTCAAGCGTCACATGGCCGGGCGGCTGGGACTCGTGCAGGACGTCATGGCGGCGCAGCTGCGCACGCTCGTCGATGCGCGGCTTGACCCTCACGGTAGCGGTCGTGGTCGTGACGATGACGAGAAGAACCCCACCACGCCCGCAGAATGGCAGACCGTCAACCTCGCCCTCTTCGTCCGCGACGTCGTCACGCGCACCGGCTACCGGATCCACGTCGGGGCGCAGCTCAGCGCGGACCCGGCCTTCATCGCCGCGTCCTGGGGCATGACGCTGTGGGCGGGCGTCGGGACGATCATCGTGGGGCAGTTCGCGCCGCCGCTGCTGAAGTGCGGGCTGGGGCTCTTGTGCTCGCTGCCGATCTCGTGGTATATCCGGCGGTACCGCCGGGTCATCTACCCCGTATTCAAGGAGCGGATGGAGGCGGTGGAGAGGGTGTTAAGTCTGAAGAACGGCGGTACGAAGGGTGAAGTGGCGGCGGCGCTAGAGTGTGAATATGAGGATGGCAATGAGAGCTCGGAATTGCCACAGGATGCCATGACGTGGACGGCGCTCACGCTGCACGAGCGGAATCCCGATGGGGATACACTAGAGGGCATCATCGACAACTTCATAACGATCGTGAGTTGTCATCGCGCTTTCCCCCCTTCCAAGCCAATTCAGGGCAAACTGCAACATACTAACCAAGCCTCCACCTAGTTCACAGCAGCCTTCGCCACGATCCCCGTAACGATCCACGCGCTACTAAACCTCATCAGCCTGCCGGAGGCACAAGCCTACCTCCCGCTCCTGCGCGAGGACATCACGCGGACCTTCGCGGACGCCGCGGCGTGGAGCGCACCGCACACGACGGCGCCGGGCCGCATGCCCCTCCTCGAGGCGTTCCTGCGCGAGTCGATGCGCTATACGCCGTTCTTCGCGCGCGGGCAGGAGCACAAGGTGGTTGCGAGGGAAGGCGTGTATCTCGCGGACGGCACCACGCACGTGCCGTACGGCACGATCCTCGCGTGCCCCGTTGCGGGGATCGTCGACGACGAGCGGTTCTATGCGAAGCCGGAGGTCTTTGATCCGTTCAGATTCCTGGATAAGGTCGTCGATGGGGAAGGCGGTGTGGGTGAGAGGTACACGCTGAAGGCCAATTGCCAGCTCACGTCACCCAGCGATGTGTTCCTCGGTTTTGGGTACGGGCGTCATGCTTGGTAAGTACGTCCTTATACACTAATGCCTATAGGTGTCAGCATTGTCCTTTGCTAACTCAAACTTAGCCCGGGGAGGTTCTTCGCAGCGCGGATCATGAAGTTGATGATAGCGTACCTAATCTTTCAGTATGAGTTCGAACCTCTGAATAAGAGGCCTAGAAATTTTGTGGTGGGGAGTTTTACTATCCCGCCGCTCTTCACCAAAGTCAAGTTCCGCAGACGGACGAGGTGAACTTAGGATATCAGCTGAACGGGATTGAACATAGTACGGCTAGATGGGGTTCAAACAGTAGATAGGGGGCTTCCAACTATAGAGGATAGATAGGGGTATGCCATTAGCATCCTCACATAGACTTGGTAATGACGATACAAATATTGTATATACTTATATACGTAACGTACATATCAAGGAGTATTTTCAATGTAAGAATTACTATTACATAACACAGCAATACTACAGCACAGTATCAACTTGCGTAGCCTCACTTCAAGATGAGATCAATCAGTGTCACGATTTCATAAACAACATGAAGCCAAGCACCCATTCACAGATAGGACATAGAAGACATCACTTGACGCCAGGCCCCAACATCATCACGAAGCACTCTGTACTTCCCGCAAGTATACGGGTATTTCCCTTCACTCACTCACGCACACACACTCACTAGCACGAACAACCCACTCACATAAATGTACCGACGACCCCGTCCCCCGTCCCCATCTCAGTCCCCCACCCGCGCAAGCCAAGCCTCAGCCAGCCAAGCGGGCAGATAGCAGGAACCGTCGAGGTCCGGGAGGGCAAACGGTCAATTCGCAATGAAGCCGAACCAACCCAAGCCCCCTCCCACAAAAAACAAAAAGTTTTTTACCCTCCAGGGGCCGCCGGCGTGTCTTTCGATCACAAAAAAAAATAAAAAGTATTTTTGTGACGGACACAAATTGATCTACCGCGTGGATTACAGAGCGTCAAGGAAGGATCTTGCCTTGTACTCCACCTTGTCCAGCGGAAGGGGAAGGGGGGGTTGTGCTGTCTGTTGTGTGAGGGGGGACTTGCGTGTTGGGTATTGGAGAACGTATGAGAAGACGGAGGACAAAGGGAAGGGAAAGGAAAGAAAGTAAGGGGTCCGGACATAGATAGGGCTTGCGACTAGAGACACTACCGTCTGCCAAGATCTCAATGAAAACACGACGGTGAAAAAAACAACCGGAACGCAAATCCAGACTTTGTCTGTCTTACCTTCTTTCCCAGCAAAACGAAACCCTAGTATTTTTCCAGATCAGCACAGAGGGGTATCGTACAGTAATCTCTCCATCGTCAACCTCAGTCATATCATTCATTGTTGAATACAGTTGGGTTACCTAGATTAGCGGGTGACATGTAACATTATTACGAGTCGAAGATGACCTTCTTACGGCCTCTCCCTCGCCCGGTGTCCATCGTCTCCAGCTCGCGATCGATCTCCATAATATCCAGCATCTCGACCTCCACGTCTCGCTCGTCCTCCTCGTCCTGGCGCTGCTCGACGTCGGCGGCCGCGTTCAGGCTGTCCGCGAAGGCGAAGCCGCTTCGCGGCCTCGAGGGCAGACGCATCGGCGGCGGTTGTGCTTCTTCCGTTTGCGTTGTATTCTCGTCGGCCGGCACGGAGAATAGGTCCGTGACATTGCCCCTCGAGGGCTTCTTTCGGGGGCCGACGGACAGGTTGTATGCGACGCTCCCGGGCTGCTCTGGCCGGGGGTGTACGATGATCGCGCTGCTCTCTCTGGCCCGCTCTCCCAGTCTCTTCCGACGGTCCATAACCCCACCGATCCTGGTTCCGACCACTGTCTCGCTTTCCCGAACGATAACCAGTCGGCTCTCGCCACACACTAGAACTTCGACCGGTAAGCCTTCGTTGCCCGCAGGGCTCGCGCTGCCGTTCTCGGCAAAGCGAACGATCGCTCCAACCCGAGTGCAACGTTCGCCCATTAGCCCAACGCTCAAGTCACCTAAGCGGACCATACGCGTGGGTTGTGCTCCACTGAAGAGATTGACACCACCACCGGCGCCTTTGCGAATCTGCGCGTCCCAGAACTTGAGAACGCCAGGGATCACGAAGACATGCTCAGCACCGCCTATCCATAGAGTAACGCTCTCATCCGACGTGGTAGTTGCGCTTGATGGAAGCGGCGTCACCACAATCCCCCCTTTGACCGATGCAAGACGTCCTGGTCCGTAGGAAGAGGCGTTTATAGCTTCGCGTCTGGAATGGGGAGTCATGGGCACGAATTCGGTGCCGCCACCCGAGGCACGTGTTGAGGCGGGATTCCGCAAAGGGCTTGTGCCTTCCACATATCCGCTCACGTTGAACTCCGTCAGCGCATCGCCACGTATGCCAGATCCCGGCTTGCCGAAGAGCGCGGGACCTTGCGGGGATACGCCATCGATATCCCAGACACCCCATTGGCCGTCCGCAAGTAGAACCAAGATTGCCCGTCCATGGGCAATCCACGATGCCGCAAGTATGGGCTTTCGTGTCGCAGTAGGTCGGGTGAACGGAGGATATAGAGACATGAGCCAAGAGCCTTGGGAAGGAAAGGGTCCCTCAGACAGGTCGTCTGGTGGCATCGAAGCAATAGCGTAGTCGTAAACCCTGACCGCGTTGGGTGATGCATTGCATAGGAGTTGAGTCGAATTCGTCGGGTTGAAGGAGATAGAGATAAGGGGTCTAGGTAGAAACTCGGTCTGGAAGGGTTCGATGGGTCGGCCTGCCTTGGCTGCGTCTTCAAGAGGCACATCCCACAGTCGCAGCGTGCCAGAAGCCTCTCGAGAATGTGCTGCGACGACGACCCGCGGTGGTGCCTTAGACTCGGACCGCGATCGTTCTGAGGACTTACTACGTTCTGAGACCTTGGACCGGATAAGCGCCACCGCTAGGCCATCACTGTATTTTTGTTGGCCAGTCAGCAACGTCATCGTCTCCCCCCATTTCCCATTTCCAGCTTTCCCAGCTAGCAGGCTCTCCTGCAGCTCTGGGCGCGCCTTGCTAAGAGGTGACGGGGGCACGAGAGGCAGCGTGATGAGGAAGACCTCCCGTGTCGCACACGAGGCGGCAAAGACTATTTTCTCCTTAAGAATTTCCGTGCCGCCCCACAGAGCATCTTCCGCTAGGCACGGCGTTATCGGTAACGTAGCGAGGTTGAAGACAGCGGTGCCGAATTCAAGATCGAGAGTTTGTGTGATTTCCGGGTATGGTGAATCTTCACTCAGCGACTCCTCGAACTGTGGCTCGTCGACAAACGATCCTGCTTTTCCAGCAGGGGCCTCGTCCTCGTCGTCTGAATCCACGATTATCATGGCATCCACGGGAGGCTTGCCATTCTGTTTGCCCTTGGGGCCATGCTCAGCTTCCTTAACGACATCGGGCTTGAATTGTCGTCCTCCACGCCACACTATCGTTATACCATTCTCATGCCCGTATATCAGAATAGTAGCGCCCTGGGGAGAGAGAACAGGATAGGTCTCAACGGCATGGATACGACGGGTGAGGTTGTACCTATAATCCAGCCAGTCAGGTCAATGCAAGCAGAAGAAACCAGAGTTCTCATTGAAGGCACGTACGTATATTGGGTATTCTGTGCGGTCCGACGAACGCGAGGTCCCATGGTTGGAGCCATGTCAGCGACTCAGACGTTGCGACGAAACCAACCCAAATCCAAATCCACGGTGAGCTGCAGCAGCAGTCGAGCAGAGAATAGAATTGGTCAACAGTGCTAAGCCAGCGAGACTTCACAGCTTATCATATGGATACTATGAGCCTCATCATCATCTCGTGTGGAATTTGGGAGATGAAGCAGCCTGGCCTGGGCGTGTGGTGTTGCGAGGTGAGGTTTTCCCGATGGATCTATGGTCGCGACTTCTACGCAGTGACGCGACAAACAAAGAAACGACGTCGCAAACCAACCAAAAAGCTCGAGATCACGTGACGGTAAAAGCGGGCCATTTTCTGTGCACAGACCACATAGCATTGAAGCTCCCACCACACTCAAAATGGATATCGGCATGATTGGAGAGCATGACACGAGCCTCGCCCAATATACCAGGAAATAATGCATTAGCAGCTAAAGCCGCATGTAATAAGTTGCGGCCAATATAACAGTCATATAAGCCAGTTACAATAAGATGGGTATAACGGAGCACGTTTACCATAAATTAGGTCCCATGATTGGCCCAGAATCCACGAACCTGTAATTATAGTAAGGTCGGAGTTGGACCCCTACTATGCTCATGTGGTTTCAGAGAAGCCGATCTCAACGTCATTCGGCGGCAGCACCGCGCCCAAACGGGCAGATCACCATGGCCAGGTTTCCCGAAGGAGTGCAGGGAAACAAGGGCACGTGTCTAGTGAATTTTATGTCGGTAGGCGCAGACGACGGTCAGCCAACCAGCCCGGCGAAGGCCGCCCTACCCGTCGTCATTACCCCAGATTTGCGATACCAGATTCCACGTATCGTGGCAGTCCAGGTTTCATAGAGACTTCAGGTTAAGGCTACTATATCTATATGTATATACACACAACACACCCTAGAGCCGCCAAGCATTTCAAGAGCATTCGTCGTTTTAGTAACGTCTGGGCGAGGAGTATGCGAAGAGTATGTATGCGAGGAGTAGGTATGCAATGGGTATTCGAGGGGGTATTACTACAGTAGCTACAGAAAGACGGTTCCCGGTAAAACTAAACACACCATTAGATATTGTTACATGACCAAGTACAGCTCATGAACAAACGTCCATTCACTTGGACTATCTGAATAATATACAGCAAAGTCCCCTTCTCAACGTCCACGGATGCCTAATCCTCTAGCGCAGGTCTTTACGCACAAGCTAAGCTGGTATAATCTGCTGCACACATGGATCCCTCCGGGACCATGGCACAACGTCCGCTTGCTCGTCTATTATATCTCTCACGTAGCAGAGCGACCAAATGTGTGATCCGTCATATTGTGATTGCCTCAAGCTCCGTCGGGGGCTTGAGCCTCAGTAGATCTCGTGAGAAATTTTGAATGTTGTGATATCTAACTGGCCGTGTTGGCACGGCCAGCTGTTGGTAAGAGTAATAAAATGAAGGAGAGGACGGTGTAGCAGGAAAGGCTATAGCGGTAGATTCTCAACCGACGGTCACGTCCTGTATCATGACCACCCCATGCTACACCTCAATACAAATAACGCCAGAGGATCGTCAGGTCGAATCGATCATCCAATGACGAGGAGCCACCATGAAACGCCGTCGATGCCGATGGGAATAAAATGTGCTACAAGCTGAAGTCGTTCATCGTGATATCTGCGATGGGGGTTCTCATGCGTTGGTCACCTAACACATGAATGTTAGACAATGCTCTCTATACAGTTACCACGTTACCCCTATCAGGATTACATACCCTCAGAATTCTACGCGAGTAATCTTGGTTATCGGCAATGCTGCCGTCGCTCATTCGTCGGTTCATAACAGGATCCAGACGAGAATCAGACATCGAGAGGCCGCCGCTGCTGCCAGGAGGTTTTCCACCGCTAATGAAGGCGTTGACAGCAGCATTTCGTCGGTGCTCCTCCTCAATCTCGGCGTTCCTCTTTCGGCGCATCCAGAAGAACACCCCACCGAGAATACCTCCAACGACGACAACACCCACGACGACACCTACAGCAATACCAGTAGTGTTGGTACCGCCGCCTGAGCCGCCGTTCGGATCGGATGAGGCTGTGATAGTCTCGATTTGATCTATTCAAGAGCGGTCAGCATTGGATCTAAATTGGGATGAAAAGAATGTGCGCAATAAAAGACGGCTCCATACCGGACGTAGAAGCCGGCCCTTCTGATGCCGACGTCTTGCTAGATTCTGCGCTGCTTGTGCTAGAAGAGGCCAAATCAGACTCGCCGACGGACACCTTCACACCGGTATTATAAACAGTGTAAGTGTCGAGACCACCACCTGCATCAAGTTAGCACAAGACTTGTTCATTCGGCTGGGTTGTGGTTGTCGCGTACAGGCATCATCACCGAAGCCAGGACACGGCTCTGTGCATTCCGAATCGTCGGTCATAGTCTGTTTGTTCGGGTACTTCATGCCGCAGTAGCAGTCCCTCGCGTTGGTAGCTCCGACAGTGAATTGTTTAGCGCGACAAGTCTCGGCGCATTTTCCTTGCGAGTTGAAGTCGGCCGATATCTGCAGCGTTAATTCTCCCTTCGACTTATAGCAACCGTGAACCGTATCCGTCCCTAACACGGGGTCGGAGGCTGCCTTCTCCTTGGTCGCCGAGGATATCGAGGCGAAGGCCAGGATGGCCGCGACGGTGACCTGACGAAGCGACATGTTGCTCGGATAGATGTATACTGAATCGAAGATAAAAGAAAATCAAAACGCAGCTCCCTCAACCCGATCAACGACTCGAGGATGGCAGGTTTGGTTAGTGGTAGTTTTGGAACTCGATCTCCTCAGGAGAGTAGCACGCCCGGTTGTGTCGTAATTGGAACTCTATAAGCGGACCCGTCGACCAACACTGCCTCCAAAAATCGAGATGGGATCCACGAAGCCAAACACGGGGGGGTAAATGAAGACGGGCGAGTTTCTTTGAAGATGAGTTGTTTCTTGCTGGATGACCAGGGTGACGTTGGTTTCTTCCACGCCGTCCTTCTCTGCCCTTGGGGATTGGGGTTAAAATGGCCGGCAGGTCAAAGGAGCGTGAACAAAACAATGTGCTGCAAGGTCAATGATTTCGATTAGGTTTTCCTTTGTTCTCCTTGTTGCCGCCTCTCTGCTCATTGGCTGCCGTGACTAATAGCGATGGATGGACCCCAAGTTCAAGTGTCGATAGATAGATAGTATAGTCTGTCTTATTACTGATACTCGGGGACAGGAGGATAGGAGCTAGTGTGAACGACGACGAATTGGCGATGGCGTGCCCAAGTGCGACCAGTAGTCTAGTCGAGCTGTCAGGCGAAGGCAAAGTTTCGTTCGTCTTGTCTTGTCTGGTCTGGTCTGGCTCACCCTTCGAACTTCGAAGTAAGGTTGGAGCTTGGGCGGGATGGCTGGACGGGATGGATGACTACGCTTGTTCCCGGTGAGACGACCAAAGGGCTAATGTTGTGTGAGGGTGACGGTGACGGTGAGGGTGGAAAGAGAACAAAACCAGAGTGCATACAAAAAGAACGAGAGACACGTCGAGATCAGACGAGGAAATGAGTGGACTGACGGCTGCCCTGTGTGAGAGAGTGTGGGAATGGGGTTGTTTTTGCTGAAAGGGCAGGTCGGGCGGGAAGGGGGGAGAGAGGGACAGACAGAGGGAGGGAGAGAGTCGGAAGGATTGCCTGAGTGATACAACAGTCCGTACTTGGGAACTTGGGAGCAGAAGCAGGTTACAGTGGATAGCACCTGGCGAGCTGGGCTGCTGTTGGTGGTCAGAGGATGTACCACTTTTCCCGCACTGGTCGCATGCACTGGCCTGGGGGGGGTGGTCTGAAGTAGTGGGGACTGAATCCGGTGGGCCATGTTCTATACTGGAAAAAGAATGACAAGCGAGAGCGCGGGAAATTGCACTCGACTAGGGACTAGGGGGGTGTTGGTCAACATAGTCGCCTGGCTTACAGTTTATTTTTATTATAGTCTTTCAACTTTCAACTTCATTTTTTCTCTTTTTCTTTATTTTGTTCAATGAGTTCTTATCAGGCGATTCGCCTGCCCCGGGCTTTGGTGGTCATACCTAGGTATAGGTACATAGTAGTTGTTCACTTAAATACCAGCGCCCATTTGCTTCCGTATCGAGTCGATATTAGGTCCTGCCCACTTCGTCGCTTGGGCTCCCCGGTACCCCTGCAGTGGTTTGCCGACCATGTCCCCTTTAGGCAATGCCAATTCAATCTAGTGCCACGATACCCCTGGAGATCAAGGATCCTGCTCACCAATCGCCGCCCTGAAATAGCTCTCCGTGGCCCCCACCTGCAATGTCTGATTGGCCACTTAATTTATTAAAGAAAAGGAGTAACAGCCCTCCGACTCTATTTGGTCCTTGTGCAACCTGCTCTTGCTTGCTGTGCCCTACTTATGCATACCCGTGGACGTTTATTAGCATTATGTAAGTACGCATGTAGCTTAGCCGGTTTGCTGGTGTGTTACACAGTCGCGACGGTCTTCCACTGCACAAAAGCCAACTCGGAGTTATCCAATCTATCCAATCAACATGGAAGCACATGCTCGAACCAGCAGACTAGTTGAAATTTTACCTTTACTGTACATAGGCAGATAGGCAGCATTCGCTCAAGATGATTCAGCATCAGACTATTCCGTATCAACCTCACTGACTCACGACTCACGAGTCTGTTTCGGCGTTAATGAACCAGCTCTGTCATGGTCTTGGCCTCGGCGTTGGGCCTAATGTATGGATGGTATTCGGTGTCATTAGGTGCTGCGATGGATCCTATGGCGGTCTTCTCCGGTCGCCTGAGTATTCCTTCTAATAAGTGCAAAAAAGTTCTACTAGCCGTAAATTCTGAGAAATGGAAGCCAAGGCTGCATCTATTTCACTTGAGATGCCTCACATACCTTCGCGACTTTATTATACAATCCATATACCACTCAGATTACCGACCCGCCAAGCACATAAATGACGACCTGCCTTGCATGCTTCACAATTCTTGGGCAGAATTATACGATGATCAATGCATATGGTCCACAGATTGGCATCGTCACATTGTGATGTTCTCTGGTTCTTATGCATGCCATGAGAATCTGCCAAGCCAGACTCGAAACAGCAAACACGGCAGCACAGAACCAGACAACTCAATTCATCCAAGGCTCGTTTGACGCTTGGTCACGGGAATATCAGATCGCTTCCAAAAGTGACCTGCTGATCTCATCGTTTTAGCCGCTGTCCCAAGCATCGTAAATTGGACAGTTCATGAGATAGAACTGATAGACTCACGAACGCTTCGGATTGAAACAAAATCAATCGCGAAGGTTTTGTTCGCACCGAAAATCACACAGGACACAATTACCTATGATCCTGGAATACGGTTTACTGTATCCCGTACTGTACAGAATACTGGGGTAAACGCCGGTGTTTCTACCGAACCGGGGCCTTTTGGTATGGATGTCTAGCACATTCGATACTTGTCAAGTCCGGCTCGAGTGGCTTGCATGAATTCACCTCGGAAGAAGCGCCACCTTGGAAAGCTGAAGCCGCAATTTCCAACCGCGATTTCCGTGCCAATTTTCATTAGGTTTTATTCTATCAAGCTGGTACAGGCACTGCCTCACCATTCTCGTGTTCGTGGCTTCGGTCGTTGATATCTCGGGTATTTGCATGGAAGTGCCCTCGACATCGAACCACACCGATCCATAGTGCAAACCTTGTTGTTGATAGGGTAGCCTATTCAGACTTCAACTGACAGCTATTTGATAAATTGACATTTATCGAATACATAGTACAGCTTCACAGCCTAAGGTTTATAGTAGCGAACAACATCGTCTTCATTGAAACATCAACAGCGATTTGGGTCCAAGCTAGCTTTCTTGTTTCAGAAAC
This sequence comes from Whalleya microplaca, assembly GCA_022497155.1. Taxonomy (NCBI): domain Eukaryota; kingdom Fungi; phylum Ascomycota; class Sordariomycetes; order Xylariales; family Xylariaceae; genus Whalleya; species Whalleya microplaca. The sequence goes on from MU385718.1 coordinate 106,279, forward strand.
ACGGAGAATTTCCACAACGTCAAACTATTCAGCTTCCTCGCGAAGGTCCACGTTACCGCGTTGATTGTGTTGCACAGGTCATCGCAAACCTACTACTGTGCCTCATACTATGTAAAATCTCTAAATCGACCTACTACCTAATCACGAATCTTCCGAACCTATGGTACCGATGTTAGCGGCTGCCACTGAGACTTGCGCCTATAAAAGTATTCGCACGGACCCAGCCAGTCCTCAGGGGCGTCCTATGAACTTCCATTTAATCGCGTAAGCAAAAGCCTAATCGATCCTGATTAATATATCATCGGTCCAACCAGCAGCCACTGCATATGTAGCTTTTCATTTATTTCACGCATCTTCCTCCCATTCGTTTACTGTAGCCTGTGTAGTCCTCCGTGCCATCTCGTATGAAAATTTAGCATCGATACGGCTTTCGATAAAGTGGCGCCGCCAAGATCTGACGGCGGGTCATCCGGGTATTTTATTCTCGGCATTGGCCCCCTTTCAGATCGAAATTGCGAGGGCTTGCCCAGCTAGCCGACGCTAGCCCAGTTGGCCAAACCTCTGCTACCGGTTCCTCGAGCCCAGCTCCGCCGCTGCGAACGATGAGCCAGGTAGGATTCTCGATACATAAGATGGATGACGAGTCCGCCTAGTTGCTCAAGTTCGAGAACCCATCCTTGATTTTTTACGAGGCAAGCCGTCCATGGCCCGCGGTTGTGGATCGATCGATTGGCACGCTGCGTATTCCTAAAGCCCTGGATTCCAGGCCAACTGGCAGGTTTGTCGGTAGTGAAAACCTGTATTGACAGCTGTGCCTCCTGGCTGGCTACATATGTGCTTCAAGAACTAGCTTGTAGTAAAAGTCAGACGAATGCAGTATCCGTTTCCTTACACGTCGAAGCTGCTCAAGGAACCCGGGGAGTTTCCAGACATTCTAGTAGACACTTCGGACCGTCACATACTACGAGGAACTGCCATAGGACCTTACTATGCTTGATTTCTAGCCAGGAACACGAAATTTCCACGGAGTTACACCATACGATAGCTAGTTTTCTACTAAACTAAAAATTTCCAGCCTTGGTTAACATTGCAGTTTGAAGAAAGTCGATATCTAGACGCGTCACGCCTTCATAGGTCCTTCAGAGGAGCAAACCCTTTCGCGTCGCCACGACCATAACCCTGCCGCTCGATTTTCGCAGCGTCCTTGTCAGCTTCGAACGCCTTCACCTCCGGGCTGTCCATCCATTTCACGACATTATCTGCTTGCCACTTCTTAAACGATGCTCCGAGGCCCTCATTAGAATAATCTTTATCGTTTGCCTGGTCCTTGTGGTATTTGATACGGATGAAATCGGTATCGACAGTGTCAGGATCGAGCGACAAGCTTACGAGAGCATTGATGACGGCCGTCTTGGGGATGATCTTGAAAGTCCACTCCTGGACAAACAAATAATAGCAAACGTCAGCTTCTCCTGCTACAACTAACTAGAAAAACACCAGCGCAAGGCAGCGGTATCATCCCTCAGACCCGCCAACTAACCAACTCACTCACCTCTTCATGTCGAAACTGGATCAAATCGCGATCATTAGTAACGACCTGATACCCGTGGCTCCGAGCGCTCTTGAACAGCTTCGGCAGCGCGAACCACTGCCCCGCCATCTTGTAGCGGTCGTTGGCGTACACGAACTGGTCGTTGTACACGCAGTCGGGGGTGTAGCGGCGCACGCGCTCCACGCTCGGCCGCATCTCGTACAGCGCGACGACGTCCTCGACCAGCCGCCGCCGCGCCGGCGACAGCGGCAGCGATTTGGCGGCGTCCGGCGTGTAGTCCCCCGTCGCGTGCGTCTGCCGCGCCTCGAAGTGCTCCCCCGGCAGCGACCCGTCCGCCGTGAAGTGCCGCTTGGAGCTGCCCGTGGGCGGGGGGATCGAGGGGGTTGTCATTCTGGCTTTCTGCGGTTGCGGTTGCGGTTGCGAGACGCGTGTGGATGATGGGGTGATCGGTGTTAGTCGTGATATGGTTGAGACTGTGGGTCTAGTTGATCCGGTAATCGCGGTAGGTCGCGTAGTTTTGAGCAGGCGGAGAGTAGAACGCATCGTAGTAACACCTATCTTCGAGCAGATTGGGGGTTCTTAAGTTCCCAGCGTGAGGGCCGCGCCACCACGGTATAATAACAGCCATTTTCTGCTAGACACGAAGCGTGTATGACGTAGGTGTTCGTAGATGGATGACCGCTAGACGCTAGACGTTGAGATAGAAGTTTCTCTCGGGTATGAATGTGCGAGGTTGTACAGATCTAGGCAACTTTAATCTTGGTGATTCATTGACTCCTTGAGGCTCAAGTTGGCATCACTGGACTGACTTGGTCCGAGCTTGGCGTCGGGAACTCTAACTTGACCTCAGGGGGTATCTGCTTGCCAGTCATTGGACACAACCTTAACAAGTCAGAACTCTAAAACTAGAACGATCTGAAGTAAGATATTTCGTGTGCCTGTGTAGGATCTCGTCCCATGTCAAACGACGTGGCTGAGCAAAGCCTCAACATTTTAAGACGTCGAGCCTAATTGATAATTCAACCCTCGAACATCATCCGTTGTTCATGTATCTATACCCATAACATCTTGTTCGTCTAGGTATATAACTTTACCTGTAACATGTGACTCTTCATAGTTAAACTTTCAAACAGGCTTGCTATCGAATGTGACGTATTGACTGGTCGCCCAGATAGGAGCCATGTAGATTATTACCATTATGTTGAACTTAGTAAAAAGCTGATTGCTGTCTAAGCTATAGATTATACTTTAGCAAGTAGTCATTCATCTTGTATCCTAGCAACTAGGTATGACATCTAGACGGTCTGTAGAGAGTCTATATAGCATAGAGTGGGCGAGCCATGGATAGCTAATAGATTGTATTTTCACATCTTTACTACATGTACTATCTCGTATACATCCGAACTATTCTTGACACTACATACTATCTACAGTATCATCGCCGTCACCCATGCTGTATATTACCATCCAAGTTCCTCGCATAGGTGTTGTACTACAGCTGCTCTCACTGTTAAAGTTACGCGTAAAATTACCCCTATTAGGATATTCCGAATAACTATGGGAAGATCACTTCGACAATACAGGATTCAATTCCAGTTGACAAGCTGGTTGCAATCGGGCAGCATCTAAATGACGATTACACATCCAATCACTATCATAGAATCCAAACAAGTCTAACAAGTGCCACTCCGAGGTACATGTCCGAAGGTATGATATATAGCTATATGTCTTGATCTTGTGTCCACAAGAGGCTCTTATGGAATTGAATTGGTCACAGCCATTCAAATTCACATGCCCTTGCACAATGCTTTCTACATAGTCCCTAAAGGTGCCCTGCCATTTAACCGAATTCACTCAGCCTTCATAAATATTCGTACCTATCACCAACTCAGAAACCTTAGAACCTGTATGCTTCAACCAATGCTAGCAATGGAAACGCCTGCGCAGCTATAACAAAATCACGTCATTTACCTTGGTATCATATATACAATGAATATTGAAGCGGAGTAATAAGATATAATAATTAATGACTCATTTGATTTTACATCAAACTTGATTTCAACAATTAGGACTATGAGTGACTCATTTCGATTTACATGATGGATTTAAGGTAGAAATCTAATTCTTCCTCATATCTATAAAACGGCCGTATCACCCTTTTATATAATAGAAACAACGGATCAGGTACACCTTGAGATAGAATATTCATCTTTTTCCAATCTTCATACCAACTAGTAAACTATCTGAGGTCCGACACTACATTTTAAGGACCTGCCAATTTCCAGGGACATATGTTTCCGCCACAACTCTCTATTTTCTGGATTCCTTCCTTTTTGACACCAGAACCTTAGATTAACCGAAGGTCAAACCAATAGCATGGCAACAATATTTAATAGTTTGCTAGGTTCCTTCCTTGACAAGACTACGATCAGGACCTGAAGTCAGACCCAAATGGCAACTGCAACAATGATTGCCTGTTTTCACCTAATGTTTCATGCAGTATGTAACCCAACCGTTTTAGCCTTATAATACATGTATACATGTACCCTTGGCACAATTTGTGTCGGCTAGTACTCACTTCACGTTCGTTTTACGTGAATACACCATTTCTCCCCCTGACAAATATTTTATATCTTTCAAAATCTTCACTTCTATAAGCTTGCAACTCTTGCAATTCTTGACGCATGGTTAGCTATTTTACTTTTGTTACCTGCAACATGGAATATTCTCCTTTTCTCTTGTCCATCACCTCTTCCCATAAACCTATCACTCCTATCACCGACATGGACAATATACGATTAAAAAATAGATCTAAATCCTTAAGATCTTCCCACTTTCTCTAGAACAGTTCACTATTGTTACGAAATTCTCTCTCGATGAAATCTCTAACAATGTCTGACTAGGACTCGAGTACTTCCATTTTAAAAGTACACTAATTCCCCCTTCATGTTTAGAATCACCTATCTTTTAAACTTTTCACTATATATAAATCACTCGGTTGATTTAATACCTATTCTGGCGTTGACAACTCACTTCAACGTCACTGCAACAACACAGTCAACAATTTCTAAAACGAAGATACCTGGGTACCTGAAGACTTTTGACACCTAAGCAATTAGGAAACTGGAGCAACCTAGAAACCTAGGCAGCTCATTCATCCGGAAGCAAAGTGGTTTGCCTAGCCTAGACTTTTCAGCTTTGCAATTCGCACATTCTTCTTCCATCTTTTGACTTCCATAATTCTCCCACACTACCACTCTTCCCAACCTGCCCATCTTGTCAACATAACATTAGTGCCACCACCACTACTGTTGACCATCACCAATACTGCCGATCAGCACCAGTACTGTTGCCCATCCATCACCAATACTCTTGGCCATACACCATCAAGACTATTGACATTCACCAACACCGTTGACGTCAAGATGGATCACAACATTGATCGCAGCATTGATCGACTACCGGCTCGGTTCAATCGGGCTTTTCAGACTCGTAACTGGCGCGCTGCTAGAACCACCCTACCAACTTCACTGTCGCCTAACATGCCGTCTTCCTCTCCCCAAGGCTCTCGCGTCTCTCCTGTCCCAGCGCGCATCTCCATTTCTCACAACTACCCCGGCGACACTACCAATGCCCACAACCCCGATGCTGAGATCCCCGAGCATTCCAGCTGCTCGATTTTCATCACCAATCTGCCACCCGACTGCACAATCAATATGCTCCTGGGTTCTATCCGCGATGCCGGCAAAGTGTACCAGTCAAGCATCCACCCTCCCCGTATGGATCGCCCCACCAGTGCCGGCAAGGTGGTATTCTGGGATCGCGCGGGCCTCGACAGATTCTTGGTCAAGGTGCGTCAAGGTGAGTTCATCGTCGGCGACTATGTACCCAACATCACGATGAACCGCGTTCGCGCTCACGAGCAGCCCCCCTTGATATTGTCTCGAGCCGTCCAGGTTCAGGGTCCGTCGCAGATCGTGACCCCATCATACATGGAGCGTTTCTTCCAGAAGCACTTCACTTATGACCTTAATGAGGTCAGAGTGATGTTTCACAGCGAGCAGCGTGTGACCACCCGTATCGAGTTCCGCTTCGCGTCCTACCACGCACAAGCTGCCGCCGCCTGGAAGTGGATTCAATGGGCTAAGAACAGCAAACAAGAGGCTGTTTACGACATGGATCCTATGGAGATCGACCTCTGGCGTTATGTCGAAGTCTTCTGGGGCCGAGACCCTTGTGCTCCGCTGAGGCATGTTGCTCAATACCCTCCTGGACGGGGCTTCCCTCAGCAAGGCATTGCGCAGCAAAGCACTGTCCAGCAAGCTGTTGTCCAGCCAGGTTCTCCGCAGTCAGATGCTTCTCATCTTGATGTTCCTGAGTGGCGTGGCTCTGATTTAGACGTTGAGCTAGATGAGCGTCAGTCATATGTGTCTGAATCAGACCTGTCTCATGCAGACACTTCCTAGACAGCGGCTCCTACACGAGGCTTAAGACCTTCGGCGACTGTACTAGCAAAGATCAACAAGAATAACCAAAGATGTTGATGACAGCATGGGTAACAATAGGCATCGTCGTCGATGGGATTAGTTATATTGGATGTTGTCGTCGATAGAAGCCATGTGCCTTGAACCTGGGTTGTGCATGGGATAGACTGAATATGCGACGGTGGTGTTGTCGTCAATGAAAGTGAGATTCTGCATCGTCATCATCTGCATATGACTCCAGAAACTAATATGGTTCATATTTAGGCACGTTAGAATCTACGTCTCCTCACACGTCTGAACGACATTCATTGCAATCCGGTGTGCGCAATGTGCTTTCAATAGGAACGATCGTTAGAGGGCATCGCCTGGCATGGGAAGTTTTAAGAGCTGCGTAAGGCTGGATATGGAACTTGTCATCCTGACAATCTTCCCAGAGAGTCATTCATAGAGCATTGGATTGTGCATGATGAGGCCTTTGCACCCGACATCAACACGTCGGTATCGGTATCGACCATTGGATCGACCGACGAAGACGAAAACGGAGACGGTGCAGGGGATGCACCAAAGGAGGTTCCGGGCGGTAGTAAGAATGCACCGATCGTGATCGCGGACAATGGTAGCGATGCACCGATCGTGATCGAGGACAATAATGGCGGCGAAGCGATCGTGATCGCGGACGACGATAAATCCCAGGTGGACGAGGTCAAGATGGCACTTGTCCTTGATGAGGCTGAGGAGGACCCCACCGATGAGGTCTTAGATGGCAAACCTATGGAAGTGGACGACGACGACCCGGAGGAGGAAGAGCGGAGATTCGAGAGAGAGGGCGAGGCGTCTGAATTTGACCACATCGTGGACACGTGGGACAGCCCCAAGGACTCGTCATGTCTTGTAAACTTATTCGTATATCTCTTGTGTGTGCTATGGTCCCTGTTATTGCAGGGAGATTATGCAAATTAGTATGGCTTATGTAAGTAACATGCCCCTTTGTATACATAATTTTTGTGCGGCACAATAAGTTGGTTATCCAAATGCCTCGCAACTTCACATGCCAATGTCGAGTGACGAGACTGATGATGCACAAACTTCACATCTGACCTTAGTTACCTAAATGGCTTTCCTATGCTGAAAGACATTTCCAAGACCGGACGTTTGGGACATCCAATGCCCGACAAAGCCTAACAGGGCCAGACTCAAATGTATGATAACAAGGCTAGCCAGTATATGCCGCTCTAGCGGACAGCTTATCAGAGTGTATAATCACACCAGAGGAAGCATAACAGTATGTCTCAGTAGTCTTACCGCGATTTCAAGAGCAGCAGAGGCTTTAAGTCAAACCGACACCGGGCATGAGATTAAGCCGATTTGCAAGGTCGACCAGTGGCATGACTGATGCTACGGTACATATAAGCATTCATGGGGGCCATTTCGCTGAGGAAAAGAGGATTCAAGTAACACAGGAAGTGTTCTGTCATGCCCACCGCACAAAGAAGAGGAGGCTTGGGGGGAGCAGGGAAAGAAAATCTATTACGTGTCGGGATTTCGCGTTTTCTGTTGTGGATTGGCAGATGCTACCTGCTTGTTGGTACAAACAGGCAGCTGGCGGCTCCGCTCTCACAGCTGTCTTCTAGATTAGGCTGGAGAAGGGCTAAGGTGTGGCTAGGTGCACTGGTGGCCCAGCTGCTATCTGTGAGGCATGTAGGCAATATTGGTATTCACTAAATGAGTGGCATCAATCTGTTTATTAGAACTTGTCCTGATTCACGACATTGTATCTCCTTGTTAACGTTTCTACCAAGTCATGCCTAGTTAAAGTTCTTGAATTTTTGCTTGACTTGTTAAGTCATCTGCTAAATTAGCCCTTGAATTTACTTTTTAACCCCTTAAACCCCTTGGATCTCCTGTTAAGGTTTAAGTTAAATGAATTTTAGGAAATTTTTGTGAGAGGTTCACGGATAGGAAAACGGTTAAAGCCAAGTAAAAAATAAAACCACGCGGCATAAACTGGTCAATAAACCACCACTAGAAACACTACGAACGTCGAAATTGCCATAATAGGTGGTTATATAAGGGGAAATAACCTCAGAGGGAGCTATCATCAATTCCTTTCTAGGAATTAGCTGAGTTGATACAAGTTATGCATAAATATAATGAGGTAAATTCAAATCAAATCGAGTTAGATAATAACTTAGCTTGATGAAATGCTACTCTCTCGCGAGTGCCTGCTACATTCATAACTAGTAAGTTCATTGTAACCGTCAAAATCATACACCAATGCCTAAGGAAATGCCCATTATGTCATAAATTAAGCCCCCATAAAGGAACAAGATTGTGTAAAGAAGGATCTTATGAAGTCCTTATATACAAACCAGAAATCTCCTTAGCTGGAAACTCTCACTATGCGGCATCGACATAATACAACACCTTACTCAACCCTAGTATTTCTAGACATACGTGTATGTACAATCTTGCGTAAGATGCAATTTCAGTAGCTTTCCTGTGATGACTAACCTGCGACAGTACCAGCGCTGCAACTAGTATCGATCGAATCTAACGCCATTGCATTGATCACCGCGTCCTCTTTTCGTATTTCTAGCATACTTCCCGGCAAAGCGTTTCCCTACCGCCCCAATACGCACGACTTGGCCTGATGCCTGATCACCATCGCCCCTGTGTAAGTTGCGAAGTACCTCAAAATTACTAGTAATATCTAGTACTCTTTCATCTGCTATAGCACTTGAAGTTCCATTGTCAATCCCATTGACTTGTTCGCCTATTCCTTCATGAACATTATCTTGAAACTGAGCTAGTGGGAAACTCAGTGGAGTTTCTCGGTATAATTCGCAGTGGCTAAGCTCTTCCATTGTGTAAAAGGACTTTCCTGAAAATATGCTAGGGAATGCTCTCTGATCATTATGCTTTCCTAGCACAATCTCATCTGATGCCTTGCAGGTGCTGAGTAGTCTCTGAAGCTTAGCATCATAGAAAGCATTGGAATCAGGAGTAATAGTAATGCTTGGCTTGTGACTTTTTGGCACATCTTCGTCTTGAGGCATTCGTAGCGTGGGCTTGTTCTTCTTCCGAGGCTGTTCTCCCTGTCTTATAGGGCGATTGTCCCCAGACCCAGAGATGGCCCCAGCCCTTAGCACAAAGGAAGCATTGGATGCCGACTGAGCAGAAGCATTTATGGGTAATCCGCCGCAAGTAGCATGACGTCGAGCCCGATTGCGTTTGTGTTTGTTGGAGCGAGTGTGGTTGCGGGAACGTTTTGCCATTGGTGTAGCTGATCAAAAATGAAGTGGGACGTATGTAGTACTGGTGTCTTGTTGGAGTCTTATAGGACAGAAATATCTAGACTTCCACAGGAGGCCCAATATTCTTGGTAATCCTTGAAATTTAGATGGACTGGTGTCGATGGGACAGGCTGTAATATGGAAGGGGATGACTTCCAAAACGACAGAGGAAAGGAGGGGTAATTGTAGGTCTATTGAAAGACCTCATATGTGACGTGGCCGATACCGATTCCTTTACCTCCGGGTCTACCTTTAAGAATTAGGCCTTGGACGGCTGAACTCAGAGTGCCGTCCCCAGCTTGTACGACCACCAATGCACTGCGTTGTAACCCTACTGATACTGCCTGCGCCGGAGAGAATGTCATTCAGACAGTCCAGACCTTGATGTACTATGACGTGGCTTGATGATTGAATAGATGGGGGCACATCTAAATATAAGATTAGAACAAGGTTTGATGGAAGGAATTAGCGACTCTTCTGACTGTGTCAAGCCTACATACTATGCAAAGGATGATAGACTCAATGTACAGCGTAGGAGACTAAAAATAAAACGTCCAGGCTGTCTCTATCAATAGTATAAGATCCTCGATATTTTCCAGGGGACACTGTTCTGAGGCACATGAAGCCGCACGTAGAGGGGCTCAAAATGGGTACAGCCTACCACATAGAATACATAGTGTCCATAGAAGTTGCTGGGAAGTAAGCGCTACCACGAGACATATGCATAGATCTTGTCATCACCTTGATTGAACGTAAACTTGAAAGAGCTTACAAAGGTGCTCCGGGCTGTCACCAATCCATAATCTAATCTACAGCAATATGTACTAGGAGCGGAAAGCAGAAGGCCAAGAGATCGGCTATCTTGTATGGATAGTTCTCTAGGTAGCCTTTCTGCTTAGTTCTATGCACACTCACTGCATTACCTCCTCTCTTCCTAGGATCCTCCAGTGGTAATGTGCTTACATAAGGCAGTTCATATATAAGATATTGTTAGGCTTGGATGAAATTGAACAATAGCGCATTGGAAGCAAGAGTGTGTGTAGTATTGGCAATCAAAAACAAGAAAAAGGTGCTCCGTAAGCATCGGTATAGGAATAAGGATCCCGATGCTCTGGTGATACAACAGGATACATTGATATACCATTGGTCCGTCTGAGAGATTTCTTGTCTGTGCTGGCCAAACTCCTTCCATGCCAACATTGCTATCACTGTTCCACTACAGGCTTGGACGTTTGAAGCTCGTATATTTCATATGGTACTCCTGTAACGAAGCCGTTACCACAGGTCTTGATTTGAAATAACAAAAGGCGTGAAAGGTAAAATACTTAGATTGATCGCTGGCTAGCAAAGAGGGACTATCTAAGGGACAGCGGATTATAGTCCTTTTTATATCTGAATAGCTTCCTAGTAACTAAGACTGGATTGCCAAGCCACTAGGGCCTTGGCAACCACCTGGTTGCCAAGCCATTATCCCTTGGCAATCACTTGGTTGCCAAGCCATTTCCTCTTGGCAACCATAAATCACGTGGTAGCTGGTTGCGGGGATATTCAGGAATGGGTGGTTGTAACAACTCCCAACTTGAAGCATCCGTTCCAATGCAATGATACCTACAACCGCAGTCCGATGACTTGGTCGCCTTTGTTGGTCTTTATATTGCCCTTGTAATTACCAGCGAATGGCATAGGCAAGCATCCCTTTTTTATATACTGGCCCACGACCTGATCTCCCACACCACTCATTTTGTTGTTCATCACGTTAAATTTGGAAGTAATCTTAAGTAGTTGCTTGCTAGTAACTCGATTTTCTTTGCTTTCGATCATGGTACCGAGGATCTGCATTCCAGCTCCGGTATGATGATTGTTCTGGAGCTCGACAGAAGGAGCATCGGTATCGGGCTTCGTACTGTTGGAGTCGAACTGACATCCGTATTCCGCTTCTTCATCCTCTACTCTAGGAAACGGACTGCTGTGAAATTCGGCAGAAGCGGGTGGGGTTGAGGACATGGCAGAAGTGTAGCCACTATCGCTCGATTCGAAGCCGGTACGTAGGCATTCAGGTAACTCTTGTTTGCTGTTCTTCGTCATGTCCATGTTGTAGTTGTTAGAGTTCTCAGTTAAATGGTGCGCTGATTGTATGCGGAGGCGCTCAACCTGTACTCGAATGTCACCTAGCACAGTTGAGTTTGAATTGGCAATATAGAGCAACAATGTAATTTTTTTCTTTTCGAGTAAACTGAATATTTCGCCGTAGTGCTTTTGCTTAACAGCGAATGTTATTGATGCGAGAAAGCGATTCCTATTTTGATAATCGCGAGGCACCTGAATAGCCTCGATAGTTCCAATAAGCTCAGTGGTGTATCTTTTAATCTCGGTTGTTTGCAAGGAGGGGTTTGTAGCGACTTCACGGAGGACGCATTGTGATTCTTGGATGTCATCTAAGTATCTTCTTAAGGTAGCAGTAGCCCCTATGACCGTGCGGAAAAAGGCGCAGATAAGTAAGCAATAATCCGCAGCTTGTGCTACAGCGACAATTGTTCCAAGTAACTCTGCCATACAGCTTTCTTAGATATAAGAAGCAGACCTCGTTTAACTGAGAAATCCCGAACCGAGATTCGAAAGGATTGGTACTACCTAGGTTCAAAAGACAGACGCATATATATAGGTATCTCATAATATGCAGAGGCTCAGTACCTCTATAAGTGGGTATGGGGTCCTCCGAGTTTTTATTTCACTACATAATACAAATTCCGTTGTAATGCAAGAGCAACACAGGTTACGCTACATATAATCTTACGTAATTGAGGCATTGCTAGGCATAATTAAGTGATAATTGTCAAACTTCACTGCATTGTCGGAGCCTTTTCTACAAGAAAGTGAAAGTCTAGCCAAGGCAAAGTAAGGCAACAGAAATATAGGACAATTGCATGCTTGAAACAAACACACCATATGTTTAAATAAAGCCCAGGCCAATCGCGAAGTCCGAGAATCCCACCCACCTTCTCCTTTATCCGGAAGCGAGTAATTGATGAAACTTGTTGGGGCTACTTTGCTATAGTGCCACTGGAAAGTGCTTTTTGGGGCGTTAATAACAAGCTGAAATGCAGTTCGAGGATGGCTACGGCTGTAGCCAGTGCCAAAAATGACACCCTACGCATCACATTGGGGTCTTGAACTATATGAAGCGTATCGCAAAGGCTGATTTTGAAGTAAGGCGACTAAAGGAAAACGTAGCTGCCCAGTAGCAATACATAGACGAACTTATTTTACATATTCCAGACCTCTTCTGGAGGTAGCAAAGCTGACAGGCGGCCAAGGGCACAAGATTCCCATCTAGGACTCATAGACGTAGATAAAGCGCTTCACTACTCATCACCTTACGAATCAAGAGGTAAGTTGAGCTTTCGTGGCCAGAATCGATGACACAGCAGGACGGTCAAAATAGGGCTATAGAGCCTCCACCAAGGGCATACTTACATGACAACCAAAATTTTGGCGATGACCAAGTTATTGGGATAAAGGCAGATATTTTCGGTGGTATTCACAACTGGGTTCAAAGCCACACGGGCGCGGTTACTATCGGCATTGTGGCTATTGTAACATTGGGCTTGACTCTTGGACTTGTATTGGGCTTGAATGGAGCAAGCAAGTGAGTTGCATCTGCCTTACCTGTGTGCCCCGCGCTACCACCAATACATACCATTATCTGCAACCACTAACCATGGTCCAACACCAATAGAACATCGTCCAACGCGTCACCATCTCCGGGCGCTGCGCCCCCCAGCACCGTGCCGACCTCTTCGCCAGTGTCTCAGATTGCTCCGATGACAACCCCGGTGGCAGAGAGTTGTACATACGGGTGTTTAAAAGAGTATTTGGAGACAGGTAGCTGCGATTCGGGATGTCCTGGAGAGCTTTGTACCGATGATAATGGCTGCCTCGACCCATATCCTTGCATCACACACATATGTTGTCGTACTGGTTGTAAGCCAGGCTGGAGCTGCAGTTCCGAATGCGCAGATGGCTTAACATGCGTATCAGCCTCGGCTGGTACGGCAGCTTCAACATGTGTGGTATAATTTGGAGTGATGTTTTTTAATTACGATCTAAATGAAGATAGTTTGTCCAGAAAATCACAGGAATTTATACCATAGACAATAGATTAGACTAATACTAAGTTGTATTATGTATACTCAATTTAGTGTCCCCGACTTTAGGTATTGTAGAAAGAAGAGAGTTGGCGAAAGCATAGCATCAGCACAAATTGAGGCTATTCTTTCCCCATAAGCAATCTCCATGGTTATTATATGGTAAATCAATATGTCTATTACCCCTTGCCTCTACGCTTAATTAACCCTTAAGTAGTTAAATACCTAAGCAAGCTTTGATATTAAAGTAAATGATCAAGACTAGCCTCAATTATGAGGAACGAATACAACGGCTATACTACCAGCTCTAATGATGACTTTTTCTCGGAGTACTCTTTGGTGAAATTGGCTTAATGTTAAGATGCTCCTTATGGTGTCGTCATGCCCCTTAGGTGTTTGGCATTTCTTGTACATCAGAAATGATCGAGGGTTCACGTATAGCTAGTAATTATGAGACACTTTCTACCACGAGAGATACCTAGATTCACATGAAAGGCGACGAAATATGTTGGTTGAATGGATAATATTGAGCATTCAATATTCGACACCGTCGATGTTCTATGTAGGTATGACTCTAGAGGTGCTTTGGAGGGGAGTTTCGAGGATCAGATTAGTTTCCTACGATTGATGACTGTAGTGTTTGGTCGCAAGATTATAATGATAGAGGAGTGTATAAATGATTATTGCATAACACTTAATGAGGCATTGGGTTTAATAGATAGGTAACGCGCAAGACTAAGAGGGTGTATACAGAAACTTAAAACAAAACGTAGCCCTGAAGTTAAGTAGAAAGACGTTCGGAATGCTACCTTAATTACATAGTATTTAATATAAGAACGGATTTGCGATTTGCTTATAACTTGATTAGTTGACGAAGACCAAAAGTTTGCTAAGTTTATTATACATTATAATCACTTTATTTCCTTCCTTTTACCCGCTTTTTTCTTATCCTTTCATATTCAGTTGTTTGAAAGTGTGTATTGGCGTAAACAACCTCTGCGTATCTATTAGGCAATGTGTAGTAGCCTAGAGTAGTCCCGGTAGACTATTTTGCCGGCTTTGGTTTATCAGCACAATTTTGACATTTGGTGGTACGATCGGTCATCATCACCGAGTCCCGGCCGTCTGCCTCGTGGTATCCCTGGCCGCACTGCGTTTGTAGTGTGACTGAAATTACATTCCCGCAATCGGAGCAAAGTTTCCGATACCACGTACACATAGTAGTTATTAAGGTGTGGAAATAGGGAGAGATTTAGTCTCTGGCCTGGCCTTGTCAATGAATATTATGGAGGTTCGCAGTGAAGCGCAGTACAAGTGGTATTTCTCAGTTTTGCTAAAGGACTGTATACAACTAAGTATGCTCGTAGAACGGGTCAAACTGGTAGAATTTATAACTACCCCTGGCTAGCTCTGAGTCAGCGGTGCCACTTTTTCAGTCAAATAACAATTTGACTCAACTTGACTCGACTCGATGCTTGTCAAGTCGAGTCATCTCTTATATGTACAATACTGTGAGGTGCCTTGGGCTGTATCAACCCCTGAATCTCAAATCAACAGACTTGATCCCTTGTTTAGTAAAACCGACAACCCACCAACCAGAATGATCAGAGAAAGGCCCCCCAATGGACATCTCCAAATCATTCCTGAATGGCGTGGTAGAGTGCCGGAAATCATTCTATCGGGGGATATTATAGAAACTTGAGTTTTGATGTATGCTTCTGATACCATGTGAATAGTGTCTGCGCTCAGATGCCCAATGTCAGTAACTTCTATACCTAGATGATGAATCGTGTAGGGATTTGCGCAGTTAATTCAGACATCGCTAAGTAGCTCGTTCCCTTTGATGAGCTCAATTGACCCCAATCCGAAGGGACCTGTTGGTATGTTTGCAGTAGGGAGTTGGTTTGCGGTTGCGGACAGGGGCACACGGACTGCCAAGAAGCTGTTCTGCCGAATGCTAATATCTTCGTGTCTGCAGAGAGAAAGGCACACGCTCGATGAGCTGTCTCGCGATCTTGCTATGACTACCATGGTACGCCCCGACGTAACACTATCCCCGTGGTCACCCGATATCATGAACACCCTTCCACGGACAAACCACGACGAGATTCGCATCCGGAAGTTTGGCTTAGCATCGCTTCTGATTGTTGACACTATCTCTTTAGGAAGAAGATAAATATGGGAAGATTCGCGCTCATCTGCAGTATACTTGTCAGATGATTCAGAGTATGTCTCGCCTCTGGTTCCTTGCTTCTAGTTAGGAAGTCGTGATCTCTTTGTAATGACAGACAGATGTCCATCGCCAACATTGTAGGAAGGTGACTAACGCTGGTTGCCCATCATTGCACAGGATAAACCTCCTGTTCTGTTGTGCATGTAGTTGTGGCCATTGGATCTATGATCTGGCCGAGTATTGACTAGGTTGTAAATATGAATGGTATTACCAGGGGCCCTCAGAGAACGTTTCATGCTAGTACTATTTGGTAGTTGAACTGGTTCTTCGTCCATTGTGCCCTATGTTATCGCGTCCAAGGAGGTGAACTGGTCGTGCCATTGGCGCTCATCTGCAAGGACCTTTGGACTCCCTCATATGATGTGGATGGGCTGACAGCTTGTATCAATTGTTGCCCCCAAGACTCGTGTCCACTGTGGTGGTATGTTGCAGCGTGCGCCTCAGAACGGGGATCCTCAGTTGACTACCAAACGCATTTGGTTCAGAACCTGACCAAATCTCCGTCGCTTCTGTTGGTCCTTTTCTTTGCGCTCATGGAGCAATTGGGATGGAGGAGTGGAGATAGCATAGGTAACGTATCACATCCCCAAGCGAGCCCGGAGGGAAAACACTCAATGTTCGCTCCAACCTTTCACCGATGCTTACAAGTACGGACAGATAGGCAGCTGGTACATTGCGGCTCAAATACAGTACAATCCCTTTCAGAAAGCAAGAAGTGGGGTAGACATTCCTATTTGAGTAATCTAAGCCTCGTATGTAATACATGTAGTTTAATGCTACGATGTAAGCGCTCTACCTAGCTAGGGGTCAGACATCACCATTCCCGATAGATCATCCGTCCATCGGCCAATCCCGTTTTAGCTCACCAATTCTAGCTCCGCTCACCGAAACTATGGGGAGCCAATCACGTAAGCTCAATTACCGCTGTCGGGAAGGTATGAAGGGGCATCTGACGTAATAACCGAGTTTTGTTAGGTATTCTATTATAATTGAAAGTCAGGCCGTGCGTCCGAATATAACATTGTAACGAAGCCGTTACCACAGGTCTTGATTTGAAATAACAAAAGGCGTGAAAGGTAAAATACTTAGATTGATCGCTGGCTAGCAAAGAGAGACTATCTAAGGGACGGCGAAATACAGTCCTTTTATATCTGAATAGCTTCCTAGTAAATGGAACTTGATTGCCAAGCCGCTAAGGGCCTTGGCAACCATCTGGTTGCCAAGCCACTATCCCTCTTGGCAACCATAAATCACGTGGTAGCTGGTTGCGGGGATATTCAGGAATAGGTGGTTGTAACAAACATCAACTACATATTCATCTTGATTGTTTGGACCAGTCCCATCTTTCAGCACAGGCCGTGAGCTTGTTGCAGCTTGATTAAAAGTCAATTGGACTACTACAGTACCGAACTTCAGGCCTCACCCAGGACACGCGGGTAGCAGCTGAACGTGTACCTAGGATCAAATATAGACAGCTTTAGTATGGACATACAGGATACACGTATAATAGGCTTCTTTCGTACTTACGTACAATGAATTTTTATGGCGTTAGAGTGGACAAGGTAAGGCTGGGAAAAAACCACCTAATGACTCAGGCCTGCAGGTAGCTATCAGCTGGGATGCATAGAAGCAGTCTCGATGGAAATAGAAGATACTACATTTTTATGCGATTTAAGTAAAGAGCATACACGTGTAAAATCGGTACTTGCTATGGCTAATTCGCCTCGACACGCCCCTAGGGCGTTGCGCTTTAACTAATAAAAAGCCTATATAATATAAAAATTTCCGATATATATCCGCTACCACCTTAAATATTAATAAATAAATATAGATTTATTAAGTATATATATTCTTGTTTTAAATATATAATAGTGCGTAATAAAAATACTTTAACTTATATAATAAATTATACTAAAAGCTAAGTCGCTTTTATACTCTACTGATATATATCGGAATTTTTATATTACTAGGGTCTTTTACTAGTTAAAGCGTAACGCCCTAAGGGCGTATCGAGGCGAATTAGCCATAGCAAGTATATATAATGCAACGTTGATAGGGCGACGTCGACACCAATTTCTCTATCAGTAAATGGTCTTCCAGACCCAGGACAATATGCATACCATGAGGTTTACCGAAAAACGATATTCTTTGCATTATGATTCCTGGATACTGTTGCAGAGGCGAAAAGCTGATCAGCATTTTCTCTTGATGCTTTGAGTTGGAGTGAAGGCCAATGAGAGTATACATCTTGGGTGGCAGTGTCGGAGCCTCACCGAAATTTATGGTATACCAATTGACGCTTCTCAATTGAGCCGCAAATATGGACTTCATAAAAAGCCGAGGTCTGTCTGGCGACCTCTCTACCGGTTTCCTCGAAGATCAACGGATTCGGTTCGGGATAGACACTGCTTACAGCAAAACGACTATATGGTGGATATACTTCCTTCGTAGTATATTTTTTCTAGTGAATGGATGTATTATCTCTTAATTTCACACGGCCATTTAAGGCGCTGCTGACCTTACGCCTCCCTCTACCCTCCCTGACCTCCCTAACTTTAAACTATTCCTTGCTAGGGCCATTAACTCCCTGCCAAAGCTTTTCATAAATATATTCATTTATAACTATTTACTGCGTTATTCTGCTTGTTTTTTATCGTAACTAGTAACTGATTTATATGTTCCCGCGGCCTAGATGGCTTAGTACAAGAGGGATCCGCCTTATTGGTGGACCAATGGTGGTCGTGATAGCTTCAACCTATGTCACGCGAAACGTTAGCTCTGTCTCCCAAAAAGGAGGTACTCTAACCGTCCTATACACCATAGAAGCGTCGCTGTACTTAGGTAGTTAGGACTCGGACGTAAACAAATTCATCATCGTCATCATCATTATCATCATCAGTGATAGCTTCAAAATACGTATTGTAGACTATTATTAAAACAGTACTTATATCTTACTAGTAAAATGTATCGCGGGGAATATATATCCACTATTAAGTGGACTACTGGGCGCTTACAAAGGTCACGTGTGTATGTATAATGCACCTTAAAAGGACTTTTACAGTACTGTGGAGCACCTAGAATCAGTGTGCTTCGTATGGCGTTTACATATAATCACAACAACCCCTCAGTACAACTCAAGTAGTTAGTTAGTTTCATCAACGTTCAACCACCACTTTTGCCCACAACTACAGTGAAAATAGCCATTTCACAAAACGACCAGAGCCTCTTATCCTTCCGAAAAAAGGCTAGCTGGGCAATACGTGGCAAGAAAAAATTTGATAACTTAATACCTGATCTCGACTTTTTCATCACCGTTTTGGAGAAAGTGGGCGCCCACTTATTGCAATTGGGTATCGCGAACCTCTACTCTTAATTAAAGTTGGCTATGTGCTAACCACTCCATGAATAGACGAAAGTGACCACGATACAACATAGGCTCTTAGAATAGAAGGCATTGCAATAACAGAGGGTCACGCTGAAGACACCGCCAGGAAAATGAGCCGACTAACAAGTACTGGGACAGAGACAATGCTAGTCCAACAACCAAGGACTCACCCGACCCCTCAAGAAATTAGAGAGGCTGTCCAAGAGAGGATGCAGGCGATCCGGTCATCCAGCACCCTGTCTTCAAACGCCCAACAAACGACTACCTCAGATAGATCCTCGGCAACACACCATCACTACAAAGGAAACATAGCTAGGGGCGACGCCAAGCAGTTTTGTGGCGATATTGGACAAGTACCTTCCAATGCAAGAAAGCATTTATATGATAGCAACATTGCGGAAGACCGGGGCATGCAAATTCTGGGAAATCTTGACATCCAAACGGCCATCAGCTTGTGGGATTGAAGCCGTGAGGGTTAAAGAGTTGTAGGGCTATGTCCACTTTCCTGTTGTTTCCCCAAGGCTCCCTTAAGGGTTCATGATTTCGTCACGTCTTTGAAATCAATGATTCTTTCCCACAAGACTACTTTCTTTTGTGGAAATATTTGTATTCGTTCATTTGCATCGCTTCACGATTGATGTTGGAGGTACTCGTCGAGGGTTATGAGCGGTCATTTGGTCATCCTGTCTTATAGAATATGAAAGCACCTAACTACCTGCTTAGCCACATGGACCCATAATGTCCTGTCACTACTGAACTAAGTCCCAAAAATGTAAGTTGTATTACTTACAGTGTCCTCGTTTTGTAAATTATTCATAGGAAGTATGCTCTGTTAGTCCTCTACACAAGTCAGAGCCTCTACAAAATAGTTCCAAATCATTCATAAATAATAATAAATTAAGTAACAAGTATGGCTTCATATGATCAATAATGATAGTAGAACGAAATCAAGTCTAATAAAGAGTGACCCGTTATAAGGCACAAGCGCAGCATCGCCTTTGCGACAAAATCAAAGATATATTATGCCGTTAGTGTTAGCATACATACTGGAAGGGCTTACACCGAGTATAACACTGAATATGTAGTATTCCACATATCGCTTGTACTACGTAGGATAAAGTGGCCCCTTGCTCATATTGAAATACAGCATCTTCACTGAACTCTAATGAATTCCTTTAGTTCTCTTGTTAACTATTTCTTATTTCAAGGTACAATATTTGTCAATACGTGTATGCTCTAGTTCGCTTAATTAAGACGACAAGGCTAATGAAGCAATGTTTTTTTCAGCATGTTTAGAAGTAAACTCGACAGATCACCATCTAGAACTTTGGAACATTCACATTGTAGGTATGTGACCCTATGGAGGCTATAGAACTTGATGATGCCTATAGCACCTTCATGCTGCATAACATGTTGCCTGTGCATCATATAACAAATATTGGGTCTTAATAGGGCAGTGCATCTATTATCGGCAGCATTGCTAAGGCGCTTACTTTGTCCATATACCTATTTCGTTCCCAGTTTAAGTCGTTATGGTCTTCGCTGTATAAGTAGCAATGGTTCAGATCGGGAGTATCTCAACACTGCAATGTTAACCCTTCTATCAAGAACGACATGCTATTTCAGGAGTCTATCTCAGCTGGAGATGAACTCCCTCCAGTACCACACGGCGATGGTAGTCGCTCCAGGGCCAACGACAAGGAATCCGAGAAGTACCAACGCCATGTAGAGAATGAGTTGATGTTGCAACTTGTGATAGTGGCATGTTTCAGAAACAACCGCAGTTAACCACACGATATCAGGTACGTAAGCCGAGAGCGATGAGGCCTGAAGTAATTGGTAGCTCGTAAGCGAAGATAGGGCGAATACATGTGCTAGAGCTAACACACCGAACACACCGGCGTACCCTATGCGGAGGTAGCGAGTGTATTTAGTACCGAAGAAGGTGTCAGTGTCGGTACTGATGAAGGAGAAGGCCAACGTAGCGAGTACTGCGCAACTCGCGGGTGGCAGCCGTAACGTGTTCGCAAAGGTGGGAGCAAGTGTGGACAGGTCAGTATAGGAGCCGAGCAGGGCCGGAAGCAGATACAACAAGGACACTGCAGGGAAAATGGCTTTCGCTGCTGAAAGTACCATCAATCGCCTCGGAAGCACATATAGCAGACGGCCTTGGCCCGAGGACGTCCAAAAGTTGACCAAGTAGAACCACGGGGCGACGCGCCTCAAACCGACATAGTCTCCAAGTAAGGCCCATATAAAAGGCCATTGCAGTGGTGAAAGCTTATTCGTCCTCCGCCAACCTTCGACTAGCATAATGACCAGCATGCTAGTTTCTTGGACCGTGTTAGCGCCAGTGGAAGCCACCCCCAATTCGATGCCAAGAAGCTGAGAATTATTAAGCGATGAGACTGCATATAACGCAAGAATCGCATAGGCTTGTATCTTGACCGCCGATCTCAAATTCGACTGGGGCTCTGGATGCTCGTCGTCGAAGCCAACTAGCTTTTCCCTGTAGGGAATTTCGTATCCTTCTAAATGTGGTGCTTGAATCTGAGCCCCTATCAAGCGCGAGAGCATAAAATCGAAGCCTAGATTCGGAAGAACATATAAGGCGGCACACTTATATAGAGGATTTGCCCATGAGTGCAGACCCTGGGTTACGAATGACTCCTTCATGAGGCTTTTGGTCCTTTCTATGCGTAGTTCCTGCATTTTGGACAGGATCTTGCGGACCTGTGGTGCGGACAGATGCGCTGATGGGCTACTTTTGAGTTCTCTCGTCAAGAGATTGATAAAAACAGCACCGTCTTCGATGGCCGTCATCGCACCCTGACCTGTAGCATAGTGTAACTGAAATCCCCTGTTTTAGCGCATGTGTGTAGATTACACACGGACAAGTTCGTGACATACCTTATGTGCAGCATCCCCTATAACGAGTATCCTTCTAAAATGGCTTTTCGGAAGAACATATTGCTGGAGCGGAACAAGGGTAGTTCTTATGACGTTCGTATACAAATCCCTGAATTTGACGTCTCCCCGGACAGGGTCATTCCAGTGTTCCTTCGCAAATTTGTCATGGTCATCTTTTGTAAACCGGGGAATTTCCTTGCCCGTCAATTCCTTTGGTAACCTTTTGGTAAGGAAGAAATATATTTTGTCATTAGCGGCACGCATTGTGTCAATCGAGGTCCCATTGTTGAACGTGACATTTGCGCTGTTGACCGGGATGGCATCTGGATAGGTGGAGATGCCAAAAAGAGTGATCCAATTGCACTTAATCTCTAAGACATTCGTTAGAGTGGCCCCTCAATTAAGTTACTCTGATCACTTACGATCGATCCCATTATCCGTGAAATAGCCTGGCTCCCTTTCTCGTCCGAGTCGCCACATTTCTTGCCGGACCATACTGTGGGCGCCGTCTGCACCGACCAGAATGTCGCCGGTGAATCGTCTACCATCGGTCGTTGTAACTTCGACTCCATCTTCAAACTCATCAACCGAGGCGACACGTGCACCTGTGATAATATTGGACTGCTTGCTGTTGCGTCCATATACGATGCGCAACAAGTGCTGGCGATCGAGAATCACCATCGGGTAGCCGTTCATCTTCTCTAACAACGCCGAGAAACCCTTGTTCGGGAAATAGACTGTGCCATCTGGGGAGTGGTAGCACGCATCTACGAGGGTTCCACTGCCCTGATTGATGATCTCGTCGGCAACGCCCAATTGGTCGAATATCCGCATTCCGTTGCCGTTGCACACGACGCCGGCGCCTTCTTGCAGCGCAATCTCGCTCCGCGCTTCGAGGACGACGAAGTCGATCTCAGCTTTGTCAAGCAGTAGAGCCAGGAAAAGCCCAGCTATGCCGGCCCCCACGACAATGACACGCGGCCGTGCCACGGACCTTCCGTTGTGGGTTTTCTTCTCATCCATAGTTGGGAATACCTCAAGTATGAGCGACGCCAGTGGGCAAAAATTGACGGATAGCAACAGTATATATAGATGGTGAGATAAACGACCAATCCAAGGAAACTCCCAAGTCGTGAAGAAATCACTGTGGATATGTAGTTCGTGTTCCCGCTCAACCCCCCCAACCCCCCCCCCCCCCCCCCCCATATGATGGCGCGTTACGACCCACCTACCCCCGATTCCTACACTGTAACCCCGGAGGTGATAGTGTCCTGGCGTGCAGTATATACCGGGTATATGGTGGAGTTATATGTATTTGGAAAATATATGCATATGGATATGTCTGGTATGACTAAGGTACCTAGACCCTGACCTGGTGTGTGTCTAGAAATAAGTCTCTAACCTAAAGTTAGTAGAACTATACATTCTTATGAGCTGT
Organism: Whalleya microplaca; assembly: GCA_022497155.1. Taxonomy (NCBI): domain Eukaryota; kingdom Fungi; phylum Ascomycota; class Sordariomycetes; order Xylariales; family Xylariaceae; genus Whalleya; species Whalleya microplaca. The sequence continues at coordinate 129,719 of MU385718.1, forward strand.
TTCGTAGAATCATACTATATCACGTTGCACTTCATGTCTAATTGAAACAGCCCGAATCGAGTATAGTTGTTTATTATGCTTCAAAATGGTCGTGGTCTGTACGGTCATGAGCTTGTTACGCCTCACATAATCATACGCTATTTTGTGGAAATTTAGCATCAGTTCCATGCTTCTCAATTTAGTGGTTCGCGGCTCTCACTACTCCTAATGTAGTATCTGTGGAAGTGAGGTGGCCGGAACAACCCGCACTGTTCATCTATACATAGTATGTAGTTGAACCTCCCTCAAGGCAACAACGTAGTATGGTCTGATACCTATCTGGGGAGACATTTATTTTCACTAATCCATGCCAAACAAATAGGTCCTAGGGCTACCTTGGAATATAAGAATTCCGCAGTCTTGCATGTCCTGTATTACTTAGGCAGTCCACGATATGTGGAGGTTGAGTCGCTGGGATGTAGCGGGGTATGATGTGACAGGGGCCATACAGCTTTTAAGTAGACATAGATAGATGTCTGGCGTCTTAGCCTGCTTTTGGCTCCCCCCAATGATCCATGGGCTCGTCGACCTGCTACATACATACATATTTCTGCCAATTTGTTACTTTAGCCATAGCAAGTACATGTGGCCAGGCGTCCGACTTCCCGCTGTACAACGACCGCAAGACCACACGCGTACAAGAATGTGCCACCCACAATGGAGTATTCGTTACATGCTCAAAATATTTGAAATATACGGTTAACAAAGACCTAAATCCTAGAGATTTAACTATTTCCATAGCCTGTGTAAGAGTAGCTGATGTCAATTAGACATACCTAGCTGGATGTTGTGTATGTAGCGGGGCACTTAGATTCAGTGTATTTTGTAATACATGGATATTTTAGCCCCTCCCTACTCCTTACATAACTCATTATCCAACCTCCATTTTTACCCGCAGCCTGCTATATGTAAGTACATACGCAATATTACTGGATGTCTTATATTATGCCAGTCGCTTAATATTAGTTCAGCGGTATCATGTCAAATAGGTGCTAATAAGTGATATAAACATAAAGTTCTCGTATAAATGTCCTAATTGACTTCAGACAGACCTCGGTTTGAGGGGTGGCGCTTTGTTTATCACTATGTTAAAATAGACGCAGTTTGTGAGTATTATAGTAGCTATTATGAGGGGAGCACAATTATCATCACCAGAGTCCTTGGGGGCAAAGCTCCCTACTAATTATATAGCCACAGGTTGTGTAGCGTACCAGCTACGCTAGTCGCATTCACATTAAACCACGCTCCCCTGGCACCTAGTGTTATTAAAAAGCTTGTTAAAATATTAAGTGAGAAGTGAGGAAAGCTATCATCGCCTTTCGATGCAATCAATACTTGAACCTCACATAAACTATGACTTCTTTCTATATACGGCAAGTATCGTTACTTTATTCTCAAGTACGATGTCTCATTTTCTTTAACGACTTGTCCATAATTTAACATATAAGTCATGGCTCGGAAACGGTAATACGGCGCTTTTCTCAATAGATTGGACCTGTGGGCGGATACAATAAGTATGCCTTGATATATACTCTAAGGTGACCCATCTAAGGTGACCCAATGTTGAAGTCTTAATTTCAAGGTAACACTATATTTACGTTATAACCTCGTAACAAGGGAAGGTATATGATTTATAAACATTAATCCTAGAACTTTAAGCCGATCGTAACAATGGAATATAGTTCGAAAAGCAAGTATGCTCATGCCGGAGTATGTAAATAGCATCTAAAATCACTTCTTTCCTGCTGCGCCCTCTTGCTAAAAACAAGGTTTCCCTACGGTATATTGAGCGAAACCCCTAAATATAGACTCAAGAGCTCCAGATTTCTTACCAAATTCCCGAAGAGAAAATTCTGACTTGAATACCGTAGTTATTCCATATCAGGGACAGGCAATCGATCTGCGGAGGAGATACGATGGTGATTTCATTCCAGACAATGGTTTCTTGCTTGTAAAAATTCTTGCGAAGGGAGTTTTCGTTGTTCAATCTGTTGCGAACCAGAAACTCTCTCGATATAAACAACTTCAGCCACCTAGGTCTATTCCAGAATAGTTACTTCTCTATCACATAATTCGACACGCCGCACTAGAGGGAAAATTGACTGGGTTCTAAGTAGCATGTTGTGACGGTTCTGTGTGGATATAGATGAGTCCACCGAAGCGCATATCTGTAGCTTGCTGTTGACTAGGAAGGCTTCGCATATGGTTCAACACTGTATCCCGAATGGGCGAATTTCGCGAATGGGATTTGTTGACATCACGCACTACGTCCACGCCAACGATCTGAAATACATTTGGGCGTTAATTGAAAGTTACATGTGGGTATATAAGTTTTGTGATCAGACTATCATGGTACATACTAATGAAATACTATATATGCGGCGAAGATTGCCGTGCCCAAAAGACTTCTACGCATATCGTACATGCACTTCGTACATGCTGGCGTCAAGACCCCGCTCGCGGTCGCTGGTCGTCGGTGATAACAGAAAAATCGGCGATAGGTCCAGTCCAATACAAGTAGGTACATATATCAGGCATTTCATGTAACATGCTTGTCGAATCAAGTCAAGCAGTACTCTAACCCCACTCTCGGGATAAGATGCCGCGAACATATATAACTAGTTACCTAGCTGTTTTCTTATCCCTTGAATTGGGAGAAACTTTCAACTTTCCCTTGGAAACAAACATTCACTATATTATTGGAATACTCTGAATTGACTATCATGTCCGAAGTGACACTTACAGCTCCAAACGGCCGCAAATTTAGCCTAAACACGGGTCTCTTCATAAACAATGAATTTGTGAAAGGGAGTTCTTCAGACAAGCTATCGAGCATTGATCCTGCGTATGTCATCAACTTCATGTTACACGAATAGGTAGTACTAACGAATCCGGCATTCTAGGACCGAAGACACTATCATTGATGTTGAGATAGCGACCGAAGCAGACGTTGACAAGGCCGTTGCAGCAGCTAGAGCAGCATTCAACAATCCAACATGGCGGGATATAACACCAGAAGGGCGGGCCAGACTCTTGAACAAGATGGCCGATCTCGTCGAAGAGCACAAGGAGGATCTCTTCACCCTGCAAGCATGGGACGTCGGCAAGCCATATCCGGGATCTCTGGGTGAAAGCTCTATTATTATTAATTGTTTCCGATACTACGCCGGTTGGGCCGACAAGCTCAATGGATCAACTATTCCCATCAGCGCCGACAAGTTCGGATACACACTCAAGCAGCCTGTTGGTGTGTGCGGTGCTATATCGCCATGGAATTATCCCATTGTCAATGCGTCGTGGAAATTAGGCCCTGCGCTGGCGGCGGGATGTTGCATCATCATGAAACCGTCCGAGTACTCTCCGCTTTCGGCTCTGTACCTTGCGAAGCTGTTCAAAGAGGCTGGATATCCTCCGGGAGTTGTCCAGGTCATAAACGGATATGGTCAAACAACTGGCAATGCACTTGCCGCCCATTTGGATGTAGACAAGATCGCCTTCACCGGATCGACTGCCACAGGCCGACAGGTCATCAAGACCGCGGCGATAAACATGAAGAAGACGACCGTTGAGGCGGGCGGCAAATCAGCTTTCCTGGTCTTCGACGATGCTAACTTGGAACAAGCTGCCAAGTGGGCTATTGCCGGAGGAATGGGTAACGCCGGCCAGATCTGTAGCGCGAACTCGCGCATTCTGGTCCAAGAGGGCGCGCAAGAGAAGTTCGTCAAGCTCTTCAGCGACTTTGCTAAGAGCTCCAAGGTGGGCTTGCCCTTCGATCAGGGCACGACCCAGGGGCCGCAGGCTTCGAAGATGCAGTACGACAAAGTGCTAAAGTACATCGGAGACGCCACGACCGACGGAGCGACACTGGTCACGGGCGGCGCTCCATGCCAGGTCGGAGGTAAAGGCTTTTTCATCCAGCCGACAATCTACACGGGCGTCACCAGCAAGATGAAGATCTTCCACGAGGAAGTGTTCGGGCCTGTCATCGCCGTCACTACCTTCAAGACAGAGGATGAGGCCGTGGCGCTAGCGAACGACTCGACCTATGGTCTAGCTGCCATGGTTTTCACCGAAAACTTAAAAACGGCGTATCGGACAGCATCCAAGCTGCAGACAGGCATGGTGTGGATTAATGAAAGCAACCATTACGATGTGAAGATGCCATTTGGAGGCGTAAAGCAAAGTGGTCTAGGCAGAGAGCTCGGCGAGTCGACACTGGAGGCCTATCTAGAGGAGAAGGTTGTGCATGTCAATTTAGGGATTGAACTGTAATTGCTGAGTTGACTATGAGTCTTGATAAAAAGTTGGGGGGAATTGGGTTAAATAATGAATTGGAATCTACTATTTTTCTGTGAATTGGCGTCTAGATTTATTGGTGCCGCTTTGATTTTAAATGTTTGGACCCCTAATCTCACCCCTTCAGTAGGGCACCTTAAGTAAGAGTGGTTACACTTATGCTACATTATATCTATTCTCACTGACTTTGAATAGAAGCTCCGTAATCGGATGCGAAAAGCTTGAATCCAATGTCAGGTCTAGAAGATAAGAAATTATAAACTTAGAATGTAAGAGCATGATTAGGTAACATTCAAACATACCAAGACAATTATTGGATGATTACTGTGCTCCCATAAGAACTAGTAGAGATCCAGGTAAAACAGAAGCTCAATACCAAACCTGCTATTATTGAACATTGGAAAGACTCGCTAATTTCGCTAATTTCTACCACGAGAGCAAACTCAAGGCCTAAGTATGATAGGTAGCTCTAGCCAAGGAGTCTAACTAGAAGATTAGGTACCTGATCGTTGGGTGAGGATCAAAGCGTCCCGCGCATCTAAAATTAGGGAGATCTAGCCAAGTACTGTGGGAGTGGTCCGTGCCCTTCAGCTTAAAAGGAATCTGTTACCCTACGTAGTCACAGGTAGTTCACTTCACTAGCATTAATACAACTTTTTGGGCCACCATCGACTCACTCCCACTTCAAGACAACAGTACCTAGCTTCTGAGGTAGCCTCCCGCTCACCACAACTGTAGACCGTTCCTGCGACCTTCAGAGCAGGGGACTTACATGTATCTCGAAACGTTAGAGGTGCTACTAGACACAGTTTTCAACAGGTTGCTGATAGAACTATTCTGGAACTAGCGAGTTGACATATACTTCAATGTTCGCATAGCCCGAACTGCTTATCACCATGGCGTCGCTCGCATCATTGTAGTCTAAGCCATTTGCTTTCTCCCATGAATCTGGAATTCCGTCACCATCCGTATCGGTTTCTTTCGCACCGCCAGAAATATACCCTGGGCCATTCATCGGACTGGCCGTCTCGTCACTGATAAGCTCTCCGGATTTTCCGAAGCTCTGTACCTCTTGAATGAGGCGGCCGTCTATGGAGTCCCGCGACGGAAACGAGCATCCGACTTCCTTAACCACATGATCCACGGCATCATCTGGGCTTAGAAGAGTCGATGGTCCAGGGTAGTCGTACTGTGTCGATAGTATGTCCATGTCGCTATAGCAGGATGTGTCTTCGCAGAGCGGCGAGCCGTTTAGAGTGCCATCTTTGTCACTGTCGTAATAGTTGTTTGAGACGTCTAGCTTAGTCAGTAAACGCAGGATAGTATTTATATCAGAGCAGCTCACAGCCGTGGAAATTGGCATTTCCTCTAGTAAAAGCAGTGACTGATGTGCTAGGCCCAGAAATGAAGTAGTTGTTGATGATGTTAGCGTAGCTTTGGCCAGCACTGTCACCCGCTATGTACCCGCCGCCTCCGCCCCAATTATAGACAACCTACAAGGGCTAGGTCAATCATCGTAAAACTAGATCCAACACTGACTGCCACCTACATTGTTTTGAAAGTCATTCATGCCCTTAACTTTGGGATTTCGCGTCTTGTTATCGATGTATAGGTTTCTGAACAGACTGAGGCCGTAGTCGCTCTGCATCAGACCCCCGCATGAATGTGTTTCTAATCCTTGGCCGATAATTGAGTTTTGGATCGTGATGTTGTGAACCTCGCCGTTGATAGAGAACGTCTCGTCACGGCCCCAAGAGATGGACAGATGGTCAAAGATCATATTCTTGCCCTCGGCAATGGTGATGCCGTCTTTTCCAGAGTCACCAGACTTCCCCATGCGGACGCGGACGTAGCGAACAATTGCCTCATCGGCATTTGACCACGATAGACCATTGCCATAAAGTGCGATTCCACCACCCGGCGCGGTTTGGCCAGCAATGTAGATGTTCTTTGAGACGGAAACACGGTCGGTGATGTTGATAGTCCCGCCCACGTCAAATACGACAATGCGATTAGCTTCGGAAACCGCATCTCGAAATGATCCGGTGCCAGAATCACTATGTATCAAATTAGGGACGCCATTCCATGATAGTTTTTTGTTAACTTTCATACTCTAGATTTGTCACATGGTAGACAGTACCAGTGCGGCCGCCGGCTGCTTCTCGACCAAATCCCTCAGCACCTGGGAATGCTAGGATTGCGGAGGCGCTAGGTATGACTGTAGCCAGCAAGGCCGTTGCGAAAAACTTGAGAATACACATTGCCCAACAGCAACTGCAGAATTGTACGTACAGAGTAGACACTTTTGGACACGATTATAGAATGCTTTCGGGTTGAAGCATTCCATTCAAATGAATACGTCTACTATGTAGTAGCAAAGAAGGATCCCCATAGACTTGCCTTTCATTGGTGCATGGCTAAGTTGATATTTATGGACGGAAAAATTGTTAGGGTAGGAATTCTGTAAAGTAGGCAATATACATGAGGGAATGGAGTAGTGCACTCCCGAGTTCGTGTTGTGCCCAAGACGTAGGAGTCTGGGATACCACAGGACCCTAGCCGACCTTCGCTAATTCAACGTGATGCTGACCGAACAAGGTGGTATTGCAGTTGTTATTGCATGGAGATGATTGGCTACAGTATATTATACCACTGGCCTGATCCCGTGATTTCCGTGACTGCCATGATTCTTTAAGATAAATATTTACACGGCTCCAATGAAGGAAGCCCAAATTTACGGAAAATTACACTCCACCGAGTTCATGAAACTCCTCTAAATTCGCAGCGTGCTTAATATTACGATGAGTATGGTATAATTTGAAGAGCTGGACAGCTTCTTGTTTTAGGCCTATTACTTGCTTGAGGTTTCGTGCCAATGGCTTGCGCGGATATTGTCAACCGTTAAAGTATCCTTTTATTTGCCATGCAAGTCCCAAACAGGGAAACCGTAAACAAAGTGGCAGCTGAATGGTAGAAACATAGAATATACCGATGACACAGCGTTATATAACACTGGAGGTATGAGACATCTATCGAATTATAGGGTGTCTAGTTAAGCGCCTTGCAGCCCGTAGCTACATTGGACAGGAATTCGCCCTGCGACTCTAGAGATAATACTTCCCTCATAATAAATACGTACTCATAATGCGTGCGTTACGAGATGAACGTATGAGGTAGCATAACAACACAGTTCTTGCACAAAAACTAACTGAAGGGTTGTGCTGCAAACAACCTCTACATACATGATCCTAACAAAGGATCCTAACAGTGCGTCTACCTATTTCAGTAACATCATGAAGTCGCATTGACATCCGCTAGTCACCTCGGATGAGAGGAGGACTGCAAGAAGGTACAAAGTCTCATAAAATGACAAGCTATGACGCCAGCCCAGCAAATACTTGCTATGGCTAATTCGCCTCGTCACGCCCAAGGGCGTTGCGCTTTAATTAGTAAAAAGCCCATGTAATATAAAAAATTCCGATGTACATCCGCTACCACCTAAAATATTAATAGACAAATGTAGATTCGTTAGGCGTATATCTTCTTGTTTTAAATATGTGACAGTACGTAACAAAAGTACTTCGACTTATATAATAAGTTATACTGAATGTCAAGTCACTTTTATACTCCACTGATATACATCGGAATTTTTATATTACTAGGGTCTTTTACTAGTTAAAGCGCAACGCCCTCTGGGCGTTGGAGGCGAATTAGCCATAGCAAGTACCTAGGTTTGCTATCCAAGACTAAGATTCTGCAATACGGTTTTTCGTCCTGAAATTTCCCTTGTGCTTTAATCTATCGCTTCCTGTAACCATATGCTCTCTTTAAGCCTGATGCTATTTCCTTTAGTAAATAGTGGGAGCTCCAATAAGTTTTCAATATCTCAACGCAGGAAAGGACGTTTGGGACTGAACAATTCAAAGGTAGCCACCAAATATAATCAAAACTCTTGCTTGGTTTGTAAAGCAATGTAGTCTCTGGTAATTATGGCTTGCTTGATTTGATCTAGGGAAGGTAAACCATTTATTTGGGGGATGAAAACCCAGCGTGAAGACAAGGTAGTATCATCATTCCTTCGGTATAAAGTACCAGGGAGGATACGCAGGCAGGTTTACCAACCGAATACTTCATTTCAAACCCTTGACATCAATGTATATTATCAGACTAGTCTTCCCTAGCTGCTGTCTCTGAACTGGATCGTGCCTTCATAACACATGGCTGTCGTATCACTATAGCCACTCGTAATGGCAGGGAATGAGCGCGTCGTTTCCCACCGACAAATATTCATCAAGCATAGATGCGGCTTTAATCTCGAGTATGCTGTCTGACTATCCTTAAATTTCTATATATTCTCCATTATCATCGTGATTCTCCCTTACTTTACTATGTTCAGAGTCCTCTCCTTGTTTGTCTGTCGAAGCGTCGCTCTAAGGCCAAAGTACAACAGTCTGATTGCTGGCCATAAGTCGAAAATACGTAGTTCTACTTCGTAACTCACAATATCGAGTTAGTCAGCTGCCTCTTTGGCTTTCTGGTTAGCTACTTTTCACTGCTTTCTTGGGACGAAATGGCTAGTGAGGAAGGAGCGAATATTTACTGCAGATGGCTTGGTCAATCGGGCCGCTGAATGAATTTCAATCGTGCAACTTCCTCGTATGCGTCTCTATTAGCAGTTGGTTGGTGGGCCAGGTAGAATGTGTTTGTCTACCCGCATGACAGAGCGCTGAGGCACATTGTCGTCTTAAGTAATTACCTATGTAAACTGTGAAGACCTGATTTCCGGTTTGCTGCAATCAAGGCACTAGAAGTGAATGGCTGGTGCCTTAATGCATACCTAATCAATTTGTCACTCCTGCAAACCGTTTTCTCTGCTCCTGCCTTGAATTTCTGGGCTGACCTGTGGATATTTCTGCAACCAAGAATTTTCCATATACCTACCACACCACAAAGAATCGGCAAAATATATACAGAAGCACCAAGACATCTTTACAGACTTCTTTAGCTGCTGACGTACTAAAGTGCATCGCCGAACGACTGTGGCAGGTTAGCTACATCATACCCAAGGTACGCACCGATAGGCAACGTGCAGTCCCTATTGCCACCATCTTCTCTTCATCTTTCTAATACTCTTATCAATCTAGATCGGCGTCAGACTTGGAAGTCAGAAAATCGCCAACCATGGATCCATTTCCAGCCGAGATGCATGCCATCTGTCAGCATATATCGGCGCTAGACTTGGAAGTCAGAAAATTGCCCACTATGGATGAATTTCCAACCAAGATTCTGCATGCCATCTGTCGGCATCTTGACCGCGACACCATCGTCAATTTCCGTCTAACCTGCAGAATATTCGCAGAAGTTGGTGCCGAGTACATTCGCCCGAAGCTGTTTATGCGCATGACGAAACAACATTTCGACAAGCTCACTGGCCTCTCCCAAATACCTCATCTCGCACAAGGACTTCGATCTTTGGAATACGCACCAAGCACCTATAAGGCCCCAGAGGGTACCTTGTTCGAGTTTGAGCGGGCGCATCGAGACCCTTGTTTTTCTCCATGCCCCCCCATTGGAAGATATGACGAGTATGTGGAGCTTGTTAGAGAGCAGCATGCTATTCAGACTGCTCATGCTGATTATTCGACCTTTCGAAATGCCTTGTCGAAATTCCCACGACTCAAACACGTCACTCTCTTCCTCGACCATTGTCACTCTGACTACCCCCATGTCAAACAGCTAGAGGAAGTCGGATATCTAAATGAGTTGATAGATCGTACCGGAAGCAACCACATGGATACATTCTTACGAGTGCTGCCTGAGGTCAGACTCGAACTCCAGAGATCCACTGAGGGAAAACTCGACTGGCAGCTCCAGAGCTTCACTGCAGAAAACCTGGACTGGCGCTTCTTTGAGCGCGATGACGATGCTACCGTACGAAAGTTGTTTGTTCCACTCTCCCATCTCCAACACCTTCGCCTTTCCATCCGGCACGATTGGATGGACAAGGGGAAAGGACATATTGAGTATGATCAGTGGCGCAGACTTCTGCAAACTGGTGCTCTTCGAGAAAGCATTCGGCCCCTAAAACAACTTCGCAGCATCGACATTGGGTTTGAAATCGAAGACTGGGATTGGGAAGTGAAACGTGTTGCCTCTTTCCTTGACATTGCCCCCCGGGCATTCACTTGGCCATTTCTTCGGACGCTAAAGCTACGTTGCATTAATACTGATCGTGAAGAGCTTATGGAATTTCTCCTGCGCCATCAAAAAACTCTACGTGAGCTTCATCTGGAAGATATTGGTCTCAGACGTACATCGTGGCCCCTCCTTCTCGCCGATATTCGGGAACAGCTATACCTCACGGATCCATGCATCTACGGTTATACCGAAGGATTTGACGAAAGCCTTGGAGAGGATGAGCAAGGCTATCAGGTATGGTATATCGGCCAGTATGATAAGGGAAAGCACATGTACGATGCTATCAGAGAGTACCTATCGAAGGGTGGCACCACAAGTCCGGGAATGGACTGTCCTCTAACAGCGGAGAACATGGACGAAGCAATGTATGCGCGTAAGCATCCTGCTGGGTTGTAGTTGCTGGAGGCAAGGTTCGTGGTCTGTGGGACGGATTACAGCAGGTGTCTATGGAAGAGACCAAGCCTGGATAGGGTTCCGGCGCAGTGAGACAAGACGTCATACTACCCAATGGGAGTTGTCATCTGCTAGAGATTTGATAGAATTCTATCTAGTGCTCTCTCAAGTAGTTCCTTCCATCCCCCATTTCCGAATTGATTTCGTTAGCAGAGGAAAAAATTTCAATTTAAGTCATCTCTGCTGCCCATACCTTGTGCTTGAATATTGTTTCTCTTCTTAAAGGGAATAGCATACCCCCTGAATAGGTAGCCCGCTAATATTCGACCGTAGATCATCAACCACATACCTGCTCCATGGGAATTTTGATGCTTTGCAAAATCCTCTGTTTGAGACCCAAGGACGCCTAGGTCTGCTTTTCGTGAATAGAAGACAGATAATATTAATCGGTTCAGTTTACAATTGGTTGTAGAGTAGGGGAAGCTATTCTATAAATTTCATTATAAAATACGAGATCGACTAACGTCTAATTTCTAATGCAGGCTTGTTATTTAGCTAAAAGTGCGTTCCTTAGACCAATAGCAAGAGGATACTTGGAAGTCGGCCTGCGAATCAGCCTAGCCAGTTCAAGTAGAAGCTCAAGAAGTACTGCTTTGGAGTTCCTTGGCGACTGCCTGGTAAGAACCCGACTTGATATCCTCCAAGATTCCCAATCCCCTAGGCTGCCAACCGAGCTCCTTAGCAGCCTTCGCGCTCGACGCGCGACTCTCGCTGATCAAAAACAACGTGAAGAAATCCCCGAGACTAGCCTTTGCCTCCTCGGACGTGATATCCCGCACGGGAATCTGCAAGGCCGCGGCGATGGCCTCAGCCAGCTGGCGCGCCGTCACATCGGTCGACGAGGTAATGTTGAAGATATCGCCCGCCTTGCCCTTCTTGCCAATCGACAAGCACAGCCTGGCGGAGTCGTCCACGTGGATCGCCGACGTGCGAACCTTCCCCCCATCGACACAGACCACCCCGCCGGTATTCACAGACATGAGCATAAAGAGACGGATGGCGCTCCCGCCGCGCCCGTAGACATAGGGCGCAAAACGGAGGATAACGGCGCGGACTCCCTCCGCGACAAGCGCAAGGGCGTGGTCCTCGATCCGGAGGCGGGGGACAATCGGGTTCTTCGCGCGCGGCGAGGTCTCCGTGGTCTCGCCGCCGTTGGGGTCGGGGTCCGCCATCAAGGTGCCGGAGGCGACGAGGAGCGGCGTGTCGGTGCCCTTCAGGGGCTCGCCCATGGCGGTTATGGCGGCATTCTGGACGCGGATGACGTCCTCGTAATCCTTGTTGAACCCGTCGACGAACGGGTCCGCGAGGTGCATGACGATCTGGGCTTGGGCGCTCTCGCGGCGGAGAACGTCGAGGGAGTGGAGATCGCCCCGCACGGGGACGGCGCCGAGGGCGGTTAGTTTCGCGTCGGCCGCTTCCGAGCGCGATAGGCCGTGGACCTCGTAGCCTTCGGCGATCGCGAATTCGGTGATGACGGAGCCGATGTACCCATTGCCGCCGGTGATGAAAATACGTTGTCGCTGAGATGCCATTGTATACGTTGATTTGTTGGAAGGTCCCGGAACCGCGTAAGAATATCAGATCGAGAGAATAGTTTGAAAGTAGTATTAGAACGGTAAGTAGAGAGCCAGTTGATGCGATTCGGTCAACGGCAGTAGCAGTGACATTTTATATCTAGTCGGGAGGTAATTACAGCAAGCCACTAGGGCAAGTTGATATCCTATTAAAGTGCTGACATATGAAGGCATAGATGTTTGATTTCAAATCCAGACAAGCCCACCTTGCTGATTTCTGACATTATCTCCAATTCTTTCGATCTGTACGACCTCATGATCAGGGGTTAAATGTAGAATATCGTAACCGGAGTTTGGGTTTGGGTTAACTCCGCACGTATGCATTTGCGTACTAGAATCTACCCACGATGCGTATTTCGTATCATTCGTCCAGTGGTGCTTCTCTGCGGCGATATTGCCTAGCAGTAGGGATTCGGTGCAATAAGACCCCGGAATTACATGAAGCAATGATGGTGCCATCAACATTGCGGTAAGCTAAACTCCGGCCTGGAGCTCTGTTACTAAGCATTAAACATGTAAGACACGGCTTAACTAACTTTCCACAGCCGTAAATTTGGTTAACCGACGAGAATTAGATTCATCATGATGTATATGATGTAGGGTAGCTCTTCCTTCTCAAACAAGAGTCTAGAGACGTTAGTAGGGCCCAACACCCACGTAATTGATGTACCCACCTTATCTTGTAGATGTTTGACAGAGGGTTGTTGATTTGCGTTGATAATCAAGAATGATCTAGTCATATGTGACTCTGGTGATTACATCATCAAATGGATTGTTGGGTAATGCGCCAGAAGGTGAGTTGCAGGCTTCTGCGCCCCGCTATCGTCGAGACTGTTACAGCTTCTTATAACCGCGAATATTCTGCGATGTCTATATCTATAGAGGACGACACAGGAAGGCGAGGAGCGCAGGAACATGAAGCACATAAGGGAATATAAAGACTAGTTATCAGCTGAGAGCCATCCCGGGCGGTTGGCACCCTACAATCATTCATCAGAAGAGAGGGAAGGCGACTTGTCAAGGAAGGCTACTTTGATAATCGCAAATATGATGTGATCTACACGATGGACGTACACGGTTAGAAAAGTTGTGGAACTACAATCAGGAAGGTGAAGCCAAAAGTGACACTTCGTTACCTTGATTCCTTTAACTTGATTGGACTTGAAAGATAGGAGTCAAGCATCGTAAGGCATTTGTATAGTGCACAGCGATAAAGCATTGCGCTATAAATGAAATAACAGCAAGCCTACTAGTTTCGCTTAAGTCTAATCAACGGTAGGTATCAATCTCTGCCGTGGTCTCTCCTATCATCATGTCCTAATCTCCTCGCTCTCTTGCACCAACAACTATGGTATTTCTCTAGACTACGCAAGAGCAGCCGGTCAAACTCTAGAAGAACCCATGTAGCAGCAGCGATAATTTTTGCGGTACCTTTGTCATATGAACTTGCGATGTTGGACCGGATGCGGACTTCCATCGGAATGATAACGGTCAGTAGATATATGTTCGGTGAATCCGGGTCTCCGCTTGCCGGCGCTTTGCCACATTCCTGCGGAGCCTTATCGGCGAAGTGGATCGACAACCTAGTAGGGGCGGGCGGGACGCGATGGCGGATTCCTGTGTATTACGGGCGATCACGTCCTTGGGCATCTGTAGTTGGACTATGAAATGTTTAAGGAAACATTGAAGAAATAAATCTAGTTTTCATATGCATTTGGCCTTCAGATTACATATAGTTGCTTGGATTATATCCACTGGATCATACCCTGTCATACCGCAGCTTCTATGCTACATAGCAGACAGGCTGTTCTCATACGAAGATAAAATGTAAGTATGCTATATATATTGCAGCATACATCTCGCTGTAAATCTATTCTACGGATTGAGGTTACGAGCCTGTTGCAATTTGCTTCTACCTAAGCAGTGACAAATTACCCTATGCCAAGCGATATTGTCGATTTTCAATTGATGTTTTAATTACCTACCACTCAATCACTAGATATGTCACGTCTCTAAGGGCAGCTTTCTAATAATAAACCATTCAGCGCTTGCAAGATAAACCGATGTGGACCTAATAATAAATACACTTGCCAAGCAAATAACTATTGACGCAAAATTCCGCCCTGGGAAGCCAGCTATCTGATGGGTAGTGTACGGCGAAGATAGTAAGGTTGTAATGAGGCTGGAAAACAAGTGTTGATAGAAATTACGCATGAATGTGGCTGATACATGATTGGAAGACTTTACATACTTCCCGGGCGTGATATCAACGGTAGACCCCCACTCTAGAATAAGCGACTTTACCAAATGGAGCAGAGCAGGGTAGACAAAGCATTTGTGCGGCTCAGACTTCGCCTGAAAGCCAGCCGTTAGGTCGGTCAACACCAACGTATTGGGTAACCCGTGGAACTATTCCTTGCGGCGTAGGACTTATCCTTCCATTTTTTCTCATTTGTCCTGTTTGTTTAGAAATGCAACAGAGAATTTAACTAAAACCTTATTTAGTAGTAATAGATAACATTTTCTTTATCTATGTTGTAATCGGGTTTCTTTATGTCGCGATTGGGTGTATGTTGTCATGGCTAAATCTTATCACGTCTCTCGTTTAAAATAATTATGTAGATTACAGAGGGGGCAGGCAGTCTGTTTGGTGACAAGACTATCATAGTATAATGTAATGCAGAGAAAGAGTCTTTGGGACAGACTCTCTTCTACCAACATACGTAACTTCATAGCAGCTATAGCCTTAAGAGCATACATATTAACGGTCGCGTGACTGTTTACGCCACCAACTGAACTTGAACCAATTATCAATAAGCACCTAGCCATTGAAACACCAATAAGCAGCCTAACATGCATCTACGCATAATCGTTCACCGTCGGCTGCCCAGTTCCACGCCCGGACAGTGGACTCGGGCAGAATAGCGTCAGAAAACACCCACACAGCTACATCAATACAGCACTTCACAACCTTGCCTTCTAATCAACACAACTACCTTGCATCAAGATTTAAAAATTCAAAAAAATCATTATACGATATTTTATTCAAATCAGAGCTAGCTTGTCACTTTTATATAATTTTATAGTGCGATTGTGGGTGTTTGGTTGTATGATTTATTAGATAGGTTCCTCGGTGGCTTGTCTCCCGAGTGTGCGTTTTTATTGACGCCATTCTGTCGGGTTGCTCATCCCGTTACCGAGTCTTGTCAGTGGGCTTCGGTGGAAAAGAGGCTTGCACATGCACATATGATATATGTTGATTAGCGCATCACATCTCGTCCATTGATCAGAACAGAGGCAAGGCGAGGCTTGTCAGGATCGACTAATTATAGTCGGTCCCCAATTCCACTTACATATATACAAATGTAAAAGCTTCTGCCGGCTACCCAGCTACCCCCATGCTTACATACATTATGCATGTGTGTGCAGTAGGCACTTACCGCCTTGTGGTTACCTGTACGGAGTAGATAACGGCCAATCCCCTGGGATGATCAAGAGTCGCCCTATTACATATTTCCCTGTTCCATTATCAGGCCCTTGCCCCGCGTGCCCCGTATCTACATAGCGGCCGTTCCTGGTAAAGACAGCCCGTGATCCTGAGCTACCCCAGATAGGCAGGTTGTGTGCGGGTCTAAAAGCCGTTATGACGTAGGGCGGCGGAATCGTTACCTAGCGCAGGGCCAAGCGAGCTCTAAGATCTCAGCTTCCCCATGGATGTGTGTGATAGGCGTTGTCCGTCAGGCGTTCTGGTGCTCTGTCTCGGTATTCGTTTTTAGTTTTATTTTCTTACATTTTTCATATTTCCTATGTCTGGACGTTTCGTTTCAGATTTCTCACAGCCACTCAATCTTGTAAGGCCAGAGATAGATAGCGATTATTGTTTTGACGATCATTAAATCCAATGGGGACTTCCGCAGAAGAGAGATATCGGTCGACTCTTTAAAGCTAAAGACTTGCGAGTAGCGGGTCTACCACGCTAAAGCAAGCCCGCTAAAGGCTAACCCACCTCTAATAACCCACCACCAACCCGCCAGCCAGGGGCGTGGCCTGTCAGCCACGCATACTACGTAGCTCATGTGCTGCTATGTAGTAGGCACGCAGTACATGGGTACATACAAGTGATCAAATTACAAAAACTACATTACATACGTCGTCCCAGCCGGCTACCCTGTTTTCTATTCTCTACAAACTTTACATCCAGTTACTGTGGAATTGGAAAACTTCCACGGCAGTGTAGATATCTTTTCGCCCGTCGACATCCAAGCGCCATTGCGTGCGTAGTATAATGATCCCGAGGAACTTGTTCGCTCAGACCTCCTACACCATTTGCAACATTCCGCTCTCCCAGCGGAGTTCGCTCTCGTGCTCTCAGTATGGCGGCAGTACACGATAAACCCTATACGATCGATGGTGGCAACGAGAAGAAGCTCGATGGCGACTTGGATGACACCATGGTTGGTGTCACCCACGACCAACTCCATCGTCATCTGGGCAATCGTCAAATCCAATTGATCGCCGTTGGCGGGAGTATCGGCACGGCACTCTTCATCAGCATCGGAGGCGGTCTCGCCAAGGGCGGTCCGGGCAGTCTTCTTATTGGATACACCGTCTATGCTATCATGGTTGCTATGGTGAACAATTGTATCGCTGAAATGACTATCTACATGCCCGTGTCCGGATCCTTCATCCGATTAGCTGGAAAATGGGTCGACGAGGCTCTCGGGTTCATGGCCGGCTGGAACTTCTTCCTTTACGAGGCGTGTCTTATCCCCTTCGAAATTTCGGCCATCAACCTGGTGCTCGGATTCTGGAGTGATAATGTGCCCCCTGCTGCCATCTGCGTGGCATGCATTGTGCTCTATGCGTACGCTTAGCCCAGCCCGACCGTTTATATCGAATAACTAATTAAACGTGCTGGTAGGATCATCAATATTCTGGCTGTTAAATATTACGGGTAAGTGAAAGTGTTCTCGTCGCGTTGACGTAACTTTTGCATCGAGCGAAACCTAGTTCTGCGACATGTCTTACAACCCCACGTCTGCTCAAGTCAATGGTCCCAATGCAATTAGCACCCCTGCTAATATAGATATTGATTGTAGTGAAGCCGAATTCTGGCTATCTACCGGGAAGCTCATTCTCATCACCATGCTATTCCTATTCACGCTAATAACCATGTGTGGAGGGAATCCCCAGCATGACGCTTACGGGTTCCGGTACTGGTCTAACCCGGGCTCTTTTGCCGAACACCTCCACGAAGGCGCGCTTGGTCGGTTTGAGGGCTTCCTCGGCGCCGTTTTCTCGGCCGGTTTCACCGTCGTCGGTCCCGAATACCTCTCCATGGTCGCTGGAGAGTCCGAGCGCCCGCGTACATACCTCAAGAATGGGTTCAAGACTGTGTATTGGCGGTTCGCCGTGTTCTTCATCGGCGGCGCGCTCTGCGTCGGTATCGTCCTACCCTGGAACGACCCCAAGCTGCAGAATGCCGACACGGGAACCGCCAACGGGTCGCCCTACGTGATCGCCATGCAGAACATGGGAGTGCAGGTACTGCCTCACGTCGTCAACGCCTTGCTAGTCACTAGTATCTTCAGCGCGGGCAACGCCTACACGTACTGCGCGATGCGCTCTCTGTACGGTCTCGCGTGCGACGGCCAGGCCCCCCGTATCTTCCAGAAGTGTCTCAAGAACGGCATCCCGGTCTACGCGTTCGCGGTGGTCATGGTGTTCCCCTTCCTGTCGTTCCTGCAGCTGTCCAACAACACAGCGTCAGTGGTGACGTGGCTGGCGACGCTGACGCAGGGCGCGCAGATGATCAACTACATCGTGATGAGCCTGACGTACATCTTCTTCTACAACGCGACGCGGGCGCAGAACATCGACCGGCGCACGCTGCCGTACTACGGCTACCTCCAGCCGTACTGCGCGTACATCGGGCTCGCGTGGATGGTCCTCATCGAGGGCTCCTTCGGCTACACCGTGTTCACGCCCGGCCGCTGGGACGTCGGCACCTTCTTCTCCTACTACACCATGGCCATCGTCGCCTTCTGCACCTTCTGGTTCTGGAAGCTGTTCCGCCGCACGCGCTTCGTCCGCCCCGCCGAGGCCGACCTCGTCTGGGAGAAGCCCGCCATCGACCAGTACGAGGAGGCGCAGACGGGGCCGCCTACGCGCTTCCGCGACGAGATAAGGACGATGTTCACAGGCAAGAGGCGGAACCAGGAGGGTGAGGACTTGAGCCGGATACTTTGAGGTGGTGAGGGGGTGTGATATGTATAGTGTGCATTGCTCTTTTTTGGTATGCTGGGAACGGTTCTCGAAGCGAGAGCTGCGTGTGCTTCTTGCGTATTACCGGGGAAGTGGGGGTTAGTGTGCATAGACTTGACATCATATGTATCACCAAAAAGTGTTCTTGGATAGAATAGGTCAAGTTCAAATACAATCGTTCACCAATTGTAACTTGTCGAATTCCCTGTACCACTGCCAAGTTCACTCATTGCGAAGACCAATGCTGCTGTTAGAAACGATTCAATTTCATCTTATCGAGTAGCCCAGCAGCCCATTTTCTGGTGTAACTATTTGTGGATTTAGTGTGGGGCCTAAGGAAGTTCTCACTTTGCTGGCTCTCAGTAAATGCCGCAGCACAACTGAGAATATAGAACCCAAAGCGAACGGGATAACATGTCCCCGCATCCTACAAGCTGGCCGCTTGGCCCAATGGTAAGGCGTCTGACTACGACCGAGTCTGTTAAACAGACTTGATATGTTATCAGGAGATTCTGGGTTCGAGCCCCAGGGTGGTCAATTTTTTGCCCATATCCCAGGCCCGATAAGGGGTATTTTCTCAGTTTTTATTTTTATTTTGTTGTTGCCTATTATGTCGCCTTTTCTATGCGAGCGACAGCTTTTATTTTGACGTACGTCGCAGATGTCGTCTTTCTCGCTTATAATGCCAAGCTCGGTGGTAGCCGAATTAACTCAACCGGGAACGATGACATCGACGCCATTGCTTTTATGTGCGGTGCGGCAGGCTTTGATAGTGGGTGCTTGCGACCAAGGCTCGCCCGACCCCGAATGCTCTAGCGGGCTGTTTCATATAAAATTTAAGTTCGGTAATCAAGCAAGCCCTCTATATATGCCAGCGTGGATACTAGGATATGCTGTCTTGTCAGAGCCTCATATGACAAGACATATGCAGGAGGTAGCGGGCGTGAGATAATGAATTATTTGTGTAGGGCTTGTGGCGGTTGAGATCATATATAGGGGCCATTGGGTTATTTACCGTCTAAGCAAGTGGCTTCAGATGATAGACGGAGAGTACCCGTAAACTTTCCGCTCAGGCGGGTTCCGGACAGCCGGGAGCTTGAGGAGTCAATTGTCTTATGTATTCTTGCTTAGCTTAACATGATTTAGACACTGGGCATTCAGTGTAAGGGCTGTACAATTGTTGCCGATGATTTCCGCCTGCAGCTGCTACAGTACCTCGAAATGATTAATCCTGTATACATGGAGTCCCTCTGAAATAGATATCCCTGTCTGTATCGCCATTCCCCCTATTTAGTAACAACATAGAGCGAATAAATTCTGATCCGTAGTGGTGAAAAATCTTGGGCATGTATCCCTCAACGGCTCACTGTAACCAAAAGGAGCAAATCAACATCAGTGACTCTCATGGCCAGGTCTCTCAGCTCCGTCGGCACTTATTTGCATTTCGCCTCGCCAAGCTCAGCTTTCAAAGCCATGTTCTCCTTTCTCAGTCGGGACGCCTCGTTGTTCAAGTTCATGTACTCCGTGAACATGGTATCCATCGTGTTCCTCCAGACCCTATTGAGGACACTAGCCGACTCAACCGTCTTCCTCATCTCTCGATCAAGCGAGTTCTTCGCGCGGGTCTGCCAGCTTTCATCGGCATCATTGCAGAACTTGTTGAACTCGACCACCAGCTGCTTGTGCTCCGCCTGCAGACGGAGATGCCTGCTGGCTAGGTTATCGACCTGCCCTTCGGCGGTCTTCTTTTGGTTGTACAGCTGTGTGATCAGATTCTGTACCGCCGGCGGGATCTCGACGCCTTGTTGGCGCATCTCTGCCATGGCCTCGACAAGGGCGTCGTATTCATCACCCTTGCCGATCCGCGTATGGGCAGAATTATTGCTTGCCATGGTGCCAGCCATCGGAGAAGACCCTATGTATAGGCAGTGAGCAGGGTGGTCAATGATCGTTGAGCCGGATAAATTACCTTGAGTCGGCTGGCTGTTCGTCATGGCAAACGCGAAGATGGCAAATGTATTGCTTGTGGCGTCCAACGTTATGACAAAAGCGACCCCTAACTTTAGCTGCTGCTAAACAGTCAGCGAGTGGTGAATTAGAATATCTCGAAAGTATAACGTTATGGGCAACACTTTCAACAGGCAAGTGACTGCGATGCGAGAATTTGCGATGTCTGCATAGTGGATTGAGAGTTGTCAAGCATTGGTGTTGAATGAATCAAAGGGATAAACAAGGCAGTAGAATGAGATCAATCATGAAGTACATACCTGAAATACCTAGCTCCTTTATGATGCCTAGTGGAGACAGTCAATGACGAAAGCTAGTAGGTGTGCTCGAAATGGCTGCACCAGGGTGATAATATGCCTAGTCATTAAACGTGGTGTGACCAGGTGACTTTCAAATTTCTCCCATTTTTACCCACGTATTTATATAAACTCAAAAATTTCGCCCCCTAGCAATTGTTTTCGGTATATAGTGAAAACAATTGAAGCGTTCATCCATATTGAACTAGACGCAGATTATGAGTATTATAGTAATCATGATTACTAGGGAGGTATCATCACTGGAGGGTGTTCATACATAGTACGTCTAACCACAGGTGTGGGGCGCATAACTCGCCACCCTATATATAATCCGATAGTTTCGGTAAATTGACTGATTTATTAAGCTACAATACATATAGTTGCGGATATTAAGTCACGCTTCAAACACAGAGGTTTCAGCGTGGATATATAGGCGGGCATGCTTTCGATGTCTTCTTTCAGCTTTCTAATTCTGGTATTGTGCTGGCGGCGAGAGTGCACTACCAACTACTAAAGGCAAAGACACCTGACAGTTCACGACCAAGTGGTAAGCTGGCCAAGAGAGACATGACAATTAATTGCCCTAGAGGAAAGCAAGATAGTTTGTCATCCAAGCCATCCTGAGCAAGCTAGTCTACATAGTGGTCGAACTTGGAGCAAAGTTCCTTACTAAACCCTTCACTATCTCCTATAATACACAGTGTCTAGGTAGACTGCGGATCTACCTTGGTTGATTCCAATAGAAGGTTGCATCCATACCTTACAGTGTTTAATTCTACTATATGTCTATCTGGCCTCTGGTTACAGTCTCTGGCCGTGCTATCACAGACTCGGAGCCTTTAGATTGACTCTTGGCACAGTTCTCCAAATTTGTAGCGATCGCCATGATACATGAAAACAGTCTAGAGTAAGCGTATAAGAAGCCACGTGAGTTAGAGTACTACGGCTGTAAAAAACGGAAACTGCGGGGTACATAAGGTGGTTGTTGTGAATGGTGTCAGAGAGTTCTCAATACTGTTGTATTCACCACCAGAGATGAACACTTGAATGATTATACAAATATACACAGGTGTATTGATACGTGTTTTATACTAACAGTGTGTACATAGCGTAATATAGGCCATTCACTCTTTGGGAAACGAATGGATACAACGAGTGATAGAACTTTCTTATCGTCTGTGATTTTCTACTAGTCACCACATCACCGGCTTAACTACTAGCATCGGTACGGTAAAATATTTGAATGAATAGGAATAATAACTTCGAACCGAGGTGTTCCAGGTTTGTGGACGTTAGACGTGCGCTTGTATACTCAATGGAACTTCGAAGTGGGTACAGATATAACAGTTTCTGGCACTCCGAGGATTCTTCCGGAATTTGAGTGTGATAGTATTTCGAATGTACATATACAGAATATTCATGACTTATATCATCTTCAGAGGCAAGACCAACTCGCTGCTTCGGCAATGGCTCCTGACCCTCTGTACTTCAGCGTGTACGGGAAACGACAGAGGTTTCGCGTATTTCCGCCTCCAGTAGCAGCTAGAGTTTGAGGAATCTCTCCTTTTTCAACCCAGTTCACGAGTGCCTTAAATGGTTCTGTTGGCACTGGTCCTCCACCACCGCAGTGACCTACCCCTGGTGCAAAGAACAACCGGTAGAACTCGTCAACTTCCTCCGACCCACCCATTTGCTGTTCCACTCTCAGTCGGTAGTCTACGGTCCCGTTTGCGAAGATCAGCGGATCGGCCCATCCGTGCCATGACAACAACTTGCCGCCTGCTTGCTGGAAGCCAGAAAGATCCGGATTATCTGTACCAATGAGTTCATCCCACTCCGTATGTGCTTTATTAATGATTTCGGTGAAGGTATTGTAGGTAATCTGCTTCAGGTCATAGTCAAGGTCCCTAAGAACATACGCTCGCGTCCAACCGGAGCCAAGTGCGAATGGTTGCGAGCCCGCGAGGCTAGAATGTGACGCTCCGAGAGCAATTCCTGACCACAGTTTGTTCCCTGCGGCATCAACCGGACCATGTGCAATCTTGTTGAAGATGAAAGCTTGTCTCTCCGTGATATTCGTCGCACTATCCTCGCCGCAGGTCGCAGATTTACCAACCATCGAGGTAGCATCGAACTTACAGGCATTCGGATTCGAGATCAATTTGTCGACGCCGCTATCATCAGCATCGCAAGCCTCGATGGCAGCATTCGTCAAGGTATCGAAGATGCACTGGGGCACAAATTCGCCTTCGACGTTCTGCACAATGTATGGCCATAGCATAGCGACGTGGAATCGATCCCAGTTGATGGCCGGCGAAGCTGCATACACACCCTGGTAATCTTCCGGATATCTCTGCGCCTCCATGTATCCCTGACGACCGCCCGTAGAACAGCCTGACCAGTACGCGTATTTGACGGGTGTCCCGTAGAACTGCTCAGAGAGAGCTTTTCCGACGACGGTCATCTCGTGGATTGACAGATGAGCGAAATTAGTGACAAGCTGTGTGTCGTTCGCAAACGCGGTGCCGTCAAACGAGATGGGCAGGCCTGCATCGGTCGTACCCGCGGCGTAGCCTTCTGCTACTGGGGTTAACAGTGCTGTCGGGCTTCCACCGGCTGTGAAACCGCTTCCCCCTGTGCCCAGGAAGCGCCCATTCCAACGTCGTGCCGGGAGCCATGTGATGATATTGACCCTATCCGTGGAGTTTGTATGATTGAGCACGAGAGTCACGACACATCGTGCCGGCGCGGCGGCAACCTGGGTACCGGTGATCGAGACAACAGATGCTCCTGGAATTTCAGGTGCGATAAGAGACGCACATGCAGTGCCCTGTCGTTTGCCTAATTCGTTCTTGACGACAGCTGATACTGCCAACCCAGTGAAAAGAAGAACGTTTATCAACAGCATCGTGAGAGCTCACAGTTGTCAAGAATCTGGTTATGACGTTGTTGAAGGAGCCCTGAGGCTTATAACCCGAGAACATCTTAGCCTTTAATAAAGTACCTAGAGGTTGTCATTCTGCTATTGGCTAGTCTGCGGCCTGGTTGCCGATCCAGGCTGCCGAGAATTCATTGCGTATTGTAGAGTTGCATTTCTTCGCATGGTTATCTTCCGTCCACTCGCTTGTAGGTGGTTTACAGAAGCCATGTAAAATGTAAGTTGACTTGACCTGATTTGACTTCATTATACATATGGTTTCTATTTTTATTCCTAGTATTCATATATAGAATATAGTAACTATAACTACTTACCTAGCAACACAGTGGCTCTAACACAGATGGCCATTGATGTATTCCTTCTGCGCCATCTATCATTTTAGTATGCTGGTGAATATTACACGATCGCCAGTGGTTGTTCATTGTCTCCGAGTTGCCTGATCACTTGAGTATAAATTCAATGAGCCCCGAGACATTGCGGATCAATTCAGCAAGTATTATCAACGGTGCTGCTTTCCCGACTATACAGCTACATTTCCATATCTATTTTCTGGATACTTTTTTTTTTTTTTTTTTTTTTT
>MU385718.1:754373-984198 GCA_022497155.1 Whalleya microplaca
CTTAACACATCTGACTCCTGAGCAAGTTTGCTTGATACACAACGCAACCCCCAACCTCGGTGGCTAAGATCCAACCTCAGCAACCACTCATCACTCTTTCGCTGGCCTAAGGAAGTCAGTCTTAGAGTTCATCCACCTGAATAATTTCATAACTTAGACGAAACATCTGCCATTGCTGTCTGTCAGTTCAGCTTTTATTACACCAATCTCGCCTTTGTCGCATGCACCCCCCACCACATTCCGTCGTCGCATCAATGTCACACAAATCTTTATCGCCTTCAGTCACTCCTGATCCATCATCCATGGAGGTCCAGCAGGAGGACAGCATAGCGGTGGCACCCCCCGAGCCAGATCATGTTACGGAAAATCGCACCCGCCGCTCATCAAGAGCCAAAAAGGTGCCTGCCAAGTATGATGAGGAATACGTGATCCCCGCCCATGAGTCACCCAGCATACCTGCTGTCAAGAGAGACCGTCCGAAGCGCAAAGCTGCCCAGGCTGCTACTGAAGCTATTGTCCAAGAAGAAGTAGGCCCGCTTCATGACGAGATATTCGCTCGCATGACCCCCGACGAGCGTAAGGAGTATGGGGGCTGGGTCGAACTGGAGTCGGAGCCTGTAAGCTGGCCCATGTGACTGATTACACACAATTTTTCAACTAACTTGCTTCTAGGGATTCTTCAATGCTATGTTGCAAGAGCTGGACGCGAAAGACTTCAAGGTACAGGAAGTCTATGGCCTAGACGAAGTGACACTAGGATTTCTACCGTAAGGCTACGTCTGCTGCTTGCTGTACATCACCGTTAACTCTAGCTAGGAAACCAGTGTATGGCCTGATATTCTTATTTGAATATACGGCTGGGGTTGAGTCAAGCGAGGATCGCCCGGATTGCCCAGATGGACTTTGGTTCGGTAATCAGGTATAATCAACTTTTACACTAATTCTTGGCTACTCTCTGCTGACCGAACTACAGACAACGGCGAATATCTGTGCTACCGTTGCGCTGATGAACATCATCATGAATGCTGAGGGTGTCCGCCTAGGCCCTGAACTTCAACAGTTCAAGAGTTCGACCAAGGGACTGCCGCCTCCCCACCGAGGACACCTGCTGGACACAAATGACTTCATCCGTACCGTACACAATTCCGTTGCGAGGTATATCTCCACCAAATTTACCATTTATTACATCATATCATCTAACTAAATGCAGACGGAATGATCTCATTGCCGAGGACTTACTCCTCGATAACAAGTACGAAGCCGCAGGGAAGAAGGCGAAGACCCAGAAGAAGTCGACTCGCACCAAGGCTCGGAAGAAGATCCAAATTGACACCAACTACCACTACATCGCCTACGTGCCCGCAGACGGCCAAGTATGGGAACTAGACGGCTTCGAGGCGAAGCCTTTGTGTCTTGGTAAGTTTTATTTATTTATTTATTCTTCTTCCTCTTTGCCACCAATACCTTGCTTTGGTATATCTAACACGCTCTACCCAACCGCAGGCCCCATCGGCGACTCCTGGCTCAACGCCGCGAGTCCCGCGATCCAGACGCGCATGATGAGCAACGAATTCGCATCCTACAACCTCCTCGCGCTCTGCCAATCCCCCCTGCGCACGCTGGCCTCCTCCCTATCCACCAACCTCGCCTGCGCGCACGCGCTCGACGAGCTCTTCAGCGGCAGCCCCTCGTGGAGCGTCCCCGGGCCCTTCAAGGCGTTCCCCGCCCCGCGCCTCGCGCAACTGGGTCTCTCGCGCGAGGAGGACATCACCTCCCGCCAAGAGCTGCTGCCGGCTTCCTTCAGGGAGCAGACGAGCGCGCTCGACTTCGACTTCGCGGCCGGGCTGAGGTTGGCGCAGCGTCTGCGGGCCGAGGCCGAGGGCCTCGATGCGCAGTTCGTGGCTGAGCTCGCGAGTGTGGATGAGGCCGTCGAGACGATACGGGGTAGGCAGCGCGATTACACGCCTGCGATTCACCAGTGGGTTCGTGTGCTGGCGGAGAAGGGCGTGTTGCGCGAGTTGATTCAGGAGATTGATCGCGAGGCCTAGCCTGGCCTGTAGAAGGCTAGAATCTTTATCACGTATGTGAAGTGGACGATGTGGAAGCTTGGGAAGAGCGACAGTCTAGGCCCGAGAGAAGAGTATTCGGTTATCAGGTAGAAGAGGCTGAGCTTAGCATCATCAACTACCATCCAGCGATGATCAGATATCTGTATCGGCTAATCCCCTAGACTAGAACTAAGATCTGGTATCTATATTCGAGGGAAAAGGAATCACGGAAGGTGATAGATAGAGAGGGGATGGTACTACGACACGATGCCGAATAGCACGTGTCAGCGATCTTGATACTCTGGGAGGTTCCCTTCGTACTAGGTAGACAGCGTTTCAGGACAGCACAGCGAGTTAAGAGTGATTTGCCTCGTCCTGTCAACTTCAGTCTTTTCCCCAGACTGGGAGTTTGTACATACATACACATAGCTTCATAGGAATGGAGACTAGCATTCTTACCTGCAATCAATCAATCCATCCACCATAACGAATAAGTCAGCCCACAACTTACCTTCTATACTCAATCGCAAGTATACATATCACCCACACAGTCAAACTTAAGCCCATATACTGAAAGAGGGGGGATCCTCATGTATGTATTATAATGGTATCTATTATGCATGTGCTCAACCACCGCCCGCCCGCCCACACGCGAGGAATATACGTATATGCGCGTGTGTATGAATGCGACATCCGAGTCCTTCTTCGCATCCATCGCATCCATCAATCGCATCTCTAATAAAACGTCGGTTCATTCTATCTATCACGTCATGCCATGCCATGCCATGTGCGCAACGTACGTCACAGTCGTATCCGTATGCCTCTTGTCTTGCCAACCCATCGTTTTTGATTTGTTTTTTTTTTTTTTTTTGCATTCGCCCGTCCGATCTAGACATGTACACACTGCCCCAGACAATCCATTAGAAGCCGATGATGATAAAGACAACCTTCCTCGCTCCTAGACCCTAGACACCAGCTAGATGGTGCCTAGGGCTTCGGCACATGCAGACTCTTGCTGCACATGAGACAGCCGTGGACGAGGAACAGCGCGACGACGGGGTGGACCTCGAGGGCGGAGCCGGCGAACCAGACACCCAAAGGCACCTGGTCGAGGACCCAGCCCTGCGAGACCCAGTAGGCCATGAGGGCGTCGAGCCCCAGCGTCGTCGGGATCGGCGTGCCCTCAAAGTACGACGCCTTGCCGCTCGCGTCCTTGGGGATGTTGGCCGCCGTGACGTTGAAGCGCGCCAGCCGCGTCAGCCCGCACAGCACGAAGACGCTGAGCAGGACGTGGTCGAGGGGCGTTCGCAGCCCGAGGCTGAAGGCTACGCAGGCGGGGGCCAGGCCGAAGGAGATCTGATGATGTTTAGTTAGAATTGTTGGATTGTTGGATATTGTGGGTGTGGGCCGGTGGGATGCTGGGGAGAAGAAAAGGGGGCGGGGGCGCCTTAGGGTAGGGTAGAAGGGCAAAAGCACGTACCAGATCAGCTAACGAGTCTAGCTCCTGTCCCATCATGCTGCTCTTTTTGCGCCATCGCGCGACCCGACCGTCCATGAAATCGAAGAAGAGTCCGAAGGGGAGGAATGCCAACGCTATGTAAAGGGTATTCTTGTCGGAGGGGTC
Source organism: Whalleya microplaca (assembly GCA_022497155.1). Lineage (NCBI taxonomy): Eukaryota > Fungi > Ascomycota > Sordariomycetes > Xylariales > Xylariaceae > Whalleya > Whalleya microplaca. The sequence continues at coordinate 758,046 of MU385718.1, forward strand.
GCCGAGGCAGTACCGCAGAGAAGAGAAGATGGACATTATTCCGCAGAAACCTGATTGACACAACGGATGTTAGTTATTTTATTCGATGAACAGGGTGAGTTTTTGCATATAGATCGTGGCTGTTGCCACCGAGAGTAGTGGTTCTGCTGGCGAGGAAGCACTCAAACCTCCCGGTTCAACAGCTCAACAACGCCGGGGCACACCGCCTTGCAAAAAGAAAGGGTAACACAAGAAGCCAACCGTACCGTTCAACTCGGTGATATAATCCGCCATATGGAGTGCCTTCAGTAGGGAGAAGTGTCCGGTTGTCGAGGAAAGGAGGTCCTTCTGTTTGTTATACGCTATAGCACAACCCCATCGTTAGCATCTTGTTGCCCCAAAGTCTCCCATTCTCCGCAAGAAGAGGTTGCAACATACAAGGCTCTTCCGTCACGGCCAACTTAGGCGCGGCGCCATTGCTTGAGGCGCTCGTTCGTTTCGACATGGTGCTTTTGTGATAGGGTACGGCCGAGTAGGTGCTCGCTCGTTTCCGTGCTTTTGGTAGAATGTAGAGCTCTTCGGTATTCTCTATGCCGAATAGGACTGTTGTCTCCTCAATGGGGAGCTCTGATCGTTCACCGAGGCTTCTCTAGAAGAGAAGCAGCTGGCTGATTATCGTCGTGAAGCGTCGTCAGGAAAATCGAGGAGAGAAGAGAGCTCCGGAAGCTCGACAAAAGATGCAGTCCGTAGAAAAGTTAGTTGGGCAAGTAAAAAGCTTGGCAGATGTAATGTAGAAGTTTTACCAAAGAACAAGAACAAACAAGGGCTGCTATTCTGTATGTCAGTTCTCAGGCTAAGTAACTAACAAGATCGACTTTCAAAGCTTTATCTCCTAGGACCCTGGGGCAGGCGAAAAGGGAAAAGGTGTTTGCTCGGTGACATAATAATATACATAAGGGTAGTCGTTTCTTTCTTTTTTGGCGCGGACTGGGACTGGGACTGGGACATGGAACATGGTCATTAATTGTATGCCGTCATCTGTACACGTCGACTAGGCCGCGTCGGGACAAGCGACCACTAGCGCGGGGGAAGGCGGTGACCGGCCTTTTTCTTTTTCGCTGCTGTCTTCCACTTTTTCCTGGTTCTAGATCCAATGGCCGCTGCATTTCCCGGCCAGCTCAGCCACCCCAGATAGCCGACTATATGTGGCTGTGTTGAATCCGATATATGTACAGGATATGTACTAAGGCTACGTCAGGTCTAGCTATCGAGATCTATAACGACCAAGCTAGGAGGTTTACGAATAGAAATAATTAATTCTTATCTGTCCTGCTACAGTGTAACCCCTTAATTTGAATGAATCCAAGCATCAAGCTCTCTAGTCCTAAAACCTATGGGTTACGTCCTTCGAGAATACATACTATGTAGGTGTATGATATATATTCCAATGGAGAATAATAACGTGACTACCTACTCTAGGTAGCCAATCACTCACACACCACAGCTTCCGCAACGAGAACCATACAAATATGACAACCCTCTCGCATTGTGCATTACGAGAGAACCGTCATGTGCCCGGTGCTGCTTGCGTGCGACCTATTTACTTATGTACAGTACAGGTAGGTAGGTAGGTGGACTTCGGATTCGGGCAGCAACAGCAACACCCACCACATCATCTTGTCTTTTTTCTCTCTCCCTCGTCCTCAGTCTATGGGACCGACCGACACCCCTCTGGTTAGCTAGCTAGCTCGACTCGACTGACCTACGTAAAAGTAATTAACTCCCTGCTGCTCGCTACAAGGCCACGTCCTAAGCGCGTGCCCACCATGTATGTGTCTGTGTTCATTGGATGTCGAGCTGACACCTGTGCCAATAAACCAACCCTTCCCCCCATATCCGCATTTGCCCTCCTCAAACCCTATGTAGAGGCGTGTATGTATGTGTGTATTCCTTAAAAATAGAAGCAGAATTATATCGGACCCCATTGCGTCCGCGTTGCTTTGCTTTGGTATCCTCGCGATAAAAACAGGCTCCCCCTTTCTTCCCCTTCTTTCTTTGAACGGTATTCCGTTGTCGTCCCTAATACCACCGCGGGCGACGCCGCAAAAAAAAAAAGAATATGCTGGATGCGAAAATGATAGCTCGGGAGGGAGACTTTGCTGAGAGCCAGAACTTCATGCTGGGGAGCCGAATATAATGCCGGAGAAACAAAGGGAATAATGCAGATGTGAGAATTCCGCCCGTCCGTCCAGTATAGCCACACCTAGAGAAGCCAGCCCCTCTCCCTCGACGAATGAATTAATCCTCCATTTGGGGTCCAACAATAATAATAAGCCTCTTCGCGTGTGTACCAATTCCGTTGATGCTCGCCTGAAATATGTTCCGAATGCCTTATTTACCGAGTAATGATTACAGAGAAACCGTCCACCCATGCTGCGCATGATCCGGACACGCCGCAAACCGTGTAACCGCGGGGTGGAAGAAGAGTATGACTAAAAATGCTGTTAGCAACCTCAAAAGGCACATAAAGGACAAGAAACAACGTACGGAGAGCCACCATTTATGTTTCCGTAGATAGGCGATTTCCTCCCCAGACTGGTAAATACTTGGATACCGTCTATCCAGAATCCCGACCGTACAAAGAAGCCGGTAATGTACTCTCCGCGACGAATATCTGCAAAAGTCAGTAAATGTCACCAATGGGGAGAAGAATGAGGGAACCGACCCATCTCAAAAGTATCGCCACCAGGTTTTCCTCCTCGTTTGCCGAATAACTGGCTGGACTCGTCATCGTAGAAGAACTCCAGTCCATCCAGAGCGAAGCCATGGTAGAACACGATGCGAGACAGCACCCGCGTCTTCTCCTTGACGCTGGTGAAGATGAACTCGTGCGGCTCGCTGCCCTCCATCTGCGACGAACCAAGCTTCTCGCTTCGATATGCTGATTGACCAAACGTGGACAGCTTGAGCGAAGAGCCCTTCGAGCACAGACTGTGGAAGTCGCCTATTTCTAGGTTCCCTCCGCCGCGCGATTTGATACAGACCTTGATCTTCAACCGGCGCTTGTTTTCAGGTAGTTTTTCTCGCAGCTGCTGCTCCGTAAGATCTAGAATACGTTGTACGTGGCCGTTTTCGAACGGGTACTCGATCCACGTATGACAAAGATCATCGCCCTCCGGGTAAATCTCTATGAATGAAACCCCCGTAGCTGCCGTTATCACGACGTGTCCGTTCTCCACCGGCCAAGCATGCAAGCTCTCATCGGGGTTTAGGATCGGATCGTTGGGTAATCTGAAGCACGGATGACTCCGGAAACGCAGACAATCGAGGCGGTGCCAAGTACACTCGTCGTCCTGTGAAACGGGCCCTCCTTTCGACTTCGTTCGCGTAGAGTAGGCCTCCCGGGCTAGGAATGATCGATTCAGCCTCACGTAGTCTCTAAGCATCACTCCATTCTCCTGATGCGGGCACCCAAAAAGATGGCCGGTCTCGTGGAGGTGGGCACCAATGCCAAGATTAGCAGCTTCCCACGAACTTCCCGCCTCGTTGCAGTCGTTGGCCACGAAGTTAGTATCGGTAGGCGTGCAGTCGCTAAATGCCGGCGCAACCTCGTCGAAGCTGGTAGGGTAGCTTTGTAGACAATGCGATCCGAAAATGGCCAGCTGTAAGTCCCCGGCATTGCCTCCAAGCGCTGCATGTGCGGTGATCATGTTTGCTTCTTTATCCCAATGAGAGTCCATAAGCAAGACAGAAACATACTGCTTCTGTCCCGGGAGCGGCTTGAAATAATCTTTAACAGCGTCAGCAGCGATGCCATAAAGGTCACCCTGCTTAGTCGCCTTCTGATTCTGCTGCGCGACATTCAGGTCCCGGATCTCGGCCAACGTCTTATTGGAGCGAATAACATGGACCCGCGCTTCGGATCGCATCGTGCCCATCTCTCTATCCCGCTGGTTACAGGTACCCGTTGTCCATTCCTCTTCGAATCTGAACACTCGCCGTCCTAGCTTGTTCCTGTACATTTGTTCGGCCGTAAATGCCTGCCAAAGATAAGCGGTCATCCGGAACTTGCGAATAGCTATTTCGAGGCCGTTCCCTTCCCTCTCAACTCGCGCAGGGGAGGCATCGAATAGACCTGGTGAGTCCTTCGCGAGCAATATGGCAAGTTGTAGCGGAGGTGCATTCATGGGCGGGACCATGTGAACCGTAATATAGGATGAATGGATCGGGTTTGGAGAGCCGCTATTGGCGAGCTTGGGGCTCGAGAAATCGAATCGCAATTTGTTCGCGCCGGGCATAAGATAAACCAATGCTTTGAACTGCGAGTCGCATACTGGCCAAAAAGTCGGTGGAAATCCATCGTCTAGCCTCGATACCGTGATGCTCCCATCGAGAAGATGCTGCGCGTCTCCGATTGCCCCAGTGACCAAGAGAATCTTCTGAGAGACCTATTACGCTTTTAGCATCTGCATGTATATAGTTTATGTGAAACAGAGATCGCGGCCAGAAGTTTATAATGAATTGGGGCCAAGCTCCTCAAGAGCTATAACCGCTTTAGTGGTATAAGCAAGGCATGGGTTAGAATTGACATAGAAAATAGTCACCATACCCAGGTGTTCTCCCCAATGTTCGAAATACGAGGAGCATATTGCGACACTGGTAATGAAGACTTGCCATTCAACATAGGAGAGCCCAAACCGGTCATTCCTGAGACGCTGTATCGGTTGGAGTACGGCTGAGGTGGTGGTCTGGTGTTAGGAACCGGAGGAGGGGCTGGCAGCTGGTCTTTGAACTGGGTGTTGAGCGCTGGATCTGATTGATTGGTACTGGAGGGAGGTGTAACTGTTCCTGTCGTGGGAGTTGTGTTCTGACTCTGATGGTCACTGTTGCTCGACGTATCGGTAGATCGTTCAGTACGGAAGCTAGCTCGCGACCGTCTGCGGAACTCCTTCAAGTTAAGGAATGACGGCGCCATGGTGGCCCAACCTCAACAGCAGCTCGCCGGAGACAAATATTACAGAGATAGTCCAATTGGCGCAGACGGATGTTATTAATCGCACAGAGATACGGTCTTTATCCAGTCGGGTAGTCCAGTACGGTTCCTCAGGGGTGTTTCAGGAAAAACAAACACAGAACGCCCACATCGAATGTAACGAACGTGGTTAGTTGGCTTATTCTAAACGAACGAACCCGATCACCTGGATTGAGGATAGAAGAGTTTAGACAACACGATTTAGGAAGTGGGAAGAGTGATTGCGTGGCTCGTGGAGGTGGGTGGGTTGACGATGGGCGGAGGTGGACTATTAATGATTGAGACAATGATTGGCTACCTATGAAGGCAGGTTAGGTGATTTTAGTGGTATTCCGAGATACTGGCACTGCAGTTTCCCTGCATTGGGGGTTGCAGAAGCTCGCTGTCAGAAGGGTCTGGTGCTGCTGGGCGTTGAGTGCCTACCTATGCTCTGTGCAAATTTCTCTACCAAAGTAGGTAGTAATGCACGTTATTAGGTTAGGAGGTACATGTAGTTTCAACGCTGCCACTGACACTGACTGACACTGACACTTGATCCGTTGTGTCCAGTAACTTAAAGAGATGGCGTGAGACAAGGCAGACTACTGTTGTGGTACAGTTAGACGGGGCCAATTAAGCGTGAATAGGGATTCGAGTTGGCATGTGTCCGTTGGTGGGATACAAAGGTTGAGATGTCGATTGACAAGCGATGATGACGTCGGCCCTTAATCAATCAACTCGGGCTGACTGGCGGATTTTAGCACCTGAAATTGATTGTGTAGGCCGGGCGTAGCAGGGGTCAGGGGGGCTGGACTGACCCGTTTGGAAGCTCGAAACTTGGATACGAGAACAATGAGCGACCGGGCAACAACTGACAATAAAAAGAATCGATATTAGCTGCGGGTATGTGTATAGATAGGTATGCAGTATTGGTGTGTGTATGTATTTAAAACACATATGTATGCGTTGCATCTAATCGACAGACAACTGGCAGATGATACAGCAATACACGGCAATACGTACGTACTAAGGTTGTAGATATGTAATCTGTACAGTGATGAATAAGAGATGGTTGGTGTGTTGGATGACAAGGGGCAGCAAGCAAAGTGTTGCCGTGTTTCCTTGATATGACAATGGGATATCAATGGTCGAGGAATCGAGATCCGCAGAGCACTCTCAAAAACAAGGATAAGTTAGCAGGATCCTTAGAATAGCTAGGCGGCTGGGATCAAGGCAAGTGAATAGATGTGTCTTAAAAAGATTCATGGGCAAAGTCCCAAACGCCGCCTCATTGGTATCATGTCATTCGATATCACTGGTTTTGATGTATTACACTGCAGCTTTTGCACTATCGGGACACGCAGTCAGCCGGTGATAAATTACAGATCACCTGGTTGTGCAAAGATGGAGAGAGATGAATAAGGCTTTGGAGCCAAGTCCTCTGTACGTATGTATGTATGTGCAACTACAGATAGTACATGTAACCAGCAAGCACTTAACTACATTCTGTACGTTATACATACGTATGCCGCCTTAAGTGCTATACTAATGTATGTAAAGCAGGCCCCAGAATAACTCACCACTCCCCTAAGCCTGACAATATGTACTGGCCTTCATACCAAATATCTGCTATATTTGAGGTTACGATGTTGGTCTGCGCTATTTGTAGATGAGGCGACATAGGCGACTCGATTGTGGCTTTGCTGATAGGTAATTCCTCTAATTACCGACTATGGGGCTTGCTTTGGGAATTTTCGTTCGAAACTTAGCTAATAATAGGTCCTACGTAACAAGTCGTATCCCAATCAAGCAGTTAATAAGTTGAAATCCAAGACTCCATCGCAATTGAGGATCCAGACGATCGGCAGTGGGGATATGGCCTAGTACATACGAACCACGAAGTAAACCCGATCCATTGATAGAGGTGTCTTGGGTGTTTAGGTACATAGGCAAAGCTGCACGCTAACAACAATGGGAAAAGACACATATCGATGCTAAAGCTGTGGAGTTCAGTATTCAGCTCACTTCATTTCACTATACATACGTATATGGATTTATATCATACATTCCGTGCGTTCAATATGATCAATTCTCCAACAGATTAGATACATACTTCAAGGCACTTCGAATCTCACGACATAGCTGAACCTGGCTTCATCAATCTCCGTGAAGCATGTTGTCAACACTGGACTCACTTCCCTTACCACACACTAGAATTTGAGAAAGTTCTTCTATGGGAATCTGCATCCAAGTATGCAATTGCATAACTTGAGCCTCGAGTCTGCAAGGACCTGGGACCCGTTATCTGCTTCTTGATTGCTGGCGAAGCTGATTACGCAAGTAAATCAAAATCTCCTAACATTAAGGAGTTGTGATTTTTAGATGAGGGATGATATCGAACAGGTATCCAAATCATCGGCCGCAAAGCTAAGCTCATCATTGCGCCATATCGTCAATCACAGTAGTTGTCTCATAGCGGACGAGGCTGAGAAACTATCTCCGTGGAATCTGCTACGTGAAGTAAGTGCGTACTTTGCGAGGCATCATAAGGCCGAAATGATGATAAGGCTAGATTAGTCTCTCTACCAATTGTAAGATAGAAAGGAAACGAACTGGGTTGATTTCTTCCTTGACACTGGCCTACCATGGATCATATTGGATAGGCTGGATGGTCAACGCTACTGCACAGTCTGCAGTGAACTTGCATGCGGGTTTGCGATGAAGCCAATCAGTCAAGTTGGAGACAGATCCATCGTTGTGTTCGTTTTGTGCAGCATAACTCGTATTCTCATGCTCACTACAACCTCAAAGTCAACTCCTCGTGTGTTCGTCTTCTGCAGATATTCAATACGAAGTTATTCTGATGCAGAAATCTCATAGTTGTCTACCATTATGAGGTGTCTCTTGATCCGGGTTCCATTTGAAGTTAGGTGTCCTTGCCGCGCAGTTACTCCTGCAGTGCTAACACATATTAAGCTTCACTTCCCCCTAGACAGATTGTCGCTGAGCTGTTTTTGTTATTACTACCTATGTAGGAGAGTGGGCACACATGATAAGGAACAGCAGATCTTCCGTTTCATAGAAGAAGGGTTACTATGTAGGTAGATATGGAGCTGTTTCCTGCTTAAAGAGCTTGCAGGAGAATGCGAGCGCGGCACGTTCTAATAACCTTTAGGTGACATGGGTTTAAATTGGCTGCCATCTCACCTTGGTTTCTGGGTTACGTGACGCAGATTTCACACTCATAAAAAGGATGATTGAAGTTGGCCAGTAAGAATCTCGAGTACAATGTAGACCCTTCTCCATCCATATCTACTTAAGGGTCTTACACCGCTGCATCCATTCATTGCATTTCGAAATGAAACCCGCCTGCCATTACACGTACCCCACGTAAAAGGAGAACGACAAAGGAAGCACCACAGCACACTCAATGTCTCACACCAAGATTGTCAGAAGCTAGAGGACTCTACAAGCTAGCTTATACTATATGAGTTCTGAAAGGATAGGATTATCAAGACGTTGAACTTTTAGAGGGGAGTCCTACGGTGCTTCGCTTATCACCAGAGAAAGGACACTACATACAGAATACTATTGTACGTCTTCGAGATATCTCGACCGATGATGCCGCTGGCGGTGGACTTCGTAGCCGTTTGCCAATCCGAGACAAGCAATTGACTAGTCAAATTTGTGTCTCGTCGACATCGAGCGCTCGAGTTCCAACGTCTAGAAACATCCGTGCAAGTATAATAAGAAAAATTTTTGCAAGGTTTGAAAAAGGTTAAGTTCCCCGACCCTGGACTATTAGAGCTTCTTTTCACGGCAATGCACGATAGGAGTTACCGGTGGACCACATGTGTATTACATATCTGTGTCAGTTACAGATTACCTAATTACTTTGTAGCCGGGCTCCATTTCGTCCTTACCGTCTCAGTTATTACTATCAAGTAGTTCTGCGAACTCCTTTTGACTCTGCGATGCTGTTCAGTCTGGACCTTGAGTCAAATCTCGCCAATGATGCTCAGTTGAGGGAAAAGAAAGGCACAGTAAGCTTGTGGCTGCCGCCGGCGTAACTGCTGACCTATAAGAATCATGCAACCGCAAACGGAACATTTGACGTGCAGGACTGCAGCTAGCCGAAGTCATTGAAGAAACAATCACAATTGGTACGATAGAGATAGAAGAGTCGAATATGAAAGAGCTGAGCGGTTCGAGATTGGGAATCCTAGCTGTTCAGAAGAGACGGGATTGGCTCCTCAGTGCAGCCGGTAAATTAGTGGTTAGAAATTCTCCCTGTTGGAAGTGCAGTGCGTGCTGTAGTTTGGCCCTACGAGACCTGGATTCCAGCGAGACTAGTGGATAATTACCAGGGCTTCCCAGGTGAGAGCAGCGAGCTCTCTAAGCAGCCAAGGCCCCAAGCACCAAGGGAGCTGAGCTCGGGCTTAAAAGTGCCAATCTATTGCATCAGTCCCGGTTGGTTTCCCTGGAGAGGAATGCAGAGACAGCAGTTCCCATCTTAACCCTGACCAGACTAGGTAACACTAGTCGTAGCCCAAGAGACTGTTAGATTGTTCCTTGCGTGATCGAAGATCTCCTCTGTCTGAATTCAGTTCACCAATTCAACTTTCACATACCTCACCGTCGTCGTTCCTTTTTTGGGTTGTACATGTAGTGTTCATGTTATAGTCTTCAGAAATTCAGATCTTGGATCTCATTAGCAACCAGCCTCCGTCGTGACCTCAGTTACGCAGCACCCAATCGGTAACCGCTCTATACCTGGGAACCTACTCGATTCCGCCAACGACCCCCTCGCTTACTTACACCAGCAAGCGCCAGGCCACGAACCAGGCCAAATCACCCTCCTTCCACACTACACTATCTTTTCCCGATAACCACTCAGCAAAAAACTGGATAGACCCAAAAGAACACCAAACTTTATTCCTGATCCAAGCAAACGAGCATGTCTTCCCCGTTGAAGAAACAGCCCGAGGCGGTGGCAGATAAAGTTCTCAAGCGAGTGGAAGTGAGCAAGGTATGATAGCAAATTTCATGACATGGAAGGGATTGGGTCAAGACTAAACGTCGTTTTTCACATTCGCAGATCGCTCGCAGACTCCAGGGTCGTCTGGCTCTCGCACAGTTCAAGGCAAAGCACGGCTGGGAAGACCTGACACTCGACACCATAGAACCCAAGGTCGAAGAAGAAATTCGAAGACGGCGCATGCACGACGGCGATGTACTATCGGACTCTTCCTCCAGCACCTCGGAACTCCCCTACCCATCAAGAGCTCTTATGAGCTCACCGCTGAAGGCAGGACCTATCTTTTCAGACGCAATTGGGTCCAGCAACGGCAGTTCGGGTCACCGCAAACGTACATACACAGCTTCATTTGATATGCCCATGTCGAGCCCGACCAAGCGATTCCGCACCTCGCCCACCGCACACAAATCTTTCAACCCTAATAACAACTCCTGGAGAGGTCACCGCCAGCTCATACAGTCTTCTCCTATAAAGCCGAGAAGACAGCAGCACTTTACAACGTCCAATGGCCCGGACGTCTCCTTTTTTCAGGGTTCCCGCCGCCCCTCAGTGGATCTCGCTTCACTAAATTTTGCGGCCCCCTCGGATGAAGATGATGACCTCCTGCCTGCGCACTCGTTCCAGGTAGACTACACCCGGTCATCACCTCCTCGGACACCGCCTATGCGCAACAAAGGTACGAATCGTCGGGGCAAAAACAAAGATGCATCGAATGGGCACAAGTCAGGCGAACAAGATGCAGATCTACTACTCTATCTAGCCGCATCGCCCTCTCCTGCCGTGCCTTCGACCAAGACCCGGATGGAGCCCCCGTCTACGCCACCTCCGCGCAAAGAGCTCGCATTGCCATCTTCTATGATGACCACACCCGGAGGGGGCAACCTCTTCCCCACCACCCCCGGCCAGCCCTTCGACTTCTCGGATTTCGTCAACATTACACCCAGCCCGGCCCAGAAGCCTTGGAAGACTCCACTGTCACTCTCTACGACTAAGACGCCCACGGCTCGGACTCCTCGGAGCGTTACCAGGCGACGGTTAACGTTTGACGAGCCCTTGCCCGGCTTGAGTTGAGCTGGTGCCGGAGACTGGGAATTCTAAGACGTAATAATAATCAGACGGCCTACACCTTCACCCTCCTTAAGTTCTCATATTTTTCAGTGTGCACTTGCACGTGATTACCAATACCCGGCTACTGCCATGATATACTATTACTTATGGTTGCGTCCGTACATATTCATTCATTGTACAATGAGAAGGACACCACGACGTCGAGATCAACCATACGGGGAAGTAGGGAGTCTACCGGTTATGGCGTTCTACTGTTTCCACACATTACACATCACACATCACACAACACCTTCCCCTCAGGCCTACCTACGCTTGGAAACCCCTCCGTATGGCTTGTGTTTTATTTTTGTTTTCTGAATGACTGCCACCATGTTGTGTTTTACTGCAACGACTTACTGTATGGATGGATGGATGGATGGATGCACTCTGGAATGGATGAGTTGGATGGTATCAATCATCCCACAGGGAAACAACACCTGCATGTAGCTTCAAAACAATGCGATTCTGTTGCCATAACACAAATCCGTCGCTCTTGCCGATGGTTGGTTACTAGATAAATGCCGGGAGTAGGAAGGTGTGGTGGTGTGAGGGGAAAACCTACCTCTCTAAGGTTAGAGCTACGCGCTCGAGGAAACGCGCCACGCGCGTAATTGGCGAGTTTTTAGGTATTAATAGGAAGGGCGCGCGTGCCCGACGCGACTTCTCGCGTTTAGTGCCAGGGATGTTATGCAAGGGGATGGCCAATCAGATAGCTCAGAGTAACCAACTACCCCTCCAGCCAGTTTCCTGTTTCGGTGATGTCACCAGTTTTGACTTTGCGACTGAGTCGTGTAGTTGCGTATTCTAGCCAATGGCATGATGCAGTTTATCAGATCTGGGCTACTTTTGGAGGTTTATAGATGTATGAGTTATTTAGATGTTGTACAAGCTTGCTGATGGTGTATCTATCTATGTCTTGGCATTAGAGTTGCGTGTACCAGACCAGATGAGTACCGTAGACTAGGCGATGAAGTATACAATGCTTTATAAACAATAAAGAATGCTGAATTGCCAGGCTTCTGAAGACTTGATGCGGCTTTGGTTACCAAGTATTGTACTTTGAAATGTCTTCGCGGTGTGGATTCCATGAATAGTCGAAATAGCAAGTTCTCTGGTCGCAAGAGCTTAGGCGCTCTGTACACGTATATTCAAGGCCACATAGGATGTCTCAATCACTCGGTTCTATATCTAGGCCACATAGGATGTCTCAAACACTCGGTTCTATATCTAGAAACACATTCTCGATGCATACCTAGGCGGAAATTCCCGTAAAAGGGAAAGAAAGACAAGACATACTAATCATCTATATGAGCAAAGCTCTAGATTCCCCTCTAGAGTTTTGTTAGGACACATGTGCCAGTTTATAAGATAGCTGTTACCAGCCCTCAGAAGTGTAAGGGCTATATCTAAAGTCTAGGCGCTCTGTTAATTTATCTTAATCGATGACATTAAGTTCACAGTAGAATCATCCCCAAGCATAACAAAGGGGATCGTTAGCTAATTTAAGACAACAGAAGTAAGTCATTGGGCCCAAATGCAGCCAACTGGCGAATAATACCGACAGAGTTCTGTCACGGTCAGGAAGGTCGGGATACAGGCCAACTACTCTATATGTCGATTTGTCGTCACGATATTGAATTTCTTATACGAAACTAAGACACAAGATACCGAAGGAAGCATAAGGCAGGTGTTCCACAAGATCTCTACGAAAGCAATAAATGCACCAGAAGCTACTTGAGCATTGACTACGATGTATGTGAGACTAGAGGACAAGCAAGTGATTCTTAGAGGCGGCTTCGTCCATTAGACTAGTAGCCTTGTCTCGTGCACTACCTAAGAGTTGCCGCGTTCTCTTTCACTCTAGTCACTGCTTACTGATAATTTGTCAGAATGCATGTGTTCCGTGGCTCTACATCGACTATCCTCTGTATAAGTATAGTGACTATAGGCGTGGGTCAACTGGCCTACAGGAGAGTGAAAACTCGAGTTTTCGATCAACATTCTTCTCAGGTTTTTGTATTGTATACTTGCGACTATGAGATTTAAGACGATTTTTATCTGAAGGTGAAGTTTGCTAACCAATAATATGATCAATACCAATAAGCAGTGGTTGTCCATAAGACAAAAAACTTTTACTGAGACTTTTACTTGTGTGACCTCGTTGAGTTTTCTCTCGTTTACTGATAGGATATCACATAACATTCCGTATATCGAAATTAGAGAGACCTTTATACAAGCCTAGTCGTCTCTAGCCGTCTAGAGTACTACCCATGACATTCTTTCATGCATGGTAAGCTGTGTGTATCTCTGTATGCGCAATAGCTAGATATACAAGCAACCGAAACTACAACTCGAGTACGAGCAGCTGAAAATTGAGCATATGAAATATAGTGCACCCTTATGTATGCACCTAAGAGATGTCGCTTTTTTCTTCGCTCATTGTTACGACTCAGCCAAATCATTCCTACCGACATCATCGCATCGAGAGAAGTTGCAGACAAGTAAATAAACTTAACATAACTTTTAATTCGGTCGGTCACACTCGACGAGCTACTATCATCTTCCTCCTAGCTTGTAAGATTGTACTAGCTAGCTCATATATTCGAGGCCATATCTGCCCTCTACGCGCGATGCGCAAGACTATCCTCCATCCATCGTGGATTGGGGTTTGGGATATCAACCGCATACCCATACACACAAAACAAAATATTCCATCTTGAGCGTGCCATCATTGTTCATATCCCTGGCTGGTATCATATAAGCGAGCGTGAGTATCATCCGATTGTACGAAAATGCGTGTCCCGGGAAACGCCAGATCGCCCGCTACCCCCCTTTTGCGGTATCTGTATGCCAATAAAAAAAATCGAACCGAACCAAAATAAGATCAAGCACCCAACGCTCACCATGCCTCATCCCACTTTGGTATCAAATGCACATCCATCTCGTCCTATCCTGTCCCGCCGTATCCTCGTTCGCTCGTTCACTCGCTTGCATAGATAAATGCACGCATGATCCGCGAACGAGAGAGGCACCCGATACCTCATAAAGCCTTACCCACGCTCCCCTCACTCTGGCGACTCTGTCTCCTCCCTTCTATACCAGAGCTTGCCCTACTGACTGGACTCGGCGTCCACCTAGCAGCCGGTCCGACGTCCGGACCCGGATCGCTCCAGTCGCCCATGCTCACGCCGCTCGAGTACTTCGACGAGTAGCTCTCGGACCGGAGGTGAGCCTGCCGGGGTGTATTAAGAGGCCCCCTATTGCTCCTGTTGCTTCTCGTGCTTGCGCCTCTCGTCAAGCCGCCCGTCAAGATGTTCTCGCTGCTGCTGCTACCCTGCAGCAGCTCCGGCCGGTCCAGGTCGAAGGGGTCGGAGCGGAACTTGTGGCGCCGCGTGCCGAAGGACTCGACGCTCGCGCCGGACTCGCGGTATATTATGCTCTCGCCGGGGCGGCCAATGCTATTCACACTGTAGCCGCGGGAGCGCCGGATCTCGCGCACGTATCCTCCCGCCGCCGCCGCGGGCGCCGGATTCGCGGGGCCGGCGATGGCGTTGGCGTCCGAAAACGGGTTCGTCGGCGAAGAGACGGTCAGGGGCATGGGCTTGGCCGACCCGTGGTCCATGGCATTCTGGTCGGAGAAGGGGTTCGCGTTGTCGAAGCTGAGGCCCAGACCACCGAGGAAGTGCCCCTCGTTACCTAGCGATATCGACCGCCGCCGGGGTTTCTCGCTGATGCTGCGACTGCTGCCTCGGCCTCGGCCCCTCGCCGCTTCGCGCTCTAGTTGCTTGTCGTCCATGCTCAGGAGCGTGAGGAAGTCCGGCTGCTGAGAGCCCAACATGGGCGCACTGCTGTCATCCTTCATCTTGTGCGGGGCGGGGAGCGGGGAGTCGACCGCGCGGCTGTTTCTGGCCTCGCTGCGCAGGCGCCAGTTGAAATCCGCATCCTCGGTGAGCCGGTCCCACCAGTCGACGAAGCGGCCTTTTCCGGTCTGCGTTGGTCCGCCACCCGGGGCCTCCCTCGGCCTCGAGTTGGACCGGCTAGGCGGAGAGCTCGGCGGGCCAAATTGCGAGTTTCCGCGGTCGAGATTGACGCTCGGGCTCGGGCTGGCGCTGCGGGTTACGAGGTCGTTGACGCGGCCGCGCAGTCTCCTGTATTTCGCGCCGATGGCCGCGCCCAGCTTCACGGGGAGCGATGTCGGTCCCAGGGAGGACCGGTTGATGATGTAAGGGCCGCCCTTTTCGTCGCCTCGGTAGTTAGGGTCCGAGGAAAGCGGCGTCAGCAGCGTGCTCCTTCGCTTCTTCATTGATCTCTTCCGCCAATACCAGATGAGGAACGCAATGAGCGCGAGGAATACAACACCTCCGACGACTCCGCCCGCCACTACTACAGTAGTTGACGTATTGACGGCGTTAGCGGTGACCGCTTGGTTGGTGTCTGATAACTCTGCTCCACTAGACTCAGACCCGAGAGATGACCCGGTGGGCTCTGGCGTTGGTAATATTGAAGTGATGTCTCCAGCTGCGCCGTCAGTCGTAGCCGATGAGATGGATATATCAGTCGACGAAGTCGTTTCTGTTGCCGAACTACCTACAGGTTGCTCGTCCGTACTCTGTATCTCTGCTCCACCAGGAGCAGCTGATGGCGGAGAGACGGGATCACTGGTAGTAGCTTCTGCCGGTTGCTGGCTTTCTGTAGGGGTGTCAGCGGGAGGCGTCGTAGTTATCGTTGCGCTTGTTGTGGTCTCTTCTATTATGCTCGTCGTACTGATAGAAGAGCCAGGCTGTATCGGATTTAAGATTGGTCCAGGAGGAGTTGTTTGTACCGTAGCCGAGGATGTTGTCGATGTTGTTGATGTAGACGAGGATGATGTTGAAATTGACGTCGAGGTTGATGAGCTCGAAGTTGAGCTCGAAGTCGATGACTGCGATGACTGTGATGTTTGAGTCGAGTCTCCTTCGCGCGCTATGTTTCGCACTGCTGTACATTCCCCCCTACCAGGCAAGTTTGTAATAAATGCCGTCGCCATGGCGGTGAACCATTAATATTGGGCGATTCCAGTCGCAGAAGCAGATAAAACGTCGTTATTGTCGCTTCAAGCAACTAAAATATGAACAAGAAAGGTATTGAAAAGGAAAAGAAATGGAAGGCCGTTTCGGCCTGGCTGAGTTCACAAGATCATTAATCAGGA
The DNA here is from genome assembly GCA_022497155.1 of Whalleya microplaca. NCBI lineage: Eukaryota > Fungi > Ascomycota > Sordariomycetes > Xylariales > Xylariaceae > Whalleya > Whalleya microplaca. The sequence continues at coordinate 774,369 of MU385718.1, forward strand.
TTTGCGAAAGAGATAGCAAGAAAGTAAACTCCTATTCCATTTGAAAATGGAGAATTGAATACGGCTAAATGCGTTAAGCACCAAGAAACTGGCGAAAGTGTCACGATGTAGAAGCAGAGAAGACAAGAAGAGAGTTTGACTTGATGTGTTCATCAAGCGACCAAGACACTGAGAGATGTTCAATCGCTACGAAAAGCAGCCGAGCAAGCTAAACCAGGACAAGCGCTGAGATACTACCTCGAGGGTGTAATAGACTTATGGCATGGGTTTGCACGGTCTCTACTTGCTGTCGCAGTATTATTGAATCCTGTTTGATGGTAGTATATCGCACGACGGGATTGGCTGTGGGAGCATGGAGACGTCGTTCGAGAAACAAAGAGGCGCAGACAGGGGTAATCGAAAGGGAGCCGGTAGCCTCAGAAATCGCCGGGATCAACTGTTCTGTGACAGACCTGAAGCAGCTTTCCCCTCAGCCGCGTCGATAGTTGCTTGGCAATCTTCAACCATGATTCCTGAATTCTGAAATACATTATAATTATCGACAGGTTGCTTGAGATAAACCCCAAGTTTCTGCCATTTAATCAGTGACGATGTCTATTTTTAGCGATATACACGGATCTTTTTCATCTTGAACATATTCAATTTTTCGACATAGGGGTTGAAAGAAGTATATTGAGGGGAGAATAAGTCGTCGCGCTTTGCCTTTTGACAACAGTCTCAATGATTGTCCGAGTCGATCGGATTTCAATACAAGATAGCAGCGGTGGGTATGGGATAGTTCGGGTATCAATCGCCCGCTCGTTTAAACGTTAGATCTACACACGGAAACGATCTTTTACCAGCCGAGATCCGATGAATGATGTACATCCAGGTATCATTCGTTCTGACAATATCATTAATAATAGTAGGCTCTGAAATAAAGTATTTGGCATGAGCGGTTCGAATCCACTTCTATGAAGCGCTCTACTGCCTTATCTTTAGCCTCTTCTGAACTGACGGATACATATATATATTCTTCGCAACCACCTATGCGTGTTTAAAGAGGCCTCTTGATAGATAGAGTTGGAGGACCGGTCCATCCGCCGGGCGTTATCGGCCACTTGGCAGTTGCTTTCACTTGGTATTATAGTCATTAGTAATCCAATAACTTATTTGGCTTTGCTTAGTCGCCGTTCATGCTCTTAGATTCAATTAACTAAGTTAGCCTAGATACTTTAATGGGTATATCTCACGTTCCTAAGCCCTTTCTCAGCGAGACTTAAGACCTTTCGCTTTATTGTCATGTTCTACACATTTACGTCTACACCCACGTCCGGTGGCCAACGTAACCCCAAGCGGCTCAAAGTGAGCCGGGCTTGTAACTACTGCCGAAAATATAGAGTGCGATGCGACGCTGAATCACCATGTTCGCGCTGTGTGGCCAACAACATCGAGTGTGTGGTTGAGCCTCCAAGCCGCCCGGACTCCGAGAGCTCTCGATACCCGCCTAATGAACCATTGTCTACCCGAACCACCGTGGTCCCTTCCGCCGCGTCTACTATCGCAGCAAGTCCGGTCTCGTCAAAGCCAGAGGAGATGGATTCAACGGTCGGCTTCATGACCAAAATCAGTACTTTCTGCTCCGCCATTTCGCAGCTATCATCCGACTCCTTGGATGATTCGCCACCACCCTACTCATTATCTGATCGTCTACCTGAGGCAGGTAAAGGGTCCCCCATTGTGCTTTCGAAATCTCAGGTGACACATATATTAGACGTATACTGGACACGATGTCATCCTTTCGCCCCAGTCCTTAGCCGTCCCGAGGTTGACGCTGTTTGCCAAAATCTATGGGCACCTGATGGCTCTGAGCTGCAAAACGCACCATTGATAGATGGCATAATTGCCCTTTGCCTTCGTCACCTCCACGGCTTGGGGTTGAATCGCCGTCTGCTGGGCCTGTACTGGGAGCAAGATCCTTCTCTTGCCTTCTTCCAGCGCTGTCTTGCAGCGTCGAGCCAGTACATCGCGTTCGCCGAGCCGTCCCTGGATCTTGTGCAGTGCTATGTTCTCATGACTCTGTACCTACTTGATGCCGGCCAACATCAACCGGCCTATAGTATTGCTGGGTTAGCTTTGCGCTTCGCTCATGTGCTCAAGCTTCACCAGGGACTTCCCGACACCGATCCGAACTTTCTGCTGGCCTGCCGCATCTGGTGGACCGTTGTCCATCTCGATTTTCGATGTTCCAGGCTGCTGGGACGCCCCGTTGGAGTACAGCTCGCTGAGATCACCTGTTCATTGCCGGATACCGATGGTTTTACTTACCATGCTCGAGCGGCTATCCTTACTAAGACCACGCTGACGGTGATGGAGAACCTATCGCGACATCTGACAAACCCTCACGAGGATCGCATAGTACAGGTTGAATCGCGCGCATCCGCCCTCTCTGCTGAAGTTTACCGCCTGTGGGAATGGCGCGACCGTCATCTGCGTCCAGCCATCCGACGTCCGCTGCATGTGGATTCTAAAGGGTCTCATGACTGGATCGTAGCGGCCGCTGACGCTAGTCCGTTACAGCTACTACAAGATGTCTTACTGGAGTTGCAGTATTACGATGAGATTATTGGGCTGCATCGTCCGTTCGTCTGCTTCCCGAATAAGTCATTGATACCGCAACGCAGTCCCCAGGCAGACGCACACGCGACGACGGCACTACACCACGCAATGGCTACCGTGGATCTAGCCCATCGCATTATGTCTACCACGGATGTACTCTTCGGGCGCAGTGAGGTTTATCAATGGCAGTGGAATGCCTTGCTTACCATGGTAGGCTTCCTCATGGCACATCCGCTTTGTCCCTACGCTCCTCTAGCCCGCCACCACGCTCAGCTCGCCCTCGAAATTTTTAGCGCTGCCGATTCGAGAAATACTGCAGCCGTTCGGGCAGCGGCTTTGACCCGCTCCCTCTGCGCTAAGGTAGACAGCCTTGTGCAGATGGTGAAGTCGGTCGGCCACCAGCCTACTGCCGAGACACAAGCTAGCAGTGCATGGGACATTTCAAACACTTCCACCGATCTGTCACACTCAACTAGCGATGCGCTCTGGTCGTGGACGGATATGATCAACCCAGATATGTGGACGGCTTATAGTAACGAGATCAATGATGTCTTTGCCGATTTTCCTGATCTACCCTTTGCCAATGATGATTTTCCTCAGGGGTGATTACTCATGGGCTGTATCAGCTTCAAGAAACATTATATTCAGATCGTACATGATGTTTCATCGGCATATTTGCGACGAAATAATAGATTCCTAGTCCTATTATTAATCTCCTCCTTAGTCTTGAACCCCACCACGTCCTGACTGGCGACTATATACCGAAACATCGTTACCGCGCCGACGAGGCTCATAATACGTGATAGACCAGGAGGCAGCAGAATATAAGCCATTTTCCATGTGAGGCGACAGGGACGAGGCTTGCAGGTATCTTTTACATATGGCTTAGGTAACTGCGTCAGAGGTGGCATCGATTTCTTGGTATCCCAGTTGATGGCGCACACCGCCAGATTTGAGTTCTTGGCACACATGGTCTCCGTCAATCTCAGGTTAATAATTTGACCGCTGACATTCTGCTTAGATTATATTATGGCATGAAGCTGATGTTGACCTAACATTGGCTATCGTTCGAGGCTAAGCAGGAGTGTGTCTGTCAGCGTGAGACTGGTATTCCCGCTTAGTAGATATATACTTGACTGGTATATACGGCCCAGTAAGCATCTCCAACAAAAGCTTTTGATATCACACCGGCATTGCTGTAGCAATCAGTGTTGAGTATGATCCGCCACTACGAGAAAGGGACTGAAAGGAACATATCTTGTACCATGACTATTTCGTGAGACGACTAACTTTGCACACCGTCAGACACTGATGTGCTCTCAATCTGTTGCATATGACGCCTTTTGCTTACAAACCAGGTCAAGTGATAAGAGATACCATCAAGCATATCTATAGAAAGACCGGGCAGATGGGTCTAGAGCATATCGAGCACCGTATAAAATATCTTAGTAGCAATATAAAATTTCTGATAGTATTCAATAAACTATATTCAGATTCACTCAGAAACTTTCAAGCACTCCCCAGGATGACTGTCTTCTGCGGGTATAATATCAACCGAAAGCAGCTGAAAGTCCCGGCTAGGGGCTTAGCTGAAATATAACTGTTCTAGTAGAACAGATCATCTTTATTCTAGGAAATCCATAGTTTGTCTAATGGCATGTCCTGCTCATATGAAAAGCCAGCTATGCAATTAATGATTCCCTTCCACTAGAGGTTTGGGAGGTGTTTCAATCACAACGATTCCGGCTCCAAAAGGGGAATGCTCCTCTTGGTTAGCTTCCGGTGAGTTGTAGACCTCGTAGTCCAATCAGGTCGGCATCCTTGATCCACTTTCCTCTTTTGGTAATCACTCTCATTCCCCTCTTGCCCCTGTCAAGCTGCTGTTCAGAATGATGCCAAGTGATAAATATGCTTTCGTCAGAAGCAAAGCTGTCCATCTTCTGCTAGGAGGCGATTCTATAATCCGATATTTATAAGAAAAGAATCCTATGCTTATTGGTGCTGTGGGGGCTTTAGATTAACGGACATCCTTATTACTAATGTAGGTACAGTTCTTGAAGGGGATAAACGATAGTAAACAATGAAAAGTTTATATAGGATACGGGATCGCCGAGGTTATATATAGCCTTATTAATAAATTCTGTCAAGATATTCAAAGGGAAACAGCTTCTATATCATAAACCGAAGCTCTTGAAGTACGACACTTTCGTGGTGCTCTTCCAGGCAAGCAACATATCGTCTTAATGGCGTTAGACTTTTCTCATAAACTTGAACCCGAACTCAGCAAAGAGGATATAACTCCTGATGAAAAGCTCGAAATCCATGATTTGGTTTCATCGTTCGTGCGGAGTCACCCTCAAGCAGAGAAGACGAGAAATGATGTCGTGTTCCAAAACCTCACTGTTCGGGGGGCAGGAATTGGGGTGAGTGCTCAACCTTTTCTCATTACAATACAAGTCTGATAAACGCCTAATTATACAACTGACACTAGATATAGCACCGAAAAGCACCAACAGTTCCCACAGCACTAGAAACACTCGTCCAGATCTTCAATCCAGCACAATACCTCTCGCGCAAACCACAAGCTTCGCGGACTCTGCTCCATCCCATGTCAGGCATGCTTCGCAGTGGCGAAACATTGATGGTAATCGGTAAACCAGGAAGCGGCTGTACAACTTTTCTGAAGACTCTCGCGAACATGCGCGAGGAGTACGAAGCAGTGGGCGGACAGGTCTGGTACAATGGTTTAGATGCAGCGGAAGTCAAGGCACGCCGCCCAAGGGATGTAGCATATGCCGGTAAGTAAACGTTCTTGCAGCCGAATAAACATGACACTCATGATAGCAAAATTGACCAGGTGAGGATGATATCCATTTCCATAGCTTGTCTGTGGATACCACGCTGCGATTTGCTCTGAACGCGCGGACATCCGCCAACATCCCGAACCGCTCTCAACATCTAACCGAAGACGTCCAAACACTGCTTAAACTTTTCGATCTCACACACGTCGCGGATACGCCGGTAGGAAACGATTACATCCGCGGTATCAGTGGAGGTCAGCGGCACCGGGTGACACTTGCGGAAGCGTTTAGCACACGAGCCAGGTATATTAATCCATTTCAACGTTGAATACGTTCATGTTGAAATGTTAACCTCCCCTAGTGTTATGTGTTTTGATAATCCGACTCGCGGTCTCGATTCGTCTACCGCGCTTCGGGTCGCCCGAATACTACGCGAGTATACAATCCAAAGCCAATGCTGCACTGTCATGTCTCTGTACCAAGCCAGCAATGCAATCGCCGACTGCTGTGACAAAACTCTAGTATTGAATAAAGGCCGAATAGCTTACTTTGGCCCTACTACTGAAGCGAAACGATACTTTCACGATCTCGGATTTGAATGCTGCCCACAGACGTCATTGACGGATTTCCTGACTTCCATGTCAGGAGACCCGAAGTCTCGTCGCGTCCGACCCGATCGAACTGGACCACCTGTGCCGGTCACTTCTGAACACTTTGAAGAGCGATTCCGGGAGAGCGAGTACTTTGCCTATAAGGAGATAGAGGTGCCAGAGACGAATGAATCGGAAAAGTCGACCAGTCTGAGCTATCAGTTGCCGTTTCATCGACAGATATATGAATGTACCGTTCGACATTACCGCATCTACTTCACAGATCGTAGCAATTGGGTTGCAGAGGCCGCAGGTACTATTGCCCAGGCATTGATGCTTGGGACATTGTTTCGAGACCAGCAGGCCGTCACGCAAGGCATCTACACGAGGTCATCGGCACTGTTCTTCTGTGTCCTCATTATGTGTCTGCAGGCTACGGCAGAATTTGGCAATACTTTTGCACAGCGACCCATCCTGCTTAAGCAACGGGAGTTGCGTTTCTATCGACCAGGGGCCTATGCCCTTGGGCAGACCCTTGCTGATATTCCATGGAAAGCCATCTTCATAATCTATAGCTTACCAATTTACTGGATGGTTAACTTAAAACGAGAGGCAGGTCCATTCTTCATATGGTATCTCACGCTCTACGTGTCCCTGATTGCATTGGGAGTTATGTTTCGCACCATTGCCGTTTTCACTACCACCCCGACACGAGCTGTCCTGCCCGTGGGCATTATGATGAACTCGATAATTATTTACACAGGTTTCTACATTAATCCTCCAGGAATGAAAGTTTGGCTCGGATGGTTTCGATATTTAAATGTAAGTTTTCGTCCGCCTCTCTAAAGCCCCTATTATTTTAGCAAGGATGATCAACTTACTGGGGACGCTAGCCGATGTACTACGCCCTCGAATCCGTCATGCTAAACGAGTTCGTGGGCAGCGAATACCAGTGCAGTATGCAGGATATAGTACCCCGGGGACTGGGCTACAACGACACTGAATTTCAAACCTGCGCTGTTCAGAGTTCGCTCCCCGGAGATCTGATCCTTTCCGGACAGAGCTACCTTGAGACAGTGTATACATTCTTCCAGTCCCATCTATGGCGGAATATTGGGATTAACACCGCCTTCTTTGCTTTCTTTGCCATCTGTATCGCGTAAGTTTTCAGAGATGACTACGTAAATCATCTAACGCTAATTTGCCAAAGGATTGGAATGGAGAGGTTCAAGACGCCTGGGGGCCATCTGTCCACCATATTTTATAGTACCGATGTTCCACGCAGCAAGGCACTGGGACATACATCCCCAGTAGCAGATGAAGAGAAAGGCCAGGTTCAAGACACAGATACGGGTGAGGATGCTTTACAAGGGGTTCAAACCAGGGCTACTCATGAGATGATCCAATCTGCCAAGCAGCGGTTTGCGTGGAAAGACCTCTGCCTGGATATTCAAGTCGGAGGGGAGCATCGTCGACTATTGAATAACGTCTCTGGTAAGTGAACTGCAATCTGAGTTCGAGGTTTTGAAATTGTTAATCATTATTTAGGATGGTTGGAGCCCGGTACCATGACAGCTTTGATGGGAATGTCCGGAGCAGGGAAGGTGAACGAAGTACTACGTATGCGTTTTAAAACAGATTGCTGATTAATGGTCTCGTCAGACTACACTTCTAGACACTCTCGCTCAGCGAGTATCCATCGGTGCCGTATCGGGTGGGCTGTATCTTGACGATCAACCGCTCCCGCGATCGATGCAACGACGTTCCGGTTTCGTGAAGCAGCAAGATGTCCACCTCAGCACATCAACCGTCCGAGAAGCACTGCGCCTAACAGCGCGACTGCGCCAGCCATCTTCAGTTCCTATCGCAGATAAATATGAGTATGTGGAGACAGTTATTTCGATGCTCGAGATGGGCGACGTGGCGGACGCCTTGATCGGCTCGCCAGGAGCTGGACTCAATCTCGAGAAACGGAAGCGCGTCAGCATCGGCGTCGAGCTTGCCGCGAAGCCGGATATCCTGCTGTTTCTGGACGAGCCCACGTCAGGCTTAGACGGCGATTCTGCCTACTCCATCATCCAGCTGATGCGAAAGTTGGCGGACGCAGGGCAGACCATCCTGTGTACCATTCACCAACCTTCGTTTGAGCTTATCGAACAGTTCGATACTCTGCTCCTACTTGTACCCGGCGGCAAGACAGCGTACTTTGGTCCCCTCGGCCCAAAATGCCAGACCCTGGTTGACTATTTTGCCCGGTACACTGGTCGTTGTGCCAAAACGGAGAATCCGGCCGATTCTGTCCTCGACCTCACGGCTAACTCTTCGATCGATTGGACATCGAGGTGGGAGCAGTCGGAGGAACGCAAATCCGCTTTGAGGCGTCTGGAAGAAATTATTTCGGTGGATGACTCAGGTTTAGAAGGAAATGTCGAGAGCGTGGTCGATCAAAATGGCATGGCTTATGCTGCTTCACCTCTTGAACAGATGCGGGTAGTCATCGCTCGAGCATTCCTCAATTACTGGCGGGACCCGGACTACGTGATCGGCAAGATGCAGTTGAATATATGGATGGGACTTATCAACGGCCTGACGTTCCTGCAGCTGTCCAACAGCATGACCGAGTTGCGCAATCGGATATTTTCTATCTTCATTGCCATCATCACCGGGCCTATACTGACTCTGCAGATTGAACCACGCTTCATCGTTCTGCGCGACCAGTTCCTCGCGCGTGAGAAAGAGTCTCGGGTTTACCACTGGAGTGTCTTTGTCCTCAGCGCATTCATGGTAGAGATTCCTTTTACTATCGTTGGTGGCTTCCTCTACTGGTTGCTGTGGTACTACATGAACGGTTACTTATATGCCTCCGAGCGCGCCGGATATGCATTCATTATGTACGAGTTGTATCACATTTTCGTGGCAAGCATAGCCCAGCTGGTCGCCTCCGTGTTCCCAACTATTGGAGCTGCTCAGATGGCGACTGGATTTGTCTGGTTGATGGTTAACACCTTCAATGGGCCCCTCTCCCCACCGCCCCTGACCCCGACTGGCTGGCGCTGGTTCTATAATGTGTCGCCATTATTCTATTTCGTCGAGGGTCTCGCGACAAACGCCATGCATGGGCTCGATATCAACTGTTCAGACTCCGAGGTCTCCGTCTTTCGCGCGCCAGCCTCCCAGACCTGTGGCGAGTATGCAGCATCTTTCTTCGGCTCAGCATCACGCCGGGGATATCTAGTGGACGCGAGCGCTACGGGTGATTGTGCCTATTGCCCGTATGCTAATGGAGATGAATATGTAAGTTTGACGATCGTTATCATCTAGCTATATGCCTGAACTAGGCTAAAAACACTACCAGGTGCAACAATACGACTTCAACTTTAGCAATCGTGGCCGTAATGTCGGCATATTCATTGGCTTCATCATGTTCAATTACGCCATTGCGGCATTTGCAACATACCTGATCTTTATTTTCAAATGGAAAATGCCTACTCTGTCGTTGCGAAAGAAATAATAAGAAGAACAATAGTCAAATGAGTTCAATGGTAGTAGGGAGAGAAAAGTAGGGGAATTCGAAAGTTGGGTCGACATAATTAATTTTCAACTAAGTATAGTTTGGAGGCTATAGACTTTACAGAGTTCTAGAGGTGATCATGACCTGGATCTGGGGTGGGCTTTTCTATTTCTATAGCTTACTTATTAGACGGTCGTATTGGAGAGTCTTGTTGGATATACTTGCTATAGTCATCAACATCAACCTACAAATATACCTTATTACATATTGCTAACTTCTCCCGTTGAGTCTGTTTGTAGCCTTTTGATGTCACATTCAAATTATTGTCGACAATTCCCATTTTGAAACATGGCTTGCTAGTATCTGCAGCTTTTCACTTGAACTTGATTCCAATAGATGAATCCACTCTGATGCATTAACTCAATTGGATCCCATTATCAATCAGCTTGCCAAGAGGGGAGAGTAATGATATATGACAGATATCCCTGTATATTCATTTTGGTCCCCATACACCATTGTCACTTATTAGGTACTACTTATCTTATGTTTTCTACGGTGTCTAATCCCCTGCAGTGGTTAGAGCTAGAGAATTTGGTATGTTGACTCGATTGTGGGAAAGCCAGTTAGTATCAGAAGGATTGGAAGTTTGGCAAGAACTTCATGGCTCTCGCAGTTTGTGCTATGATATTGATATATAGAGACGGCTTATAGTCGTCATACACAACACACAACAATTTATTTTTCAAATAGACACTGTTCAAGTTATCATGAAAACATATTCACGGCTCACTTATGTCTTTATTATCGTTTAATAATAGCAATAGTACCTGGATATATAACGCCGGCTATGTTGAATACCGTATGCAGCAATTCAAACCCAACTGCACACATGTTGACACACTATCCGTTCCTATAGTTTCCTCCGTGCGACATCATAGTCGTAATACCGTTTGGCACGCCATACACCCGTGTAGTTGAATATAATCTAGGTGTACCTGTGAAGCGTAAGAATGGCGAAAAGCTTTGTTTCACGAGTAGATCACAATGGCTCTTACAGCATTAATAGTGTGGTTGCTAGTTGCTTAATCCAAGGAACTCAAACTCGAGCAAAGACTGCAATGACCCAGCCTCTGTACCGGATGTGACGCCCACTAGCCGGAATGCGCCCGGAGCGGCTTTTTGAAATAGCGACTCGAAATCAGCGACGGTGCGTTCCCGTGCATCGTGGGCAGCAAGCATGAGCGTATCTTCGATCCTGTAACAATTGACCTGTTAACTAGCTGACTTACTACTAATAAAGAAGATGGCTAAGGAGTAATAAGCAACCACAAGGACATACCGAACCATCTTACTCGCCAGTGTGTTCAATCGCTTGGCAGGCGGCTCAGGAATGATTGCCTCGCTGATGAGGATTCTTGCCCCTGGCTTTAGGGCCGGGAGAAGCGACGAAAGGATCTTTGTCGAATCCGCATCGCTCCAGTCGTGTAGGATGTGGCGGTAGATATAGATATCGGCACTAACGGGCTGCGGTGTGAAGAAGTCGTACTCCTCGAACGTGATGCGCGACTGCAGAGATGGATCTGCGGCAACGATTCGCCGCCCCATTTCCATCCCAGCCAGGTTACTATCCTGGACGATGAACTTTGCAGTAGGCATTAGGGAGGCTAGGTACTGAACGGTGTGGCCGCTAGAGCCACCGACCTGGAGTCCCGTTAGTGTTAAGCAGGAACAAAGAAAGTAACAGAAGACTGCATGCTCACATCGACTACCGTAACTTCCCCCTTGGATTCCCATGGATAGGCCACACGCATACGATCGACTGACCACAGAGGCGTGCTGACTCTGCCAGCCAGATATTTATGGTACTTCTGCGTGAAGTCCTCGTTCTTGTGGAAGAATTCGAACAGTGGCTCATCTGTGCGGAAGGCAACGTTGAAGGCGGTTTCGGGAGCGTGCTCCGGGTCATCGCGCTTGAGTAGTACCGTGTCCGGCACCTTGAGCAGGACACCACCCATGAACTGAGTACCGAAGTGGACGATGTCTGATAAGTTCTGGTTTTTCAAAAGTGCGGCGGAGGCCGCAGAATGCCGGATGACATCGGGTTCCTCCTCTACGAAGATTCCATTCGCAATGGCGTAACGTAGCGTGCGCGCCAATATGTTTATAGGCACGCGCGTGGTATCAGCGAGTTTTTGAATAGAGATAGATCCCTCAAGCGGCACCTGCTGAGGTAGCTTCAACCGGGTGATCAAGTCTAAATTTGCCGTGTCCGCAGCCTGTCGGGTTTTCCAAGGACATGTGAGCCGGCTTCGTACTATATAAGGCAAGGGGGGGATTTATAGAATTGGTGATTTGCTACTGACCGACCAGGTTAGAGTCAGAATCTGCTCGGTTGGTCCCCTGACTAACCGTAGCAGTTCTTGCGCCGCTTCGATGATATGGCTCCGTGTTTGGCGAAGGGAAATGCCTTCTGGGGTGTCCGTTTCATGAGCGAAGTCATCAAAACCAGACTCGTCGTGAGTAGGGGGGGCTGTCCCTGCTGCCTGAAGCAAAGACGATAGTTTAGGGACCTGCTCGTCGAGGATGGAAACAAGGCTCTCGATGGATGCCATGATACTGACGAAAAAATAGGGGAATGTGCGACTTGGGAGAGAATAGTTGCATCATGATTTCTTGGTTCACTGCCGATATATTATACCTGAGGGACGAGTAAGTGCCTCCTGGGGTACGATGATGCAACAAAGTTGCATTGGCTGAACCAGTCGAAGAGACCCTACTCTGTGCCAAAGAAGAAACTCTACTCGAAATCGAAAACATGCTTGGTGGCCGTTCGTCTTGTGGACTAAGGTGGTATTCCAAAATGTAGGTGCCCTTTGGAACCTTTGGAACCCCCACCACCCTTAGACATATAGATCAGTCGGTCGGCTGGTTGGCGTCTTGGTATGGGAAATGTGGATAATTCCAAGTGATGGCAATGTACTGCGAGGTCATCAACACTGCTCCGTACTGTCCGATAAGTTTCCAGCAAATAAGGTTCGGAAGATCCCGCAGCGAGTCATCGGGAGATCTTTAAAGATCCCGAATTTCTGTGCTACCTATGTAACCTTGCCGGTATTAGGCAATGCATACCACATAGTGTACGCGCCCTTAGGCAATACTCTTGAGACGTTATCCTGCACGGAGATATTAAACTCGGGGCTGACGATCCTAGACTCTGTCGCAGGTTTTAGAGCGCAAAATTGAGGGTTGTTGGGGAATAAGCCAAGAGTATACCACCAATTTCAATATTTCCTGGAGAGGGTAGGGGATAAATCTTCCCTCGTGGATTAGCTAGGTAGCTAGGTCAGCCTCGATCCGCATGCTCCGCTTTAGCTTCAGCTTAACCCCTTGGCTTTGAGGCCATTCGTGCATTTTCAATATAAAAACTACTTTGATGGTGTCAGCGAAGCCGTACGCTATACGTCGTACACACCCACCAATAAGGCTATAGGTAGGTATAGAGGGCGATATCCTCACCTGATGACTTCTTGTCTTTCACTATTCATTGGTCCCACACTGTACGGCCTCAGGCTTCATTCTTGCAAACCCCACCTGTCCCTTCGCCCACCGACGATACCTAGAGGTTCGGCCACCACGGCGGCTCGGACCTTCGTTATCCTAAAACAGTATCTCGGTACGACCTAAATGCTTGATATCTCTCCCACGATACCTTCAGCCAAGGCTTGGCACTCTTGGAATCCGGGTAGCGCCTCTCGCAGGGGAACCAGAAGTTCCCAGATATTGGTAAACAACACTTCATCTTGACGTTCTGGCCGCTACCACCCCAGGATTTACCGAGGGGCGTACTATCAATTTAGACCATATACCGTTCTCCCCCTCGTCCCCAATACCTCTTGTGGAACTCTACTCCGCAATGCTCCCTCAATCCCGCCCGTGATGCATCTGGTGGCACAGAGTCAGATTCGTCATCATAGCTTGGGAATCAGCTAACTTTCTGTCGAGTAAACAAGGACAGGTGCCACGGCGCAGCTGTGACCCGGACACAGGCGGTACCTGCCTCTCGATTGTTGGCGATCGCTCATATCTGATATCTAGCCCAGGCCAGAAGAATAGATAGCACACAATAGACTGGCTTCAAGAAAAGGAACACTGCAGGAATGCCGCTTTAGGTGATAATGCCTCATTTGAATGAGAAGAAGATAAGAAAGGAGCGAAACCCTTCCCCTCCACTTCTAGAATGTTTTACGTCACAGTATCCTAGCTCTACAACATTATCTAGGTAGTCTTGGCATCTAGAACTGCATAATGAGGCTGGCTTCTATGTGCTTTTATTGGCCCACTCGGTGTTGATGTTTAATGGCAGAAGAACCTTAAACTTGAGAAGTACAGTAATAAAGAGACTTCAATTGGTTGTTACTAGATAAGGATCACACCCCCTATCCAATCTCGACAGTATCGGTCCGAGGCCCTCATACTTTATACTATGTATATGACGGATGGATTTCTAAGAGGTGCACTTTCAAGTCATCTTTGTAGTAATAACTATAGTTTAAGTAGGAGGTCCTGATGAAATCAGACCAAGGTCTAAGCTCTATACAATGACAAAGTGAATGACTACCCTCTATCTCTATTGCCAATGACCGACCTATGATGCATACATAACAATCTTCCTATGGAACCCGTAGCTTACTAACCAGCCAAGCATTGAGCTTACTCATGGCATAACCAAGGAAACATCCCGGTATATCTTTTGCAATCTGCGAGGGAATGAACTCTAACTATCTGACCTCCCTTGAAGATTCTTAAACAGAGACTAACCTCGTTAGATTAGACACCTGCATATGCAACCTCTAGCTCAGAGGCGGCACGGCGGATAGCATCCGCCACAGCATCGAGATTGGCCGGATCGAAGACGCGGAAATGATCGCCTGGGATGTCGATTGACGACACATGGGCTTGCGCCACCGTTTCCCAGCCCGCGATCGCCGTGTGCAGATCTGAGCGGTCCTGCAGCCACCGATTCTCGACAAATTGGGGGTTCGCCGGGTCGCGCCAGCCCAGGCGGGAGCGCAGGAGGAACACGCGCGGCACGGGCAGCGCATCAGGGGCGGAGGGGCGGAAGGCGCCGAGTAGGCTCGCGCACGCAGCGAAGTTGCGTCGCGTTAGCGAGCGGATCGCCTTGCTGGTCTCATTACCGGACGCTTTGCCTGCACCTGTCACAGCGTCAAGGATGCGCGGCGAGAGCGGCTGGTGGTTGAGTGGTGGAGGTGAATCGATCAGAATCGTGCCGATGACGGCCTTGCCTTGTGCGGCAAGTCGACGGGCTGCTTCGAAGGCGACTACACCCCCGAATGACCAGCCCCCTAACAGGTATGGTCCGGTCGTAGTAGATGCGATCTCCCTGGCGTACTCGTCGGCCATCTCGCCGAGGTTGGCCCAGGTGTCGAAAGGGTCAAGGAGCTTAGAATCGTGCAGAGCGTATACTGGGCGATTTAAGGAGCCAAGACGATGATAATGCGTGCAAATACCGCTACCGTCATGGATCAAAAATAGCGATGCAGACCGACTGCCACCATGTTCCGGGGCAGTTTGAACGGTCTCGGGTTGTTGATCGAGGTTGAGCATATGCGAGATCTTCTCGATAGTTGCCGAGCTGAGGAGGATATGCTCAGCGGCTGAAGTCGTGTTGATAGGTGTTGGGACAGCCATAGGACTGGTAAAACCGGTTGTGACCAGTGAACGCACAGAGGAACCCGAAGAAACTGAAGAGTTGTCATCTTGCAATGGGGGCTCTTGATGATTACCGAGTATCTATAATCGAAGGAATATATGAGAAACTCGACTGATACAAAATTCGTAATATGAACAATGGCAGGGACAGAAAGATGCAGGAATGAAGAGGAAACCCAGAATACCACGCCGAAAACCGTCTTGTATCGATGTTACATAATGTGCAAGGCACTTACCAGCTTCTCAACATCACCGACTGTACGACATTCGGACAGCTCCGTGGGAGAGAGATAGCCGTTCTTGCTGATCTTCGACAGGCTAGACTCCAGCTCGAAGAACATGAGCGAGTCTATGCCCAATGCTGAGAGCTCTGAACTGGAAGTGATACTATCCATGTCTCCGCTGCATGTTTCAGCAATGATCTCACGAATATGGTACTGCATGCCGTCACCAACGTCGATAGGGCTACCTTCGCTAGGTGTCTGGTTGCCAGGGCTAGGAGGAGTATCTAGCTCTTCCTCTCCAGCACAGAGTCTTTCGATATCTCCGACAGTGGCACACTCTGCCAAGTCAGACAGATCTAGTTGAGGGTAGGTCGGCGATAGCTGGGCTTCTAGCTCTATCATTAAAAGCGAATCGAATCCGAGTTCCTCTAAATTCGATTCCATTGATAATGATGCTATATCAACTCCACACGTTTGGGACACGAGGTTCCTAACGGTTGAGGTTGATGAAGCTGAAACCGTGGTGGCTGATGGAGTCTCGCTGACCTTCACCTGGAGGCTAGTGGCAGACTTTTGCTGAGAGCACGGTGCTGTGCTCGTCTTCGACGTGTTCAATGGCCCTTGTCCCCTTTTTGATGCTATACTAAATGCCTGGCTGACTTTTGCCAATTGGACTTGCTGGAACACCATCCCCTTGAAAATGGCCATGAGCCCATGCTCATCGGCCGCCTGGGCATCTGCGATGATTACGCCCTCCGCAGGAATGGTAATCAGGGTACAGTATACATCGAACAAGGCTCCCGGGGTGACTGATTCTCGAAGCACCAAAGCAGATGCCACTTCCTTGCAGATACCAGCCTCGCCGCCAGCGATGGAGAGGTTTGCAACAAATCCAGCCACATGCAGCAAGACATCCATGAAGATTGCATTGGCCTTAGCAGGGGTAGAAAGTGTCTCAGGGTATTTGCAACGCGCATATGCCTCACCACAATCGGGACTAATGCGGATAAATTGCACCTGTTGATACAGCTTCGAATAGGTAACCACGCGGGTAAATACATTATCGTACATGGCTTTTGTTGAGAAGGTTTCCAGGATGGTGCTTGATTCAGGATACATGAATCGGTGTGTCTGGCGCTCAAGCATACGGGCAATTCGTGTGTATTTCTGCTCCGTAGACTTTCTGGCCTTACGTTTCAAGCGACCTTTGCAGTGTACACTGCTGCGGTTCGGATCAGTACCCTCGGCGAAGGAGGAAACTTCAAATTTCAGCTCATTTCGAGCACTCCCAAGAGGAGTGATATTGATGCGGACAACCGCAGTTGATTGGCCAGTGTAAAGCAGAGGCGCGACATATGATATGTTGGCTAAGGACCAGGAGAGGTCCGCTGTGCTTTCCGATTCCATATCAGCCACTGCCGACAGGGCCATCTGATGGTACACGGAAGCCGGACAGAGTGCATGTTCGCACACAATATGGCCTGTGATAAGATCTTTCAGCGATTGAATCAATGTTTCATAGATACCTGAAAAGCCATTGGCGTCGCAAGCCTTTTGAACCGTCCGGCCAAGGAATACATCATTAGAGGTTGGTGTAATGGCATTCTCAGCTCTCCCGGTGAGGAGTTGGGATGTTTCATGGGGATAAGACGCCACAAACTCAGACTGGAAGAATGGCAAGCCAGGGAGGTCAACAAGATTGGGCCGGTCATGGAATGCAAATGCTTGACGCCAGTCGACCGGCGCTGCTTTCTGGTAAAAATGGCCCAAAAGCTGCGATAGAGTCGAGGATGGTGAAATACCCTTCCGCAGAGATGGCAGCAGACCGGCCTGTGGTGTGGGAGCCTGGGTGGCAATCATGGGTAGAAGGGAGGCATGCGGTCCGACTTCCACCCAATGAGTTGCCGCCGAATCGGGGCTGGTAGTCAGGAAATCGTCCACCCCTTGTTGGAAAGATACTGTTTGACGGGAGTGGCGTGCGAAATACTCAGGCGTGAACACATTCTCCCCAGGTTGCACTGTCCGCCCCAAGACGTTGGAGATGACGGGAAGCGATGGCTTTCTCAGCACCATTGTGCTCGCATACTGCGTCAATTCGGGAAGGATGGGATCCATCGCCTGTGTATGGTACGCCAGAGGTACTTCGAGCAATTTACTCTTTACTTTACTGACACTAGCAAGGTGATTCTTGAAAGTTTGCAATTGGGAAACGGGGCCTCCCACTACACAGTCAGTGCGACTGTTGTCACAGGAGATGGCCAATTTCTTGAAGCGATCATCACCTTGAACCATGGTCTGAACATCTGAGGCCCCGAGATTTACCGCTAGCATCGAGGTTTTCTCCAGCTCGCAGTTAGTAGCCATCAGTTGAGCTCGACGAGCGACTAGAAGGGCACCGCTAGAGATATCCAAGACACCTGCAGCCACCAATGCGGCATATTCACCAAGACTGTCAATTTACGTGAGCAATGTTGACTATAATAGCGTAGAAAATGTACTGGATGTAGATGAGGAAAAATGCCGCAAAAGGGGGCTCACCTATGTCCAATGACTGCGCTCGGTAGAATGTTCCAGGAGATCAGTAACTGAGCCAACGCGACCTCCAATGCGAATATGGCAGACTGTAAAGCTTGCAGCTGCGAGATGCTATCCGGGTTTGGATCGTCGGTTCCGTTCGCATTGATAATTTCCAAACAACCTGGAAATCCATTTTTTCTCAGAATCTGATCACATTGGCGAATGGTTTCCGAGAAGACGGGATAGATGGACATGAGCTCTTGGCCCATTCCCAGATACTAAAATTGATCGATCCGTCAATAAGGTACAGGAAGACGGGGTTCATATTATGTTACCTGAGATCCTTGACCGGAGAAGACAAAAACTACACGAATCCCGGCCCCTTTATCAGCTGGGCAACGGTTAGGTTCTGCACTCTCCAGATTTCGAATTAGCTTGTCAACCGAGTCTGCTGTGACCGAGAGGCGAAAGTCGTAAAGTTGACGGCGGGCTGTCATCGTATAACAGATATCAGCTAAGGAAGATGATCCTGCTAGGAGTGTGCCCCTCAAACGAGCAACCACTTCATCGCGGAGTTTAAGAAGAACCTTAGCACTCTTTCCTGATATACCTAAGATATATGTTTGCAGGTCTTCGCTACGGGTAGTCTTTTGAAGAGGGGCGCTGTTATATTGTTGTAGTATCATTGCAACATTCGATCCCGCTGCGCCGAAGTTGTTTATTAGCGCCAGTCTCGGTTGGTCTCCGGGTTGATGCCATGGGACGCCATTGCGGTCGATAACCGCACCGTCAACACCCAAGTTTTGGATTTTGGGATTCAATGTCTTCAGAGAGATTTGTGGTGGGATCTGCTCATGTCTCATCATGAGGACCACTTTAGCCAGAGCTGCAGCTCCGGAGGCAGCTTCGCAATGCCCAATATTAGCCTTGATCGAAGTAAAATGCACCGGATTCCGAGAATCACGGCCACTGCACAGGCCATTCCGTAGACTTTCTAGTTCATTGGGGTCTCCAGCTTGAGTGCTGTGTGGAAAGAATTAGCCATTGGTCGTTAATTAACTTTTGAAAGGAAGAGACGAAGATTTATGTGGTCGCTTACCCGGTTCCATGCGTTTCGACCACTGTGATCTAGCACTCAAAATTTAGTAACTAGTATCTAAGTTATTGGAGGCGTACATACCTGATGAGGATTAATCTTTGTGTTGTTGAACAGTCTCTTAAATAACTGCTCCTGTGTAGGGGCGTGAGGATGTGTAATCGAATGGGCATTTCCACTTTGATTTACTTCGATCCCCTTAATGACGCCATGGATTCGATCACCCTCCGCAAGCGCGTCCCGTAACTTCTTAACGACGAAGATACCACAGCCTTCGGAACGACAATAACCGTCGGCGGACGCATCAAAAGCTTTACATTGCCCTGTTGGGCTGAGAAAATGTGCGCGGTCGAGACCGAGATACATCTGCAAATGTGAGTTCACGGCCATAGAGAGAGTACCTATGGAATACATACATCCGGACTAGATATCACATTGACTCCGCCTACTAGTGCAGCTCGACAGTCACCCGCTGCTAATGCACGCGCCGCCTGGTGAAGCGCGAACATGGATGATGAGCAAGCTGTGTCTAGAGTGACTGATGGGCCACTCCAGCCAAAGTAATACGAGATACGTCCACTTTGGAAAGCACGAAGCGTTCCTACCAAGTACTATAAGCCTATTATCACAGACATCATGAATGAGCGTGTTGCTTACCCGGGCTATAGTACACATCGATTTCTGCACGGAGGTTTTCGACATAGTCGTTTGTCGCATTGCCGATATAGCATCCAAAGGTATCTCGAGAAAACGACGCTGTCGAATCTGGAACATAACCAGCATCTTCCAGTGCCCGATACGCAGTCTGGAGCAGCACCCGCTGCTGCGGATCAATCGATCGAGCCTCCCGGGGAGAGATGTCGAAAAGATCATTGTCGAAAAGGAACGGATTCTTCAAAAAGTTTCCATATCGTGTGTTTAAAGATCGTTTACTCTTGTTTCCATGCTCATCTTTCTTGTGAAAAAAATCATCTACATGGAATCGAGATGTCGGAATCTATGGATATGTTTTTAATATACGTTTTTCTGCATAAAAATCCTGTAATCAGTAGACCGCTTACCTCTTTACACGAGTCCACCCCGTTCCAAAGGTTCTCCCACAGCTCATTTATATCCTGGGCATCAGGCATCTCGACAGCCATGCCAACAATAGCCACGTCATCTAGGGATATACTGGAAGCTTCGCTTATCGGTTTGCGCGATGCGCCAGTAGCTGAGACGTCTCGAATCTCTACGTTTTGGGGCATCGGTTGTGCCGGTTTCGAGATGCCATACCCTGGGCCAAAATTCAGGACCTCACATAGTTCCGAGTCATCATGTTGTCGGAGTTCTGCCAAAATGGAGTCTTGGACCGAGACCCAATCGACAGGCTCTAGTAAGATCATTTCTAGGACGAGCGAGATCAATTGCCCGAGTGTGGCTGGGGTATTCGTTTTGTTGGAGAGGTGCACGGGCGTCCCAGATATCGTGGAATAAAGGGGTGCCACCAAGTGTAGTGGAACTTCCAACTGGGAAGGCATTACACGTTCAAGCGCGTCGATTGTCTCCTGAAAGACATCGGTCAATCGATCACGGTTGTGGTATAAAGTAAACACGTTGGTAGACCGTGTCCTGCACTGTGAAGGGAGCTTCTCCTGGATGAACTGCGCGAGCTGGTCTCCTCGTCCGCTAAGCGTCACGCAGGTTGCCGAGTTCTGCGCGGTAATGTATACGGGAACATGAGGGTTCTATCTGATTGATTAGCTCAAGTCATGCATGGCCTTTTTGTCTGCTTCTACATTATCCTTTAGGACAAAAGGGGTGTCCGTAGAGGCTAGAAGGAGAAGTCTCTTTTATCACATACATTTCCACCATTAGCACCTTTTAGCCCTGCTACTACATCGCTAGAGATATTGTGAACCACGACGCTCCACGGCAAGCTGGGAGAGCAGCCACTCTGCGATATTTGAGAGTTTCGATAGATTTCAGAATTGATTCCCAGCAATAAAGCAACATTAAAAAAGTCCTGGGCGCGCTGAAGGAACTCGATTACATTGCCGGCCGTTGCTACTGCTGCAGCAGGCAGTAGACCTGCACAAAATCCAGCCACACTTCGTATATCAGATAGTTCTCGACACTGGCGAAGATATCGTAAAATTTGGACAAGGTATATCGTTGTGTGTTGGACGATAACGTTTTGATGGTAGCTAGGAGGGGGCCGTAGAAGGGTTTCTGGTTGCATGAAGTCGTCCAGATTGATCACCTCGGCGGGCAGACGACCTCGCTCAACGGCTTTGGCGACTTGTGTCCGGAACGCAATATGGCATGCCCGCAAAATAATTTGTGACTCGGGTAGAGTGGCATCTTGGACTGCTGTGTCCAAGGTACTACGTGAGAATAACGATTCGGAGCCTAGGCCGGCGAATACAGCTACACAATGCATATTGAAGAATGGAAGGATGCAGAGCCCCGTCTCTCTAGTAAGAGTAAATAAGATTGAGGGTGTGTTAAGTCTACATTTCTATGTCTACAATGAAATAAATAAGTAACTACTAGATTCTAATGATGATATCAGGTGAGGCTCAGCGATGTTGAACAAGGTGGCAAGCTGTGGCAATCACTATGGCAACTACTATCAATTGACTTCCTTTTACAGTAATAGCCAAGATGGTCGATTAGACTGGCAGACAAAAGCAGACCAGAGCGAAGAGACCAGAGTACTTGGTGAGAGACCAGAGTAAGGAGAAGGGGAGTGTAACTATCATGGATTTTTCTCCGGAGGCACCTTTTAAGGTGGACATCCTATACCCCTCGCTGTCAGCCGCTTGCAAAAGCCCCTAGTCACAGGTGTCCTTACTATGTACTATGCGAGGCTTGTGCAAATGAAAGCGTATACGATATTATACCTCCCGAATCTATAGCGATCGGTGTAGTTGATGATATAGTGACTAGTAGTCATGATAAGATACAATTTTCCATATTTGAAACGTACTGTAACTATGATCCATACAAGCAGCCGTGATCAGGGGGTCTGGAAGTGGCCGACAGCCAGCAGGGTATAAAGTGTGGCTACTTTTGAAAGGCGCTGTTGTTAAAGGCTAACTGGATGTTTCCAACAAATCATGCACGGCAATATAGATTAAGGTTGAGTGCTTATGCAGTACATTATAGAGATGCTAACTGTAATGGGTATCTTCTCTCGGCAATCATATCATCACCCTCCCGTGAGATTGGCTCCCGAATTTATCTCATTGTCAAATTACCAATCAGCATTTCCATTGCACATGGTTTTGGACGCCACAACATATTTTCATGCGAGATTACCTACATGACCGTCAACCGTAATGGTTTCCAACTACAACTATTCGTTGGTGGGCAGGGCTTGCAAAGTTTGCCGCAGCCATTAGCACGCAGCTGGAAGGCCATATGTATATCACAATGCTAGAGAAAATATCCAAGCTAGAGGACATCAGGTGCTAGGCTTCAGGTTCCCCCAACACTACTCGGATATTCCATCCCTGAGAGAGGATTCGACAAGCTGCGCCCCAAGGCCGCCGTACCTTATCTGGCAGTCAGACGATACGACGGCACTTGCGTGCTGGCCTACGAGGATCATTTCCAGAAGAAGATTCTTGAGCGACCTGGGACCCCATTCTGGTATATCCAACGCGCTGGTTTGCAGACCGTCCTGGTGCTTCGCACAGAGTCTCTAAGCGTCGACTCGCGCCTAGGCGCTGACGTGATTCGTATTAACTTTCAACGGGTCGCGGTAACTACACGGGATGGTCAGACGGTAAAAGTCGATCCCGTCTTTGGTGCAGATTATTGAAATACAGGGTTAATGAGACTTAGATTGACTTGAGGTTCGGCTATTCTAGAGAGTGGCAGATGGCCTGTTATATACACAATACTACTACGTACCTTGTACTGTACCAGTCATTGACTCAATTGAACACGGATGGTCTATGTTCGCGCACACGAAGTTTGTTGGTACCGGCACACTCGCAAGTGATACCGAAACTAACTGGAGACCTCACCTCCCGGATCATCCTTGATCTAACGGATATTCAGGACCAAGAACTGAAGCGGTTGGTTTCAAATCCTTCTGTCAACTTCTGGATTGGTCCAGAACATCATGTTGCGGGTTACAGGGCCACGCATATAATCTGGTCCTTTTACGTTCCGACGAATTACCAGAAGATATCGATCGGGCCGCAGCTAACGTGGATAAATTGCGGAAGCTCTTCGAGCTCTGGGATCCCACGTGAGTCAAGATGTCGCAAAGTAGAGCTTTATCCGCTACCCATCCAAGATCCATCCAAGACTTATTGAAAGGATAAGTAAACTGCGGTCCTTCGTGAATCAGGTGGATAAATGGAGACTGATGCATAGTATTCTACCCCGATCTCCTAGATGAGACTTCATTCATATAGATGAAATTTCTAATGGTATATGTGAGATAGTCTCCCCTCTTACTACTTAGACAAACAAGGAGGGCAATTTCCTCATGGCGTGAGTTTTAGCCCCAAACCCCCAAGAGAAACAGATGGTCTTTCTAGATCCAGGAGTGACGCGTGCCACCCTACGCTTCCAAACCTCGCTCAAGGCGCCAATTCCCCTTTGGAAGATGGCGCGGTAATCGGTAGGTTGCTTAAATACGTGACGAGCCAAAACGAGCGTGCCCCGGCGCTCGATATGCAAAACAAATCTTGAGCAGAGTCAATAATAAAGGAAACATTGGGACATGTTGGTGTGGATTGGTAGCTATCCAGGAGAGATGCATTCCATCTACCAGATGGGCCACGGCAGGAGTAACGAGATATTATATTCCTGGAAAGTTTCGGAAAAATGCTTATCCTTTTCCAAGCTGCTGGTAAGAGGTCAGAGAGCAATCATATATAGTTACCATGTACGTGAAACTGACGAGGCACTCAAATTCTAGGACATGTCCTTCAGTGCAATCTTGTTTATACGGCTACGATGCCGCGATGGAAGCTGATAAGGCTTATCAAGCTCATTTATTCTGAAACAATTCCTAGATATCTGGAGCATTGACAATAATGTCTACATATTATCTGTGTCCTATGAATGTTAAGTATGATCATGATTCACACTAAAATTGTCTGTTCGCTGTGAAAAATAGAGGCTTTGGCTGATATTCAGCGAATTATCAAGGAGCGGAGTACAGTGTTAGGGAACCGAGTATTGAATATCTATGTATTCTATTCCATTTATTTCTATTGTTCACACGAGGAAAAAATAGAGTCATGTAAAGTGATATAAACCAGAAGTAACCCAGAAATAGGCGAAGGCGGAAATCGTTTTTGATGAAATCATATCATATAACTAATGAGCCCTCGATCTATGCGTGAGATTTGTGTACCGCTTACTAGTTACGAAACATTTCACTATCTTCTAAGCACGTCAGAGCATCTCAATTGGACAATCAGGTGGGACAGCTTGTTCGGAGTTTCTTGCAAATCCATTCCAGGGCCATGGATTCAGGCGCCAATAGACATCAGAGTGTCTTATCTCGTTTGTGCAATGATATAATAATAGCGTATGACTAAGCATAAGTTGCGGTCAATATCTCAAAGGTTATACACTCTTAATATCTATCATATAACTTCATATCATGGTTCGGGTCATAATATAAGACGTAAATAACTCAAATATTACTAGACTCTTATCATCAATTGAAATGCTCAAAAAGTAAGATTTAGATACAACGAAAGGGGACGAAGGATTCACCGAGCATATTGAATATATCAACTCACTTATAACATCTAATTAACTAAAAAGGTCGAGGTATCTTGTGTTCAAACCTTTGAATCTAGCATTAACTAGACATTTATATCTAATTTACCTGCGCATAGCTTCAGAATTGCATACTTCATATCAGTGAAGATGGTATAGGTAGGATCGCTAATCAATTTCGATAGGCGGTTCAGCCAATTCTCACACATTCGAACGTAAATGTGTAGTCGAATAGAGCATTTACGGCACAACCGACCCGCTGCTATCGCAAAAGAAGTATATGAGGTCCAGAATTTATCATTCCGACATCATGGCTTGCCGTTAATAAGGTTTAGTTATGGGGATGTCAAAAGAAACTATGAGTTGTACCATGCCAGCCAATTTTAGCCAAATATCTCTGTAAGAAGTCAGACCGTATGAAAGGCAACCGATAGCTAGGTCTTCTAGCCGTCGCTAAGTATCAATATATAGATGATGATTTGGATAAATACGCCTGCTTCCCAGAACGAGAAACCAATTTCTACTTACTCGCTTAGTGAGAAATAGGCGTGCCTAGGAGTGCGCCAAGCTAGAATAAGGGGTAGGCCATAACACCCAGGAGACAAGACAAAATGTTCTTAGGTTCATGATTTTAACAACAATATAGTGGTAGGTTGTGACAGCATTAGTCTAACTGGATTAGATTCCGGCACTTATACAGGATGTTAAAGGGACTGATAAAAGTAGCTTTGCTATCGCCGGCTGTCTTTGGTCGACAATTGTGTCATTTTTTCATGTACATTTTCTATTACCTTACCGATTCGATCGGGTGGCACTTTCCGACCCAGAAAGATCGCATTCCAAATCATGTTCGAACTAATCAGTACCTCGTCTCTGATAGTACGTCCAATGCTGCGGTCTAGGCACTAAGTTGAATAGGTTCTATCGTCTGTCTTTATAGTCTCTCCAATCCACTTATAAATTATGTCTCTGTATATACTTCTTCTCAAGCTCATGATAACATATTAAATTATCATCTGCGTGACACTGCAAGACGTGGTATTTATATTGATACAGGCAATGGTAATCTTTCAATTCAAGTCGATCATGCTCTTCCGTCTTAGGTGTTCTCCACGAAGCACGGCCGTGATGAAGTCCAATATATGGCCGATACGATGAATATATGAGATACAATGGTCGAGAAAGTATGGCATGCAGTTGATGGCCCATAGTTGCAGCCTATTATGAAGTAGGCACTCATGGAGTAAGTGGTGATGAGGGTGATGATAGTTGCTTTCATCTAGTGGTGTATAATTTTGCCATTCCTGTGGCCTCACCTGAGCTGTATTTGGAGATACTATGGATACGTAATCTATCTTTGGAAGGAATTCATAATTACGTAGGGTTTATTATACTTCGTTAAATAGTACACACAAAATTGTAAACGAAGTGTAGAATGGAAATGCTTATTGTTGAATTACGGTTACCTAGAGTGTTCTACAACTACTATTCTAATTATTTATATGGAACGAATTAATGAGGAGCATTATACATAGGTTATTTGACACAACATGAGTCTGGAAGTACCAGGGCCCCTTATATATATGTATAGGTGGAGGCCGTGCTTAGGCTTGTATGTTAGTGAGCCTCTCTATAGTGCCATCTCAACTTCAATATTATAGTAAAGTAACGCTTTCAAGCCAAAAAGAAAAAAAGAAAAAAAAGCTTCTCTCAAACTTAATGTTATAGAATAGACATTACCGGCTATAGATCGAGAGGATATTCGAATATCATGACAATTCCTTTAAATGCAAAGTTCGGTTCTCCCAGACTGCTACTTATACAGAACATGATTCTTAGGTAAGCAAGAGAAAGGTCGGATAATTTCGCGTAAGCTATAGGTGATAGATTGGGTTCCGAGCTGACACTGATAGCATTAATTTTTACTACTTTCAGAACAGATCTGACCACCGGAGGATTTAATATCTGTGGTCACCTAAATCTGTTTGATCGACTCAGTACTTATCAAGAAGATCATATTCACCCCTTTTATCGATGACTACATATATTCAGAGATGATCAGCTAGTGACTCCTTGGGAGCGAATGACATGCTGGTCGGGGGATAGGGTCCCTGTCGTGTTGCGTGAATATAACTATGAGGTTGTGCCATGGTTGTACGATTCAGGCAAACGCCTTACGTGTCCTACCTGCCTACTTCAACCGGACAATAAGAAACCCCGGGAGTATATGACATCGAAGCCTAGAGAATAGATTCCGCTTTACCGCGACAGCTTCTATAGGTTTCAGATATATCATATAATGCCCCGCTTGGGATTCTCTGGTTGAACCACACCGGTCTCGACCTACTCACTTTTGTGATACACTTGTTCAAGCTTGCGTCTCTTGTGCCACTCTTTATCACCTAATAGATGTCCCCAACTCGTCTTACTTCCAACAGAAGATACTAGCATTCCCAATTTCGTCGAAGCATCACGATCTAAAGGTTAAGCTACGTAGAAACTCTTACTGCACGACAGAGACAGCATCTTTGTTTTGCCTAACAAACTCGAAAATACTTGGAATGAGCACTAACGCATTATCAGGCTACTCAATGAATGTCGCTGTACGCCAAGGTTGACCTCAGTTGGTGTGAAGATTGTCGGGACTTGGCCGTCTGCCTTCATTGAGAACTGCGAAGCTATATACCTGATTGGGACGCAGAAAGGAATAGAAGGTCCTACGAAGTGGACCATGACCCAGCATAAACCAGGGTCCATCTCATGCAGGTTGGTCTTATAATTTCGGGAACAACAGCCCAGGTCATACTGCGTACACGGGAGGTAAGCTGACTAAGTGCATTATTACAGCATCTCCAGTTGAAGGTCACGATAACGCCCCAAACTGACGGCGTCGCACACGGAGGAATGTCATGCCTTTTCATTCACGGGAGTCATGAGTCTGACATTTCCAAACACGTCATGATTGTTAGCTACTACTACTTATTTTCCCCGAGAGCGGAGGGAGCAAGATGGCTATTTGATCACACTGAGATTATGCTTGAACATCAACTGGGAGATTGGTGAATCTCTGTGGCTTTTCGATAAGCGAGAGTAAGCTGATATGAATGCGAGATGAATGGAAAGATACATTCCGACCGACTTTGGTCGCCATTTCGGGGTTACACCTGGATCTTAGCTGCTCAAAGAGTGCAAGACTGGAAACCTGCAAGGTATGCAATGTAATCCAACCTATGCTTGAGGCTTGCTGTTCACGTACGGTTAGGTACTGCTTGTTTTCAAAGGGGCAGGCAGATGAGTACCTACGTAGTTCTTTGCGGGTCCACCCAACCCCCTTTTTGGTTAAGAGTAGAACGTTGTTTTCACTACTGCAAGACTATGTACTCCTGGTACCGAGTTCGAAGGGATAATAACATGAATGGAGGGTGTTCGATACCCCCACCTTTGCTAGGACCAGAGGTTCATCCATACCAAGGCGGCCAAAATATCCTCCAATATGTTGAGAATAAATGTGAAAGAAGTGATAAAGGTACTGGAATATTCATATTCTGGGACAAATCTGACAACGCTTCTTTTCATATTTGCAATTTCGACGACCAATGCCATGGATTGTGAGGCTACGGCGTTTTGGAGACAGACGATCTACTTGACACCGCTTGACTTGGGTTCTGGCTGATGTAATGTGTTTTATTCAGATAATTGGAATCTGTCAAAATGGAACATTACTAATCCAGAAGCACGACACAATTCAAATGTACGCAACATCTTTTTTGGTGAGTCATGCCGAATATGTCACATCTCCGGGGCGCTTCTATTGTTGATCTCTACTGGTCTCATTCTCAACCATGGGGGATATTAAGCAGAATACATATGATTGATTGTGATCTGCCTGGGCATTGAAATATTATATTCTGGTATACAATCTCCGTGAATAGTGAGTGTCTTTTTTGTTGGTGAAAAGTGACCTATTGGCCAAGTAAGAGGTCTGAATGAGAGGTTCATGTATCGCAGTGACTGCCTACTACACACTCACACACGCCCATAGAGGCCAGAGATGTGCGAACGATCCATTTAAACGCAAATTATTCTAGGTATTTGATGAATTCTCGTCATGGGAACATTAAGATTATATAAATAGAGAGCATATTCTATATCCACCTATCACAAGCCTATCCAGCAGGTTACTGCATTATGAAAGCCTTCAAAGATTGTTCTAATTCCCGAACAGATTCGCCCAGATCATCCAGCATCAAGGGAACAGCCCTGTTCAAAGGGTGACGATTACTATCATCGGTTTTATCTCCCCATCTCTCCTGTTCAATTCTGATCCGTAATTCCTCCAACCCTTCCTTGATCCGTCTCAACATCCGGATAACCAGCATGGCTATTACGAACATCTGCTCCTCCTCCGGTACTTGAAACTCGCTAACTCTTATCTTGATCGGAGAGGGAATCGGACACACTGTCGGGTCGTGCTGTCTTAATGGCTCATCGTGTCTTGTCCTGTCCGATTCCGCTCCGGCAACGTCCACTCCTGAGAAATTTGAAGTGCCACCACCACTCTCGGGCAAGCTTTCAAAGGACAAGTCGTGCTGTTGCTGATAAGCCACATAATTCCAGAGTCGTTTTATTATTGTGCCAACACTCATGACTAGCAGCAGCAGTGCGCCGTTGTCTGCGTCGTACCAACATGATTGACAACTCAGGTGACCTCGCCACAACCGGATAATTTGTCTAGCTGCATCTAGTGTAATGGAGATGAACCGCGAGTTATGCATGCGATCTAGATCCTTCAGATGGCATAGAAACCGACTGTGCTGCTGAAAACAGTGGCAGCGAGCTACCTCGCCTCGGCTTCCATGCTCTTGATCATCACTTGTAGAAGTGTGATTACTAGGTACCAACTGCGGACTTCTTTCAGGGGTATTGTAAGGGTTTATCTCAATAGGTGATTGATTCGGTTGATCTAGGAACGTTAACCATGGTGACTGGCCATCCTGTGTAGTGCAATGTCAGGGCTGGAGCTCACCACGAAACAACAAACACAACGAAGACATACTAGGAGTGGTAACTTCAAAACTACTTCAATCAGACGTACCTTTATTGGTGAGCAACTACTGGCGACATCTTCCACATTGGTGAATGCATGGTTGCTTGGCACTTCAGGACTCGACAACACACACGATGAATCCGAAAAGGTGTCCATAAACATTTCATCCAGAGTAAAAAGATCTTCATTTGGTTGGGAGTGAGACCCTGTGGATGTCTGTGCCGTTGTCGTGGTCGAATGCATCGTTTGTTCCCGATTCTTGTTGGATGTGCTGTTGATCTTGCCTCTTGTGAATCCCTTCGGCGGTCGGCCTAGTCTTTGGGAAATACTGTAGCGGCACAGATTCCCCGATCTGGTACAAGCTACACACGGATGCCCCCTCGAACATTTCATCTTTGCTTTGTGGCAGATATCGCAGGCACTTCGGACCTTGTGGGCGACAGGGGTCTGTGTTCGTGTCTCTGTTTGCATCACGACAGGTTTGATATGGTGAAGCATAGCTATCAAAGTTACGCAGTGAGATTGATTGATGAACTTCTTAAATTATTCGGTAGTTCCTCCCGCTGAGCAAGACCAAGGATCATTTACGTGCTTATCCCAACATTTTGCGACTTAGTCATATGAAAGTGTCGTACATTAATTGTGGATAATGAGGCTTAAGGACATTACGGCCGCTCTGCAGATGTTATAAGTAAGCTTATGACGGAGCAGCCTATCTACTTTGTGTTCTACTGGAGGAAGGTTGGTTTGGATATAGCGGACCGAATCAACTGTGCATATGCATAGTATACCTTATCTATTGGACAAGCTTACAAAGGACGGATAAGAAACAATCCTAGCCTGTGCACTGACACGTAAGGACAGTATATATATAGAAAGGCGCGACTACGCCTAATATGTCTGTGCTACCAGGTTTGTAGTTCTCGCCATCGCCATGACTCTTCGGGACTGTTAGCGCTTCCTATTGGCAGTCATAGTACGAGAGATAGGAACCCTTGAGCCGCCACGAAGGTGGACACCTTCGTCTTGAGCCTTGATGTTAGCTCCCGTTGTGGATATGCAGGGTAATATGTTGCGATCATTTGATAGAAGCTTAGCTAACTTGAATTCTGATACGCCGTGGAACTTAATTTCCTCTGTCAGACATATAACAGAGGTTCATTAATCTTCTTACTACGTAGTACAGATGCTGACGTGCGATGAGACCCTGAAACGCAGTAAGGCTCCTTTACGCCAAATAACTGGCAATCAAATGAAGTTCGGTTCTCATTGGCGATGTAGACGTCTCATAGACCTTCACCAATATCTTAATGAATGGCTTAGAGACAGATAAAATAATCCATTTTCATAGGCAACTACGTCTTCTTGTGGCGATACTTATGGGTACACAGAGATAGTCTATTGCATTGCTGCAATTGATAGAATGCATCCCTGTCAAAAGGAAACCAAAGCGGCCGCAAGGTCTACAGCAGATAGTCCTATAGACATCTCCTCTTATTCGGTGCCGCGTATTGGCATAGAGCAACCCCATCTCTAGGTCTAGGTCTCCAATCATCTACTACGTAGTCTGATGAGCTCCGAGATACGTTTTGGGGCTTTCTGGTTGCCGAATATATAGAGCTCCCTCCTAAGATGTCGGGTTATTCCTATCAACCGCTTCCGGCTGCAAGAATGGCATGAC
The DNA here is from genome assembly GCA_022497155.1 of Whalleya microplaca. Taxonomy (NCBI): domain Eukaryota; kingdom Fungi; phylum Ascomycota; class Sordariomycetes; order Xylariales; family Xylariaceae; genus Whalleya; species Whalleya microplaca. Next base: position 805,900 of record MU385718.1, read on the forward strand.
GGCCGTCATCTCCAGGTCATGTCACAGGCTGAACTACCTATCAGCTCGGTCATGTCAAAAAGTGGTGTGTATGGCATCATCATCCGGCCCGATAAAATAGCAATACGGTTCTTATCTATCTCTGCATGAAGGATTCTTTTCTTTCCCCTGTTAGTAGCATGTAATAGTCCCGGCTTCGGCCGGCAGAAATACGACATTGAGGATGTCGAACCTTAATGTGAATTCATTTCAAAACATGATATTTTTGAACGATCATTATACATTCTCTTGATAACCTGGTATCACTTTGTGTCCTGCCGAATTCTGAGGACCCCGGAAGAAGGTAGCCTCGGAGCGCTCGTCATAGATTTCGCTTGGTAACATACGCCCTATAGGGCTGAATGTGGGTCTACATATAGCAGCCGTCTGTATATGTAAGGGAGGCTCTTGCCCCCTACAGCTTCACTTTGCTCTAACCAATGCTCATCATTAGTTGTTCCAATTTTGGCATATACGACTACATATAACCACCTCTCCTTTAATTACCTATTTATCAGCTATATAAGAAGTTGGCATGATAAGTTTGTGATCAGTCCCTTTTTCCAGGGGAGATTGGGAAAATGGTTGCCACAAGAGCTTAGTGCTGAAAAGAGATCTTTGACCTAAGTTCAAGAATATCACTTACTTGCTATGGCTATTTCGCCTCCTCGCGCTCAACTAAAGAACATAACCTTCACTTCACTGAAACAATCACGGCAGCACCTAAATGGAGATTACACGTACTAACTGCAATGGAACTCTATTTTAATATAGATTATACTAAAAATAGAAATCATTAAAGGTTTGGTCAACTATAAAGTCATTCATATAATTCTTAACTGATGTTATAACACATCGCATAACAACATGAATGCTTGCTACCTAAGAACACTGGTAGAATACAGTACCTAGACGCTTAGAGCGAATAAATTTATTAACGTGGATGTAAAACTAGTGAGTGCCGTATATTATCCCAGATGTGAAACTATCGTTCCCATATCGTTCCCACTAAGCTAGTACCCAACCCTTTCTTGTAATGATTCTGAATCCGCCAGTATCACCGTCGATAATAATACTAACAAGCTCGCTGTTTCAAAGCCCCAGTTCCCCACAAACTAAAAGGTGCGCTAAACTAGTTGTTTAAACAACTACAACATTCACTGATGAGGCTACCTATCAAATGACAGGCTGGTGCTTTAAAGATTATCTTCTTTAGCTTATAGGCTATTATCCAGTTTAATGCAGAACGAGACAAATAATTCATCTATATGTGTCATTGTACGGCAAACGTTTGGGGTTTGTGGCATGTTATATGTGCATAATCCTTTCCTATGGTTACGAGTCTAGTCCATTGCTCCTCGGTTGTTACTGTGGAAAGCAAGAGTTGACAGACAGTGCCGTTATCTTCACCACATACTATCAAGTGGTCGTCGTGTATTAATGATGTGTCATATACTCGATGCGAGAGAGGAGTCGCCGGAAGAGTTGATGTTGGAGCTTGTTTGGTGTCGAGGGCAGGCTGATATGCCAAAGATGATGACTGTTCCCAATGAAAGTAGCATGAGATAAACATGAGATGCTCCTTGATATCAGAAAAAAGCGCACCTAGCGGTGAGGTATAGAGATAAGGGGCCAATGGGGTGGGTCATTTCTGAGTGACTGCCCAAAGTGATAATGGAAACTGAACCCTGCCATTTCCTCACATTTGGGTGTATTTATTAGAGTATGAAAAGGTTATTCAAACATGATTTGGATATTAATATTGGTCTCAATGGAAGGGCTCGTGTACCTGGAACCTTTTTTTCTTGCATTCACTTCTTTAATCCAGTATTAGTCCAATCCCGAAGCTTGTTAGCCATTTCAGTGTCTTTAAGATCCCGGCCCTACTTGAACAATAAATAACTGACAGTCTCATAAAAGGCACTTGGCTTGATCTTTTTTCATACTGCCGACTTATGGCATATTTAGTATAATGAAATAGACGCAGGTTATAAGTAGTATAGTAGTTATTATTAGAGAAGTATCATCACTAGAGTCAGAGTAGGAGGCAAAGCCTCCTATATATATAAGCCACAGCTTGTGGGTCGTCCAGCCACCTGAATTATATCCCTGTAATCCGTCATAGTATATCTGCTTTCAAGCTTCTACATATCGCCGATATTGGTGGCACGCTCGAAGAGGTAGTTTAGAGAGCCTACACCATAAATCAGGCCCATACAACTTCAAATCAATCCTTACCCCCAAAAGTAGAAGTAACTTCTTAAACAATAGCGCATAATTAAAATGTTCCTCTTACCTGAAGTCTATATCTATCAACAGCTAACTCGGCTGATTCAGCAATGATGCCGAAATGCACGTAAAGATGCCCAGGCAACCCTATCTTGACGGGACTTCCTCCGTAGCAGCCTCAACAGAGGTACGGTCGTCCAAGACACATTAGATAAGGGGACAGGCAAATTTAATGGCAATGACACGACCATTCATAAGCCAGATTTCTTGAAAATAAGTAACATGTCAGGAAGATGACATGGCTTTCTGTGTTTCGTTCGAATGAATTTCGCATCTAATTGGGTGACAGTTGGGCGTTTTATGCATCTGCAAACCCCGCTTCGTAAGGTTGGGAAACGAAGTTATCATTCTAGCATCTAAACATATTCCTAGTTTCAGAGCTAAATATCTTCCAACATGGCAAGTCTAGCATTTGAATGGTCTGTGTCCAAATCTTATGAGTATGTAGCTACGGTCTCGCTAACGTGTCATGCAGTATCGCGGCTTCTAAGCCATTTCGAATCTTAGTTGGCCCAGACAAAAGGGAGTTCATGATGCATTCCGAGCTACTCGCCAATATGTCCAAGCCCCTTGGAGCACTCGTCAACAACAATATGAAAGAATCGAATGAGGGCGTTGTTGAGTGGCCTGAATTCGACGAAGGGACCTTTGTTCGCTTCTGTCAGTTTGCCTACACTGGAGATTACAAAGATCCGATGCTGGGGTCCTTGCCTGTGGCCAAGGACGAGCCACAAAAAAACGAAGAGTCTTCTCGCCAAGTCGAAATCTATGACCCTTGGTCAGGAAAATACAAGAAGAAGAAGAAGGGACAGACTCTTTGGGATGACTCTCCTGAATTACCACCCGTAAGCAATGTACTTTGGGCGCGATTCACAGAATCAAACTACATTGTCCCTAAGCCGCCTTCATCATCACTTGAACTCGCGTCGATATCCCAGACAAGCCACACTGAAGCCTTCCTCTCTCACGCTCGTCTCTATGTACTTGCCGACTATTACGACATCTATGCACTCGTAATGCTCTCCCTTCAGAAGTTACATAGATGCCTGGTTAGTTTCAACTTGGTCAAAGAAACGGTCGATGACATTGCTGCGCTGGTTGACTATAGCTATCAGAACACAGTTGACAAGGGTGATCAAGGGGACAGACTGAGAGATCTTCTTGCTCGATATGTCGCATGTAAAATTGAGCTGATGTGGAAGAGTTCCTATTTTCGGGAACTCTTGGAAGGGTCCGGTGAACTCTCGAAAGCAGTCATTGGGCAAATGCTGGAGAGGCTAAACTAATGAGTATTTTGTCGAGATGAGAGTGACGATTAACTGGATGAGGGAGTTTACGGCATACTGTTGTTAGAATTTGATCCTACAATGACATTATTAACCGACCACCCATTGGCATGAAATGTTTATAGATGTTTATATCGTTGCTATAGACATAATCTACGCCCACCCACCCGACCTTACCCCAGGTCTAGAGCTACATGATCATAACAAACGTGTTCAGGTCAGTACCCGTCGGAGGATTTCAGACTTTACTGCGTACGCGTGTCTAGCGTTAGGTCACTCGTATCACTTAAAAAACTAGTCTCGGCTGCAACCTCGAGCTGTTGTACTACCGTTCGTGTAGCTCCCCATTCGAGAGAAGATAATATACTAGTGAACTTGACATGTTACAACACAATAATAATCAACAATAACCAAGAAAACAAAATTCATAGTATTAGTGAATAGATAGGAATATAGAGACAGAGAGAATCTAGTCAGTGATAGCCGAGAACTATCCATGTAGATACTGCATAACGGAGAGGCGCTCGGGCCATATGCACGCCGATCCCAACACCATCTCCAACGCTGCCCCTCCCCTCGCTTCGCTTCCCCAGTTCCGCCGGACGCCATCAGCCCTAACGCAACGCCTACCTCCAATCCATCGACGCCTTTTCCCCCCCTCCTAGTCGCAAAGCACACTATATACTCATAACCATTTTGGGAAGCAAACTTGGCTGCATCGGTCTAAGGTTTCTCTCGCATTGGGCTGAACTGTGTTGTGTGTTTTTGCCGTGAGTTTCTTTCTGGTTTGTCCTCGATTCGATTGACTAGCAGGACTAGCTTAGTCGTTCCGCCTCAAGAGGTTGATGAAGACAAGACAAGACTAGACCCCTCGCATCAGGACCTCTTGCCATTTGCTGCGTCATATCTACTACCACGAGGCTACCAGGTTGCTCATAATATAGATATTCTTGGATCTATACCTAAACCTTTAATCACATTTATCACGTGGCGCATTACACTAATTCAAGATGTTTGGGGGTTTCGTGAACATGAGTAAGTCAAGCCGGGCTCTATTTCTTGCAGTCTGAGACATGGGGGTGGGCTAGCTGGGTATTTTCATGTTACCTACTTACTATAATATCACAACATCATCGGAAGGCTGTATACGGTGCAAGCGCATCTCCTATACGGCCTAGAGTCTTAATAACCGAGACACAAGATCAAACTGGACAAGATTTCGAACATAGCCATGTTACATACATCTCACTTATTACTGTCACGTTCCTGAACTTCATCTCATGTTTTTACCTTTAGTCCAGCCGCCAACCATCGGCCCACCACCCAAGGACGTCCCGCCTGCCACTCCCATCAAATTACCACAATGCAACCCCCAACTACCGGAGGCGTCCGGGACGACGAGAGAAGGCGCCCAGCCTTCCCTCGTCCGCTTCCTGCAGACGCTGCACCGTCCCACTGAGCTCAGCGAGTCGCACTTCGCCGCGCTGGGCGTGCACGTGCACGTCGACGTGCCCGCCGAGGGTATCGTGCCCGACCCGTCGTACCTGCCCTCCTCGGGCCCGGAGTGGGCGGGCATGGGCCTGGACGCGGCGCGGCGCAAGGACGAGACGTTCCGGCGGCCGCTGTCGAACGGCAACTTCTCGCCCGAGGCCCGCGTCTACCTGGAGCGCCGCGCCGAGCTCTCCGTCGCCAACCAGGCGGCCTTCCGCACCGTCCGGCGCATCAAGCCCGAGCCCGGCAAGCCGCAGCCGCGCCTGGGCAACTGCTACGAGTTCTTCAAGCAGATGGAGCTGATGGCCGCCTTCTGGGACGACACCTCGCTGCCGCCGCTCTCCGAGGACGGTGGCGATGAAGGCGACAACGATGGCGACAAGAAGAAGAAGGACGAGGAGACGTCGCTGCCCACGCGTCCGCACCTCACGGACGCGAGCCCCGAGCAGCAACAGCAGCCGGATCCCACCAAGGTCGCAGCACCAACCGAGTCCAACACGCGCTCCTCGGCGCCCGACGCAGCATCCGACAACAAGCCGAAGCCATCGGCGCCGCAGCGCGTGACCTACCGCACGGGCCCCGGGTCGCAGATGCCGCCGGAGTTCCGGCACAACCTGATCGCGGCGTTCGTGAAGCTCGTAGCCTACGACTTCGGGTGCAACGTGGCGCCGCCGCGCGTGGAGCCGCGCCTGCACCTGCTGGAACCCCCTCCCCCGGTCCCGCCTCAGCACCCGCGGAGACCCTACAACCCGCCGCCGACGCAGAAGGCCTCGTACTTCCCCTCGGGTTGCGTGTTCCTATACCGCTCGCCCACGACGCGCGACGCGGCGCGCGCCGGCGTGGTCGAGGGCCCCCTGGCGGCCGTGTCGGCGCGCAACACGACGAATTTCGCGGCGCCGGCGGACTCGCACGTCGATTTCGGCCGCGAGCTCGTCGCGGCCTTGATCACGGCGCAGCACCGCGCGCGGGAGGGCAAGGCTGAGCGTCGTTTCGGTGAGGGTAAGTGGTGGGCCACGGCCAAGCGCTGGGGCGGTGGCGAGGGGGGGCCCATCGGGCGCGAGGTCGAGGGGGACAGTGTCGTGGGCGACAAGGATAATGTTCCTGAGGGCGCTGCTGGGAATGCTGAGAAACCCAGTGCTAGCGCGGGTGGTGCTGCTGCTGCTGGGAGTGCTGGGGGTGGTGCGACGCCGGAGAAAGGCGGACGGCCAGTTGTGCCGATTCCCGTCCGCGGGCAGCCTGTCAACAAGAAACCGCGCAAGAACCTCAGCATGTACGACAGCTACCGCATGGTGCGCCTGCCAGCGTCGAACTGGGACAAGAAGGCGCGGTTTGAGGCCATCGGGAAGATCCGTGGCGCTGACTACGACGACGTATTCGTGTTGAGCAGTCTGTTTCACCACTTCTGCGTGTTGCGCGTTCGCGTGCCGAGTCGCCTCCTCGAGGTCATGGGCGGGGCGTCGGAGGATGAGCGTCCAAGGAGCTGGGGAAGGCTCGAGATGTGGCGTAGTAAGTGGTTCGACCTGTTCGTCGTTGAGGATCGACTGGAGGCTATGCGCCTGCTCTGGGGTATGACGGCCTGGGTTATGAGGAAGAATGATGAGGAGGCGGATACGAAGCAGGGAAAGGGGGAGGGAGGCGATGTGTCTATGAAGGATGCTTGATCATGGGCGCGGCAGTGCGGTTGAACTAGTGACTCGCTCCCATTGGATATATCTTGGATAGAATTCGGGTGTTTTGGCCTTGGCACGTCAGACGCGGACGTCAACTCGTTGTGGGTCGATGTCCTTGCCTCATCTTGAATATATGATAGCAGTAAGCTAGCTAGTCAGCTAGCTAGTTGCGCCACCCGTCGGAAGCGCTTGGATTCCGGTATGTATGTAATGAGAGTCGGGGCCAGGTAGCTACCTACTTACCGATGATTAATGAGAGATGATGGACCACCTGAAACTCCTGTCTTGGTTGTTGTATATGCTGGCAAACCTTGATGTTGTGAAATGACGAGCAATGATTACTAACAGTGCTTCACGAGACTAGACGTTCTAATGAGCAGTTGATATCACTACACTCCAAAAGTAAAAGCCATAGACTGCGTCGGGCGGAAGAATGGTGCTATTTTCTCACCTGCTTTGCATATAAGCCATACACAAATGTCAGTCTTGAAAACACGTGGTTCTTACCTTCAGTGTCTCAAACTTGTCTGTTGTCCTACATGACTGGGCTTGATTAATCTATCCGCCGACCAGTCTGGCCAGGCTACAGGTAATGTCCACGCATATGTTCTCTAATGATATTAACTTACCGAAATAGTTTTGACTCAGTATGGCAGGTGTATGCAGTCGCGTAAGCATACTATGTAGTCGAGTGACAAGGAATGGGAGGATAGGAAACAGAGTCTAGGTTTCACTTCATAATGAGCATGTCAAGGTAGTCCGAGTCCGGGACAACGATGCCAGCAAAAGGCCTCCCATGCCGTTGATCAATATAACTCAAGGCTGGAGGACACTTATTACCTCCACAAAAAGAAACAATAGTATGAAAACCTGGGGTGGTAGTGCCTGAACTATGGCTTGCACTAGCCTAGGCTGCCACATGGCAATGGCTTGGCTAGAACTTGTATAAAAATAAACACGGGAGTTGACGAAATGAGGTATATGAGAGATCCATAAGGCTAGAACAACGTGACTCTCCCCGTAAGTAGCCCAATTACGAAGCACAACGGCGTGGCGCTTTGTTCGGAGAGAAGAGACATGATGAACCCACATTGGATGAAACATATACTCTCCGCAACCTTCACGATAGGTAATAGTCGCGGCACTAGGACTTCGTCTGTAGGACTACAGCCTCGGGAGTAACCAGTGTTCTCGGGGCCTGGCTGTATCCGAAACCGAAATGATGATATGTGCAATCGTGGGGTATAGGTGCCTACATATGGCCGAGGCTTATAGACCGAATACCTAGGATCCCATATTTCTGTGAAATCGGGAGCAACCGCTGTTCCACAAGCTAGAGGCGATGGTTATACGACTACAAACCTGGTGGCCATCACGGTGCATTCCCTATGTGAGTGAGTTGGAAGCCTCCCAGCATTATTAACATTGGCTCGGATCTAAGGAGACGTCAAATTCTATATCAAAGGTAGTAGGTTCCTTGCAGAATGAGCATGCAACGTATCGATAAAGGAAGGACGGCTGTAACACCGCAATAGCTCCATTGGGGAAGCTGAGCCGTGGCCGAGATATGATAGGCTGAAGATCTCGCCTCACTTACAAGTGAAGAGATGGATAGTTATAGTGTGGGCCCTAGCCGCCAGCTCCCGAGGTCCTAAGAGCTGATGTCATGCGTGGTGCAAAAGGCAAGTATGTCTTGTCACCCTAGCTTAAGTCGATCTAAGGTACACAGCCGAGCAGCCGATGCAATGCAATCGGCAGGGTTCGGCCACGAGTGCATATGTAGGCGCGATGGTGGCTGGCAACGACTAGGTTTATAGACGGCCCATGAACCCCACGAGTCGATCATGATAGTGGTGCGGGTGACTCGCAGGTTGGTAGGTGTACCGCGTATGTCTGAAGTAGCCCGGTAGCGTAGTATTACAACTACGTAGGGCTGGTGTTCCATAATGGACGGCTGCAAAGTTTTCCTTGCAGAGGGCTTGCGGCTATGGTTGTCGGCATGCCCTCGATTGGCTCCTCCGCCTTGTCTTCCTTCCCAGGTGTCTGGGAATGTCTAAGAGATGCATGTGGCGTCTGTACGTGAGTTCAGACGAAATATATCTAATCTCTAATCTAATATCGGTACCTAACACAATCGGCACCCGCATGGGGTAAATCGATGCGTGAGTGCGCGGCAAGTAAGACATATGTGACCGCGATATGCTTTAGTCTTTAGTCGCCCCTTTGCCAACCGAGGGTATTCAGTTCACCAACTCTTCTGATGGCAGAGGAAGACCATCATTGAAGACTGCAGAGTAACCGCCAATGAATGATACGTTACGACTGAAGACGAAAATAGAAAACTTTTCAACCATTGAGGTTATGTCAATATTCGAGGTGGAGATGCAAAAGATTTAAAGTTCGATTCACTGCCACAATATCTGTGCCTGCAGATATGGGAATTTGACGCATGCATGGTGAGAAAGAAGACCCGGCAAAGTTTTCACCTACTGCGTTGCTGCGTAATAAGATGCCCCAGATATTGCAGAATCTGAGAGTCTGAGAGGACATATGGCTCGGGACGGCATGCAGGGCCCTACCGATGCAGTCCAACCCCCCACGGACGGTGATTGGGCGACGAAAGCCTTCAGGTCACCCACCAAGCTCGGGTTCCCCGTCATCTTGCCTAATTGAGTTGACCTGCGTCAGGAAAATGATTGTTCCCGTTTTTAGATATGCGGCTCCCGGAGGTCGCTGGAGGTGCAAGATACCCATGATCTCATTGCAGCTTAGAGAGCGCTCGGCTATGTAGAACGGCCGAGATGCGCTTTTGACATTTCCGCGTGTTCTATCAGTAGTATAGCGAGTTGATTGACAAAAGCGGTATATCTTCCGACGAAAATTTGTATATACGCGGAGTTGATGGACTGATAATGGTCTTGTAGAGCCACTTACCGCGAAGCGAAGAGAAGTCCTGTGTTTATTGTTGACGATGCGCGGTTAGGTCGGCGATTGGGGTCGTGGTAGCAAGGCTGTACAGACAGCTCATTCGCTCGCGACATACGCTGCAAAGAGATTGCGCTGCAACAATACTGACGTGTTGTATGCATGGACAAATGAGATGTTGGCGAGACTATCCTGCTCTCGTATCTGTACATCCCTTGGGTATTGAGTAGATAGCAAGGACAGTGATGCAATCAAGTACAGTACAGAGTGAGATACACGCCGTCGATCCCAACCAAGGTCGCCGAGGAAGTGTCAATTGATAGTTGTTGTTAGTATACCCAGCAAGGTTAGGATAGAAGCCTCTGCTGCAATACTCATTTCATTTTTAATAGCAAAATAGCAGATAGACTATTGGACTTTCTCCCTTGCAGGCCTTGCAGGCATGGATGCTAAAAGGTGAAGGTGAAGGTTCCAAGGTTCGGGGTTGAGAGAGAGAACAGCCCGAAGAACGGCAAGAGAGGAGGGGAAATTGACTACAGTATGTAGGCGTTAGTAAGGTTTGCAGGTTTGTGCGCGGTCTAGCCGCCGACTGGCCGGCGTTGTTGATGTGGGGATATTATAGTCTCATTTAGGCTTAACGCATAGAATAGTCGAATTAGTCGACTCTAACTGCCGCTACGTAAGTAGAAGTATCTACCCCTCCAAAACGAGAGGACTTTACCCCAACTCTATACATTCAAATACACGCGAACTATATTCTCTCCAAGTAATTACAAGTTAACCAGCTTACTCGTTGTGGTATCATTCCATGTTCCGAGACCACCAGGCCAAATTGAAAGACTCTCCCACTTCGACGGAGTCGGCACCTGGCACCCTGTCCTGTCTGTTATCTCCACCTCAACAACGCCTTGGAGTCCTAAGCATCGCTTTCATCCGATCAAGTTGGCATACAAGATACCTAGTTACCTAGTTACCCATACTTCCTTGCTAAGGTAAGACATTGTCACGACACTACTTAGGTATACAGCTATACTCTCATTCTCCGCGGCAACACACCCCTGCAGCAGAGTTGTGACCTTGGACCTGGCACCTTGCACCCGGCACCTTGCACCCGGCACCTTGCTTCAACGTATCTGCGTATGTACCGTATGTAGCGTTGCTGTCAAAGACTCGCTGCGCCGCACTGCCTGCCAGCCTGCCTGACCGCCCGGCCGGGTTAAGCTAGCGCCCACCTAGGTACTCGTAGAGTATAGCCTAACTCGAAAGGCTTGGCAATCGTACCTCATTCTCTACCTCCAGAGGTACTCGTTGCATTCGCGCTGACTAGTACTAAAACACACTGACCGTCACTTGTTCTTCGCGACCACGATACATACACACATATACATACAAATATACGTACATACCTACGTACATGCATACAACGCCTCGAGCCGCAACACATCGTCACTGTACCGTCGGCCTCTCCACGACGAGCTTCATCTATAAGAACCCCTACGCCCTATCCACCGCCTTTCACGACAGACCCCACGAGTTAGTTCAGTCCACGATCCTGACCTTGATAGCCCACTCGTCTTGACACCCATCTCTTCGGCACCTGAGCGACCAATTCGACGGCGACGACAGTCACGAACAGATAAACACGCTGCCTATCCGGCCTTGATATGGCACACTACGGATACCAGGGAGGTTATGGACCGCCACCTCAACCCTACCCCGGCAACTTCTATCAGCCGCCGTATGATCGCCCATCCATATTCATGCCTCTGATATCCGCGGGCAACAGCAGACCATCTGACCTTTTACTAGTCCTCCCCAGGGATATAACGGCTATCCCCCGCCTCAAGGCCCTCCGGCTCCATACTACGGCCAACCTCCGCCTCAGCCGTACGGCTATAACCAGGTAAGCAGTCAATGGGCGCATTTCGCATCGACAACCCCACTGACTTCGATCGCCGAAAGGGCCCGCCCCCGCAACCGCCGCACGGCGGCTACAGTCAACCTCCGAGCCAGTATGGCAGACCTGGTAAGACACAGATTACGGCTAGCTACAGCTTAGTATCTTGAGCCTAACCAACGACTCACTCAGGCATACCTACGATAAACTCGAACTCTTACAACCACGGCAATTACAATGCTCCTCCCCCTCCGCCGGCCGGTCCGCAACACTTCGGCCACGGCGCTCCACAAGGGTATGAATTCCAGTATAGTAACTGTACCGGCCGAAGGAAAGCTCTTCTCATCGGTATCAACTACTTTGGCCAGCGCGGTCAACTTCGGGGATGTATCAACGACGTAAGGAATATGTCGGCCTACCTTGCCCAACATTTCGGTTATAAGCGCGAGGACATGGTGCTTCTCACCGACGACCAGCAGAACCCCATGAGCCAGCCTACCAAACAGAACATTCTACGCGCCATGCATTGGCTCGTGAAAGACGCGAGACCCAATGACTCGCTATTTTTCCACTATTCGGGTACGTCGGCAGTGGGCATCGGCCATGGTCTTATGCACGCTCCTAACAGTTTGCAGGTCACGGCGGCCAAACGAAGGATTTAGACGGCGACGAACCTGATGGCTACGATGAGGTGATTTACCCTGTTGACTTCCGGCAAACTGGCCATATCACCGACGACGAGATGCACCGTATCATGGTACGGCCTCTGCAGCCTGGAGTCCGGTTGACGGCCATTTTCGATTCGTGCCATTCTGGTACTGCGCTGGATCTGCCTTACATTTACTCCACCCAGGGTGTTCTCAAAGAACCCAATCTGGCCAAGGAGGCTGGTGCGGGTCTTCTCGGTGTTATCTCTTCGTATAGCCAAGGCGACCTTGGCGGTGTTGCAAACAATATCATGGGCTTCTTCAAAAAGGCCACAAACGGCGAAGACGCACACAACAGATCGCTCGCCACTAAGACCTCGTCAGCAGACGTTATCATGCTCTCCGGGAGCAAAGATGATCAAACTTCGTTCGTATACCCTCTCATTATGGTTTCCTCTCATTGATACGATACCCCTCTACTTTCATTTTTCTCTGGTTTTCTTTCTCTAGTTTTCTTAAGTGATCAAACTTGCTTGCACATGGACCTCAGGTTATGAGTTACGTATACGTAGGAGAATCTACCTATGAAGCCGAGACGGGGCATAATATCACGGCGGGGATCCATCTTACCCTCAACAGAAGAGGCATATATAGTTGGTATCTGGGATCAGAGGAATTAGCTGTCTGTATTTAAACGAGATCGAGATTTCTTTTAGTTCGCTCTAGGCCAAAGCATAGCTAGTATGGCTATGACTTTGCGTCCAGGGCGGCGGGTTACGTTGGTTGGGCCGAGTGGCCCAAAACTTATAGTATCGCCTTCCTTTACGTTCAATTTCATAGTCATGCGCCTGAATCGGAAACGGACTTGCTGACTTGCCATAGTGCCGATGCGACGATTGCTTCTCAGGCTACTGGTGCCATGTCATGGGCGTTCATTACAGCTCTCAAGAAGAACCCTCAACAAAGTTACGTCCAGCTGCTAAACAGCATCCGAGACGAGTTGGCTACTCGGTATACTCAGAAGCCTCAGCTCTCGTGCAGTCACCCTCTGAGTATGTGGGCTCATTCCTAGCCTCTACCATGGATTTTACTAACTAATCAACATCAGACACCAATCTGCTGTTTGTGATGTAGACATACTGTGGGTCTCTTTCGGCTGCGTGTGCGAGGATGTATATGGGATTATGATTTACTGCTGCTGGTTGGGTTGTCACGGTTTGGGTATAGCATATGGGGGGTCTAGGGCGGTGCACTTCATTCTGGGCTTACAAAAGGGGTACCCTAGTTTGACATCGGGGGGCGTAATCATATCTTCTATGCAGTTATTAAGGATCTTGTTGCCAGCGAAACACAGCGAAACAAATGTCTAAATCAATATCCTGTCTTAATTTCCAATTGCAAGCGAGCTAAGAGCTCCCTCCAGGTTCTAATTGAGTACACTGACTACTTACCTAGCTTCCCATTTCAATTGCATCGCTTTCGCGTGCCGTTGATACTGGCGTCAAACGATATTCACCGCCTTGAAGAATAGCATTGGATATCCAGAGCTTCTGGCCTTTCCCTAGCATAACTCACCGCTGGTTGTCGCATGTCATACGCCTACCTAGATTCTTCCCCCTCACGTAATCTTCGTGGCTGAGATCGACGGTTTGCTAAGATCGGTGGTGATACAAAACGCACAAACGCGTAGCAGCGCGTTATTTACCCGTATGCAGTGTGTATTACTTGCGCTACTGTGCATAAAAAGCCGGTCTGGCTTCACCAAACATCGTGCATGCCGGCCGTTTTCACCCGTATCTAACGCGGAGACATGCCGGATGACATTTTCGTCAAACGTTAGGGGCCGTTGGTTCATGCCTGATGGCCAGATGTAGGTAGGTATACCGAGGTTGTAATACAATTGATTGGGGGACCGAGGTTGTGCTACTCTAGTCAGTCGACACTTCTCCCGCTGGCCTGCATAGTGGTATGGGCAAGAAGAGGTGGAAGATCACGACCAGCAACCGGTCAGTCGATCATCCACATAGGTATACTGAAAAAGGCGGCTACTCCCAACCGTGAACTCTCCATCGAACCTCTGCGTCTTCCCATAATCCTCCTCTTCCTCTTCCTGTTCCTCCTTCTCACCACCAAACCCCGTCAATACCAACACACCCTCCAAGTGGCCGAACGCCAGCTCCTCCTCGAGCTCCTCGGCCACGAGTCGCGCGGTCTGCGCCGCGCTCTTGATCTGGTGGCCGTTGAGGGCCAAGGCTGCCAGGAGACGGAGGTGCTCCAGTCGGATCGGGCCGTCGACTGTGACGGGCACGTGGTTCTGCCAGATTCGCAGGCGCGATTCGGTGCTCAGCTGAGGGTAGTGGATCGTTAGGTCGATGCATGATTCGAAGGCCGGCTCCATCGAGGATAGGGGGCTGGTTTTTAGGAACATTATGCCCTGCCGAGGTTAGCAGTCTGTTCCTGGGGGGTATGGCTAGCTGAACGCGTAGTCAAGTACCAAGGGGAAGAGGACGTTGCTTACTTTGTAGTTCTCTAGTAATCTCAAGAAGACTAGGTAAGTAAGTAAAACTGTTAGTGTATAAACACTCTTATCGAGGCCTGGCAGACAGACAAATACTAACCCGCAACAAGCCTATTTTGACCCAAGCTGGCCTCAGTCCGCTTCTCAAGAAATACGCCACATTCGTCGAGGAGCAGAACTGCGCCCCAGCTATTGCATATCTCGAGGATTTGGCCGAGCCCCTTTTCCACCTCGGCTGCTGTTTCGCCGAACTCGCCTGCTCTCGTCATGTATAAGGGCCGTTTCAACCCCTCGGCGACTAAGATTTGCGTGGAGCTTAAGTAAGCATGTTTATATATACCTATGATTCTCCCTGGTTGATGAGTAGGTATTACTTACTTGATGCTGCTGTCATTGTCTTTCCGGTGCCCGTCTCTCCTTGCAGGAGTATGATGATTCCCTTGCCTGGGACTTATAAGTAAATATGCCTGAGCAGAATGCGAGAGAGAAAGGGTGAGAGAGAGAGAGAGAGAGAGAGAGAGAGCGTGTGTGTGTGGCTTTACCGTGGATAACGTCGTCAACCTGGTCCTTTTTGGATGAGAGGTGGGCATCGACTACGAGCCTTATCACTTGCTTGAACTGGGGCTCCAGCACCAGGTTTTCAAAGACCTCCTTGATCCACTCTATCTCACTTATGCTGTCGACGAGGAAATTTGCCTCCGGGATATATTAGCACTGTACTCTTTTGGTGGTGACATTGATAATTAGCTTACCCATCCCATGTGTTTTAGACAGTAGCCCCTGACTTCGGGGGTGCAAAAGGCGTAGTCGTCATCCCCGAGGCGCACTCGCCGATCTATGTTTGTAGATTAGATTCGTTATAGATATTGAAGTCATGATACTAACTCGAGAGAAATACTTCACCTGGGTTGTATCTTAAGTACATTCCCGGGTCGACAATAACCCTGCTGTCGTCCACCTGAGGGTAGTAGTTTAGCGCAGAATGTTGTCGTATATTGACAATGAACAACTTACGAATACCGTCTGTGGATGCCTACTTTCCATGATGAGCACGGCGTTGCCGGCATAAGATCTATAGCGAAAGCCATTGAGCTGAGCAAAGCGGCGGCCTCTCTTCGTAAGCTTTTCCCGCATTGTCTTGTCTGGATGTGCGGATATTGGAAAATACGGTAGTTCCGAGACAGACAACGTGCCTTGGAAACGAGCAATGTTGGAGTGTTCCTCGCCGTAGCCGAAGCTCAACCCATCATAGTCAATATAGTATTGCTTTGTCCCAAAACCACTGGAGCTATATTCCCCTTCAGAAGAGACAAGATACAGGCAATCCTGTCCATCCGTCTTCCTGTAAACTTCTGTTGATGGCTCGAAGAGTGCAAATATATGGTCAAAGTCAATGAGACCCTTTGAGAGAAGGTCTATAACCTTTTCATTCTTAGCCATCATATCCTCTGCCATGAGACCATGGAGCATCTTGATGTGGCTGAGAGCGACTTCATCATTCTCTTCGGCCATAATATTTTCAAAACGTCCCCATCGGTAGAAGAAGCCCAAGAATGGTTCAGTGAACTCAAGTTCACTAGGCGAAGGATTTACTCCGGGATAGCCCTTGAAGACTTTCGATAGAAATTCGAGGAGGTAGGGGCTTTGGATCTTGATTGATCGCAAATGGGTGGGAGGGCTGCCGGGCTGGTACTTCGCAATGATTGCATAAGCCGTCGCCTTAGACTCGACGTCGTCCAGACAGACCTTTGTACGATCTAATACTTCCTTCTCATCGTATGGCACAAGTTTTCCCATCTTTGAGTCATCATCATGGCTAGTATGCTTAGACATACTCGCGGCAATAGATGTTGTCTAAGTATTTTACGGGTGATAGTGGATGTGGTAGACATGAATGATGAAGAGCCTAGTTTGCTTTACTTATGTACCTATAGCTTCTAATAAGTATAAAGGCCCCATAAATAGTGAGTTCTTCCTAATAGATTCCTTGTCATGTAGGTCGTGGCACATACACGAGACTAAGGGGTGAAAGTTGCAATTATACCAAAGCCGCAGGAGACCAGTTATTTATGCCTTGCGATGCCTTACTTGGTGGGAGCCTTTATGTTGAAAGATACCGCATAGACGAAATGGTACTGACCAAGAGTTATCTATAAATAACATATGCACTTTCCCATAGTTTTCTTTAGTAATCTTCAACCTACAGTCTCATAGGGACTTTATTCTTTGTCCCAACTCAGTGCTCAGGCCACAGGGCTCTTACAGCTCCCATTGATCATGGGCATTTATTCACAGGCCTGGCGATATTTTCTGCATGTTGAATTGTTTCCAGACCATATCAACCCTTTTCAGCTTCATCGGTAGGCTGAGCCCAGGAAGACTAATATCTGAAGGGGCAGACGCTTTTAGTGACACGGCTTTATATAACCAATGACTTCACGAAACGTATCAATTTACAGATTTTCAGAGTAGCGGTCTACTGTAGTGTTTACTTTTTGTCACACCAAGACCGCGTTCTGTTTGGCCCCCTAGACAATAAAGCTGTGACTGATGAATTAACACTCCAGAGCTGAATACAGACTTGCATATGGCCGCCACCTGTATATAAATTAGGAGTTACTGCCCCTTTCTAGGTTCATCTTATACTCAGTCAAGCTATCATGCTCTTCAATTCTATCTGCTATGTCATCAGTTACGGGTCCATCCCAGCACTAAATCTTGAACAATAGTACTGTTTGAATGTCAATAGTTTGCTTAAGTCATTACTGATTGTACTATAAATAACTTAATACATAGTAAGCCACATTCACTACCTCATGTTTCTCTTGCTGTGCCTATCTTAGGAGGCTTGCCTTGCTATCATGATGAGATCAAGGTTTAGAGATCTAAATACTGCCCTATCCATGACCTCATTTAGCTCATTAAACTTCCTTAGCCATCATCTATATGGGATTGAGAGTGTAAAAGGAGAAACTCGAGTCGATAAGATTGAGTTCTTGTAAGTCATCTCATAGTGCTATGTTATAGGTATGTGATTTAGCATTGCGTTTTATCAGAGCTTTAGAGTTTGAAACCTTTATCGTATAGTTTTGTATGCATTATATGTATATGATAAGGTTTCATGGATTCAAACTGAAGCGGCTTTCGCTGAAGCCTGCAAGCGATTGATTGATGCCCATAGTGTGGCTATATTGCTTAGTAGAAGAGGAACATGATGGGGTTTTATGGTATAGATCAAGCTCAAATGTGAGAGCGATTCCATTAAAAATTGCTTTGCTACCCCAAAATTGGCAGCTTTCAGCCATTGTCAATTGCGTTCTTAACTGTTATAGCCAACTTTCCCCCTAAAGTGGGTCCCATATCCAGGACCGAGATAGCGACAGTGATATATGAACACCATCTCATTCACCAAACGGGCCGATGTATGAATTACTTGAGCTGGGCACAGGAAATATTTTCTTGAGGCTGAGTTCCATCATACGCACTTCACTTACGAATAAGTATCTGACGCCCCCAACCTAAAATTCGAATAAACAGTCGCCCCACGACTATTGAGCGGCACAGAAAACAAAATATTATTGATTAGCTATGAGGAAAACTCGCAGACGTGACGATGGGCCGTGATAAACAAACAGACAATATAGAGTACATAGGGTACACAAAATGATGGCACAGCCTCATGTAGATACATACATAAGAACATGAAGACATGCATCTAGATGTCAGTCTCCTCTCTCTTCCTCACCACCATCGGTCCATACCTTCAAGCTTGAATCCAACCATCCATCCATCTACAGACACACACACACACACACACACACACAAGCTTAGCCTAAACCTTTCCCACCCTTTTCTTCCACGCATCCATTATACACCTACAACCCCCTGGAACGAGTACGACCCGCCAACATCCACAGCAGACCCCCCGGCTCCACAAGCCTAAGCAAGACAAGCAATACAACCATGTCCTCGACTCCCAACCCATGCCGCTACCAAGACGGGCACCGCGGCGGCGGCACCGCAGGGGGTGGAGGAGGTCGTGGAGGAGGGCAAGGGGGCCTGCCCCCGCCGACTCCGCCTCCGGATCCGGATACACCTCCCGCAAGTCCCTGATTGATTCCTTGGCGGGAATAGGGGCTCGAGGGTAAGGGGGAATTACAAAGGGAGGAAACAGGGGAAGAGAGGAGGAGGAGTTATCTCACTATATATGTTTCTATGAAGTTGAAGGGGAGGATGACTGTATGAGTGTACGAATGAATGGATGGGCTACTGGGTATCGGTATGGGTCTGGGTCTGGGTATGGGCACGAGTATACGCAACGAATGACACGGATATGATGAATTGGGCGTTCAAGACAGGATTACGATATAGGACGGTACAGCAGGACAGGACAGGACAAGGGCACGGTATTAGGAAAATGGGCTCGGGATACAAACACACGGAGGGCAGAAGGAAAAGTACGGATCTGGATTTTTTTCTTTTCTTCTTTCCCCCTTTTCTTTCCTTTTTTTTCTTCTTTTCTTTCTTCTTTCTTTTCCTTTCTTTTTTTCGTGTTTTTTCTCTTCTTTATAGAAATGCAGGAGGATTTCTTACTGTATCTCTTAGACTCCGAAGCTAGGCTTCGTCTCATCTCATCTCATCTCACACCAAACTACACCACACCACACATCACACAGGCGGACGCCAAAATAGATAGACCTCGCTAGAAACCCACCTCCAAGAGAGGATGTCAAATCGATGATATAGACAGAACATGGTGGTGGGGGGTATACGAATGACCATTCCATCATTTCGACTATCGCTTGTCGCTCTGCTCAAATTTATCCTAGGTATGCCATACCGTACCGTACCATGATACACACCACGCCCTACACAGTTCGATTGGAAAAAGACCAAACCACATACTATCCGGAAAACTCCTACCATGCCCTTTACCCCCTCTCCTTCAAGACGCCGATGGACCGACCAACCATAAACTGAACTGACGATGCAAGAACTCGAACCCCACGGACTCACTCAAGAAGCGACCCGCCGCTTCCCCTCCTCCCACGCCTCGACGAGCCTTAGCCGCGTCTTCTCATGCACGCCCCACTGGCGCGCGCAGATGCGCATGCGCGCGACGGCTCTTATCACGCTCACGAAGACCCGGAGATTACTGTTCGGCTGCTTCTTCTTGAGCGACTGCTGCCGCTTGCTGGGCGTTAATAGCGCGTCGGGGGACTTGATGCCCAGCTGTTTGTGGATCTGGGCCAGGATCCGGAGGTCTGCTTTGTTGCTGTGTGATTGTTAGTCATCTGTAAAAAAAAAAAGATATAGGGGGAAGGGAGGAGGAAAAGGGGGAAGAGAAGTAAATTAAGGGAACATACCAAGCCGTCGCAATCTCCAACTGCAGCGTCAAGAACCTCTTCGCAAACGCGGCATCATACCTCAACTTGGCCTCGCGCTCCCACCGCGCCTGCATCCACTCGATCTGCAGCGTGAGCCCGCGTATCTCCTTCTCGTGCCGCCGCGCCGCCCCGTCGGCGGCCCGGATCACCGCCTCGTGGTCCCGCTGGTCCACCACGTCCATCACCATATCACCGTAGCGGAAGCTGGCCTTCGCGCCCGCGACCCTGTGGTGGTTGTCGATCGCCGGCTCCGATATCGCATGGGCGGAAGATTTCTCGTTCTTCTTCGAGGCCTGGATCCACGCCAACGCTTGCCGCGCGCCCTCCTCGAGCCGATCGCAGTCGCGCTGCAGCTTATCCGCCGTCTCGCGGAGCTCGGCGCGCTCGGCGCGCGCGCGGTGCAGCTTCACGCGGAGGTCCCGGCACAGCGGGGCGGCTTGGTCAAGGTCTCGCTTCGCGCGCGCGAGCTGCTCCTTCAGATCCTCGCCGAGGGCGTTCGCCTTCTCCGCTTCACGATTGGCGCGGTTCAGCTCCCTACGTAAACCCTCGGCCTCGCGGTAGGCCTGCTCGAGCTTGCGGCTGGCTTCTTTCGCCTCGTGGCGGAGCGTGCGCTCGGCCTTGCGCTTGAGGCTGTCGCGCTGGCGCTGGGCTTCGCGCAGCTTGGTGGTCGCCTCCTCGAGCTGCTGGCGGAGGGAGTCGGAGAGCCGGTTCGCTTCCTCGAGTTGCGAGTCGAGGAGGTGGTCGGCTTTTTGCGACTGGTCGCGCTTCGCTAGTTCGAGCTGTCGGCGGAGGTCCTGGCATACTTGGTCGGCTTCGCTGAGCTTTCGACTAGCGTCTTCAGCTTCCTCGTCTAGAGTTGCTTGGAGGACTTCGACCTCGTCCTCTAGAGCCTCGACTTTCTCAGCCTGATCTTCGTAGTCCAGCTGGCTCTGTCGGAGTTCATCACGGACGGCTGAGATCTCGTTACGCAGTGCTGTCAACGTGGATTGTCGGGCTTCTAGGTCATGTCGAAGGTCATCTATCTGTTGGCTAAGTGCGGCCTCTTCGCTCTTGTGGCGCTGTGTCTCGCTGTTCAAAGCATCTTGCAGTTTCATTTCTTTGCTAGATAGCGTACCCTCTGCATCGCGTAGCCGGTCAATGGTTCGCTCGAGGCCGTTAGCCCGTTCTTCAAGGCGGTCTCGTTGAGATTCTAGGTCGCGTCTCTCTGCTTCCCATTTCTCGCTGTCGTTGCTGTAGCGATTCTCTTTCTCGCGGATTTCGGTGTGCAAATCAGAAATATCGTCATTCAGACGGTCGATTTCACCCTTGAGTTGATTGCGAACGTCTCGCTCGATTTGGCGACTATGGCTTTTCTCCTGGTCTAGACTGAGCTCCAAGCCGCTGACTTGAGTGCGCAAGCGGGTAATCTCCCGTTGAAGCGAGGTGCTCTGGTCACCAGATGTGCTCTGGAGCATCCGCACACTAGCCTTCTCATGCTCTAGGCTAGTCTCAAGCTCCTGCACCCGCTTTTGTAGACGGGAGACCTCGCGTTCTAACGATGCCGAAGCTGACTGACCTCCTGAAGCGTCTTTTCGAAGTCTATCGATCTCATCTTGAAGATCGGCAATGTCATCATTCAGGCGATCGACCTCCGACTTGTGCCTTGCGTTGATATCTCGTTCGATCTGTGGGGCCCGCGCCTTTTCTTGACTGAGGCTTGTTTCGAGTTCCTGGATGCGCTTCTGCAGTCGAGTAACTTCGCGCTCTAGGGATGCCGATGCTGACCGCCCTCCTGATGCTTCCTGGCGGAGTCTATCTACTTCGTCCTGGAGGTCGGCAACATCATCGTTTAGACGGTCAACCTCTGCCTGATGATCCCGCTTAATGTCGCGCTCGATCTGCAAGCCATGCGTCTTCTCTTTCTCGAGGTTGTCTTCAACTTCGTGAAGTTGCTTTTGCAGACGCGCAATATCCCGCTGTAGAGAGGCTGACTCATCTCCTAGCGCATCGTGGCGGAGCTGCAAGATGTTCTTCTCGTCGGTGCGCAAGGCCAAGTCCTTCTGGGCAACCTCAAGCTTGGACTGGAATTGTTGGCGCTCTTGATTCCAAGATTCCCGTTGCTGCAGGAGCTGCTCGGCTCTTGTCCTCACTTCCGCTGCAAACCTATCTTTCTCGGTGACCTCACGCTCAAGATTTGCGCATCTGTCTTGTGACTGGCGCAGTTCGTGCTGGAGTCGCGCGATCTTTTCTTCGACTTGGCGGGACAGCCCTTTGGTGACCAGAGACTTATCGGACATCTCTTCCTGAAGCTCCTGGAGGTCTTCTTCAGCTCGGTCCTTCTCGGCAACGGCAGCTTGAAGTTTCTCTTTCATGTCCTCCAGTTGTCGTTCGAGTTGCCGGGCGTTAGCTTCTAAATCCTCGATGGTCTCCCTCGCCTCAGCGAGCTCCTCGCCGGACTGAGAATCTTTCTCAAGTTCAGCCACTCTGTCTTGAGCCGACTTCCATTTCTCCTCGGCCTGCGCCAGCTTCTCTTCCAGGTCGTTCAGCTCCTCATCGCGGTCGTTGATTTCCATATCTTTCTCTCGTAAGTCTGTCTCCAAGTCCCCGATCCTCTCCTTTAATTCGTCTAACTTTCCTTCATCCTCACTGGGTTGCGCGCGTTTTTCAAGCTCGGCGATCCTTTCTTGTGCCGATTTCCACTTATCGTCGGCCTCATCGAGCTTAGCTTTCAGCTCGTCTACTTCCTCCTCGCGCTCATTGATTTCGCGGTCCTTCTGGCGAAGATCTGCCTCGAGATCACCGATCTCGTCTTGTAGCCGGTCCGTATTGCCTTGATCCTCGTTTTGTCTCTGCAATTGTCTTTGCAGATCCTCAATCTCGGCATCTTTGTCCTCTAGGCTTCGTCGCAATTCGTCGTTTTCGGCCTTCTGGCTCTCGTCGGCGTACTTTTTCTTGGCCTTCTCCTTGACTTCCAATATTTGCTTCTGGTAGGTCTCGAGATCCTCCTCCGCCGATTGCAGGTGCTTCTTGTACTTATGCAGCTCCCTCTGCATTGTGACCTTGTCGACCTTGAGTTCGGTATTCTCCTTCAGGGCCGCCTCACTAAAACCGGGCCCTGTTTTCCTCAAGGCTTCCTCGAGGAAGTGGATCTTGAGCTTCAGACCGAAGTTTTCCTTCTCGATTCTATCGATGACGTTCTCCTGCTCTCGAAGCGACAGCTGGTTCCCATCCTGCAGGGGGCCCTTGTTGCCAGTGCGTCGCGCCGGCAGGGCTAGTGGTGTGGACGCGGTACTGCTGCTGTCGACTTCGGGCATAGGAGTGGCTCCGAGATATGATGCGGACCTTGCGGGGCCGTAGAGGGAGGATTCGAAAGGGATGTTGGTCATGTCCGCGTCTTCGTCTATCTTTCCTAGAGCTGGCGTAGCGAGTCCGTTCGTATTCTCCTTGCCGAGGCGACGCGCGGTATTTCGCGTTGCCGACTTGAGCATGGGAGTAAACTCTGCACCGCCAATGCCAGCAGGTAGGTTTCGCTTGTCGCCCAGAGGCGCGCGACTCCCGCGTGGGGTTCTTAGGTTGACACCGCGGCCATTTCGCATTTGGTGGACGAGGTTGTTGTCTTTCGACGGAGATTGGAATGAGGGTTCTTGGGTTATATCGAAGTTCGGTGGTTCTCTAGGATAGTAGGTGTTGTCACCCATGTTGCTTCGAGGCGAGTCCATCTTGACGGCTAGAGAGGTGGGATGAAGGGGAGCGCCGTGCAAGTGGTGTTGGATATTATGTTATGCCAGCGCGCAATTGGATGAATCATGAGCAAGCAATTGGGGCAATATAGAGAAAATAGTATTTATAAGTAGTCAGTCAACCAGACGTAGTACTGTACTGGGCAAAGAAGGGGTTGGGTAGAGTACAAAAGTGTGTGTGTGTGTTTTATTTTAAAGATGCGTAGAGCTGGCAGTCGAGCTGTCAGTCAAAAGACGCGTCGATTCGCTATGCAATGTTTACTTACGTGTGTGTACTGCAAGCTAAGCGGGAGCTTGGGTCTCCAGGTGGATCGGGAACATGTTTGCATCAATGGATGTGGATTGGTGCATGTATGCATGTACACACGTATTTCATGTATACTAGTATGTACATATGTGCATATGTACATATTGATGGACCTACTCCGTACAAATGCATGTACCTAGGTATGTGCTGCTTCTTACAGCGGGCAGAAGCGGGCCAGCTGCCCTGTCGACGATGAGAAACAGAGGAGCCGGCCGCTAGCAAACACCGCTAAACCGCCCTGACGTATCAGACCCATTGAAATTCGCATTACTACATCACAGCACCTGCATTTTGCATTGAAAGCGCTTACGGAGTCGGCGTGCAATTCTCGCTGATGCAATACACCTACATACACCATACACCAGCAGATACACCGGCCCGCCGCCATGTACAAGCGATCGCGAAGACCTTTGCGCCGACTACATGTATCTTCTTCATTGCCCTGATGATCACTGGACCCTGAAGCCATCCCTGAAGCCATCCCGACCAGTCATGTGTTTCTTCGATGCGCTGCCGGACGAGCTTGTCCACCAGATCCTCCAATATGTCTCCCCCGACGAGACGCTGTCCAAGGTCGCTTTCCTGTCGAGGCGCTTCCATCGTGTCGCCCAGGAGCCTCTCCTCTGGCGGCGTTACTGCAACGACAATTTCAGGTACTGGAATGCGAACCATTGCATCAAGTACAGACTGCAGAGCAAAGTACACGATACCGACTGGAAGCGCCTCTTCATCCTGCGGCGCGGACGCAACGCCTACATCGCGAAACTGATTGATGGGATTGTCGCCTCGCGCATATCTCGCCTACAGAAGATCGAGCAGATCTGTCAGTACGGATACGATGCGAAAGACTACCTCTTGTCTCAATGCAACATTAGTGACTCTGCAGAAGATGTTTTGGCCCGGAGGTACTACTCTCTTACTCTCTTACTCTTAAACCGTTTGTATACATGTTAAGACGTAGTTCCTGACGTGAGATCAAGGCATTACGCATGTACCATCCTAGACAGTATACACCGAAGCCTCGCGATCGAAGAATGGGCCAAATACCAGAAATTCGCCGCTCGTCGCATCGAAGGCATGCCTAACAGCGAGAGACTCAATTGCGGCATGCAGCTCGAACGGGCCCTATGCGCCTTTGACATGTTCATGCTTCACGATAACGAGGGCGACTTAGATGAGGTGCCTTTTATTGCCCCCCGAAACCTCCCAAGATGGACCTTACTTACGCGCTCAATAGACAACCGAGTTATTGGACGATATCGCATTGCGATTTCGCAAGTCTCACACCAGTCTCGGCCAGATGACAACTCGACAAAGAGCTGTTGCTCTAGCACGGTGGCTTCATTTAAACAACATGACCGGCCTAGATGACTCGGCAGAGCAAACATATTATTACTTGCGCAATTGCCTCATTGGAAGAGCCCTCCGAGATGACCACCATCCTTCCTTGCCAATCATATCTGTCGCTATTTACTCGGCCTTAGCATCGCGACTCGGAATTGAGGCCTATCCCTGTGCCTTGCCGTGCCATTTTCATGCCATTGTTCTGTCCCCGCCAGGTATATCACTAGATGGCCATCCCTTCGAGGACGAATCGACACAACACCAAGAGAGCATGTTCCTGGACCCCTACGGATCGGACGAGGAAGTATCTCTTGATCAAATATACGACTTCCTGTCCAGACGCGGCATCCACAGCGCCCAGGAGAACTTGCTCCGTCCAACACCAACGGACCTCATCGTAATGCGTACGGCGCAAAACATCCGAGCCTCCTTCACCAGCTTCCGGATCAACGAGCGTCCGCTCTCGCAATTGATCCCGATGATCGAGCTCAACCGCGGCGACTGGGCCCGGAACCTGCAGCCGGCGCTGTACAGCATGATCTGGGCGAGCATCATGATGGTCCCCGTGCTGCCCGAGAACGACGACGTCCGCTGGGACTGGCAGCAGGACGTGCGCGACCTGCTGCGCTACTTCTACGAGTACTTCCCCGAGGACTGCTGGCTGATCGAGAAGTACGTGTGTCCCATGTACGACACCTTCGCGGCGCCGCCGCGCCGCCAGAACCCCTGGGAGCTGCCCTCCAAGAGCGTGCGCGCCCAGATCCGCGAGATCCGCCGCCTGGACGGCGCGGCCAAGTCGCCGCGCCGGCGCAGCGAGCTGCGTCCCGACGTCAAGGTCAAGTACCGCGTCGGCCAGGTGTTCAAGCACAAGCGCTACGACTACCACGGGCTGATCCTGGGCTGGACGGTCGACGGGCCCGGGAGCTCGATCACTTGGGACGAAGCTGGGTCTTTGTTGCCGAGGAGTCGGTCGTGGGCTGGCTACAGCCAGCCCTTTTATCGCTGCATGTGAGTAACCCCCTCCCCCTTCATAATGTTCCGTCCGGAATTCAAGTTTATTGACAAAATACATACAGGGTCGGGACGGACGGCTCCGACCACCACGTCATAGCCGAGGACAACATCGAAGACATAGAACTCCGGGGCAGCCCCGAGTCGGGGCTGCCGAAGGAGATCAGGGACCTGATGCCGATGGCGGGCAAGTTCTTCAAGCGCTGGGACGGGGAGCAGGGCGTCTTCGTCAGCAATTTGAAGGAGCTGTACCCGGAGGACTAGCTGAACCAGTCGGTACTTACGGGTATTTACTTTTCTCTCGCAATCGATGAACTTCGTCGGATTCACGATCATGACATGACCGCCTTATGCTCTATGATGTTTGCATGCTTGCAGTATTAAATTAAAGATAATATAATAATCACTCGCTCACCTCACTACTACTTACTGTTCGTGGATTTCAGTGCTGTGTGTGTGTGTGTGTGTGTGTGTGTGTGTAGGGATTGCGTTGAGCTGGATAACTGTAAGATATTTGGTGGTAGGGGTGGTTATACTCTATTTACTGCCTGTGACCCCTATTAGAACGTAGGTAGGTAATCGAAGGAACAGATTCAGGAACTAGCAAGAAGTGCCTAGTAGCCAAGTACGATCACATATCTTACATCTTAAGCACCAGTACTCCTATTTGCTCATCGACAATTTTTATTCGTTAATCTTAACTCACTATGGCACGTTCATCTACATGCCACAAACACACACACTCAGTAGTATCATCACACGTACAACAACTCACAGCTCAAGCCCAGCGTCTTTTTCTCTTTCCCTTCCCCTTCCCCTTTCCCCTCTCACGCCCCCTCCCCCTTAACCTCAACCCTCACCACCGCATCCCCACCAATCCTCGCGATCTCAGCCAAAATCGCATTCCTATTAACCTCGAACAACTCCCCATTACCACCACCACTCCCACCACTTCCACCACCACTACCACCACCACCGCGGCCCCCCTCCGCCGTCTTCAGCGAACAAGGCATATTGACAGTAAACGCGCGATCATGCAGCAGCGGATTCCACAGCGCCCCTATCACCGCATCATCCTCCCCGTGCCCCCCACCGTGGAAAAACAGCAGCGGGCTCGCGAACACGGCCGCCAGGCGCTTGAGGAGGGTGCGCGCGGGGGGCTCGAGTGGCGGGGGCGCTGCCGCCGCCGCCTTTTTCTTCCCGTTACTACCGCTGGTGTGCAGATCGAGGTTCTTATACCTCTGCAGCTCGTGCGCTGACGAGGATGAGGAGGAGACACCCCTGAGCGCTTTGGGGGAAAGATGGATCAGGATATCGTAATCCCCCAAACTCGTCTGGAACAGCGATCGCGCGTCAAGCTCCAGCCCGCGCTCCCGCACGGCCTTGCACGCGGACCTTGCCAGGCTGGTCATACGGGTGGCTACGACGCGCGCGGGCCCCCGCTGGGTGTACGCGACGCCGGAGACGTCGTGGGGCGTGGCGACGAAGAGCACGGTGCGGTGCATGCCCGGGTCGATCTTGCGCCAGGCCTCGAGGCGGGTGCCGATCTCGAGGCGCTGGGACGTGGACAGCGCGTCCGCGGGGTCGACGACGAGGGCCTCGTCGCGCCAGTCCCAGCGCGAGAGCAGGAGGAGGGTGCGGAGGAAGCCGGTCGTCGCGCTCGTGGGCGTCTGCCATGGGTAGGGTTTGAGGAAGGCTTGCAGGGTGAAGAGCTCGATGAGCTCCTCGTTGAAGTGGCAGGAGAGCTTGTGCGCGTCGAACCAGCGCTTCGTGAGGCGTATGGAAGGTGAGAGTGCCGGAAACCGGGTGCAGAATGTGGAGATGGTTTGGTTGTGGAGAGGCATGTTTGTGTACATCCGCTTGTACATGGCAAATAGATCGGCAGCATCGGTACGGACGTGGCGCTCAACCGTCTGATCCTTCGTTAGTCGATCAAGGAGTGCTTCTTCGAGGTCGCTATGGACTCGAAGCCGAAAGGCGACGCCATTTTCGTAGACGATATCCAAAAATGCCAAGTTTACATCGTCACGATTTGCATCCTCTAGTCCGAGGTGGGTTTGGATTTCATCTTTGGCCTCCTCTAGTGAACTGCCAATCTTCAACAAGAAGGCGATTTTGGCCCTTTGGATAGCAGCGAGATTCTCCGGCCATTTACCAGATACCTCAAAAGAAACTACAACTTCCATCGGGTGCATGAGTGGCTTTCTAACGTTGAAATCGGGTACGTGGAGCGACGTGCGCCGCAGCCCTGCGTCGATGGGAGCTACATGTTTGACGTGTAAGGGCAGATCCTCTAGATCACGTATATCTCGCTCGAGAATCTCGAAAGCCTGCCTGGCCCCGTCGAAAGCCAATTTGTCCGAGGGCGCAAGTGTCATGATATTTGTAGCCTCTCGACCACAAAATTCAATGTCAGCGTCTGCTACTTGAAGTCGTAGCTTGAGTATGTATCCGATGATTGCCTCGCATATACCGGAAAAGCCTAGATACGAGAAGCTCGTCCAGTCAAGGCTCTCGACGATGTTTCCATCCGGGAATTGCCAGAGGTCTGCCTTTTCGCCCCAAAACTCGCGAAATTTCTCACATTCTTTCTTCTGTTCATAGGACGGTCCGTACTCACGGCCTTGAGATGCCTTTACGGGGTCCACAATGATTCCCACCAGTACAGTATTTTGCTTTGCCTTCGGCGATGTAGCTGAAATTGGCCAGGAGGCTTTGGTCTTTGGGCCTTCAATTTGGACTAGCTGCACTCGCTCGCCAAGCGCTCTTCTCAACGTCTGATAGAGCTTCTCGCTGAAGTCCCAAAGAAACCCCCTACGATCAGGTGAATCAAAGCCTTCCTTCGAGGTCGGCAGGTGGATCCGCGCAAGCAAATCAAATATTTGCAGAGGCTGGTCAGCCTTTATGATAAATGTGGGCTCAAACTGATCAAGCGGGCTGCTATTCATTGCCGAAAGTGACCACTTAGCTTGTTCAGTCAGCATGGCGATAGACCATGGAGTCATCTTGAACAGAACATTCAATCCACGTGCGACATCATATAGAATCGGTGTGGGCTGGCGAACGGTCTCCAATTCTGGAGGGTCTTTGCCAATGACTGTCAATTTCTTCTGCAGGTTTGCTGAAACGAGGAATTGTAAAGTCGCCTTGAAAAGTTGAGTGCTATGAAGGGACGGCGAAAGCACCGCTTCTCCCTTCCGACCACCACCTTGTAACAGAAGAGCCATCAATATTGCCCATTCAAAGTGGCCGAAACCGCCATCGCGTATTCTTCCACCAAACCCTCGCTGTTGCAACCATATCCGGCCTAGGATACATGCATCCTTGAAAGCAGCGCAAGCATTTGAGGCCTTGTGAAGTAAGCGCAGGTATGCTGAAAACTGGCTCTCGGCTTTAAGTGTGGTGTTATAGAAAGGAGTCGGTCTTCGTGCGGTTTTTGAGTCTTCGGCCTTGCCTTGCCGGACGGCATTACTGACCGCTGTTAATTTCGTTGCCGGAAAGCATCCTTCTGGAGCATTAGGTATTATTCGAATCGCATGTGCAGCCTTTTGTGAGCTACTCTCTTTATTTGGTGCACCTTTCGGCCGGGCAATAAGAATTGGCAATAGTGTGTTGTCGTGTAAGTGGTCGAAGGAGAATTCCATCGCGGAACCGTATGCTTTGCGAAGGCCCGCGGCGATATATGCTAAATAGTAGGCTCGTTTGTAGAAATATCTCATATTTAAATAGTCTTTCTCCTGAAACAGGGATGTCGGCATGACCACGATCATGTCAACAGCTAAATCCGTCTGAGACTTGACCATGGTCTTCAGAGTATAACTTCCCACGACATTTACTTGAGCGGGCCTTTCGAACGAGAGCTTGTAGGGAGAATTCTGAGCTGGTTTCGGATCGGGATATGGGATGATGATTCGATTGGCTTTCTCGAAATCGGCTGAGACATCGCCAATCTTGATAACTTAGTTAACTTGCCGCTAGGGTTAGCTATATGAAGGATAACTCGACTTACAAGAAGTGGTTCATGGGGTTCCAAGGATTCAATTGAGTCTTTAAATTGTCGCAAAGTCTCGTCAACACCGGGAAAGGCCTTGTTGTAATCCAGCTTCACCTCTCTTAACAATTCCTCTGTCTCCAGGACAAAAGCGCTGGCTCCAGAAGATCCCATCGAAGAGGCGGAAGGATTGGTGCTTTCAAAGCTCGGTCCGCCATTCGTATGGTCCAACTTCCGCCGTTTTGGAGTATTCGACTCCATATCTGCTTTTTTTATTTTCTTGGGAAAATGCCTGACAAAAAGGTGGTGTAGACGTGGTCGTCTTAACCGCCCTCTCTCGCTCGGTGATAAATAAATATACTTGCAGATATCACAGCAACACTGAGATGTTGAGTGCCATTCAAAACAAATTCCCAAAAATTTCAGTATCGATAAGAACGATAAGTCCACTTAAACTGATATGGCTACCTGTCCTGCCTGTCAGCTGCCTGTCAGCTGCCTGTGCAGCTGTGGACTCTAACCGCCAAAGTGGGGTCAGATCTTTTCCACTTTGCACTCTAGGATAAATTTATGAGTGGCTCACTGACTGCTCCGTGCTCGGCGGTCGAGACCGCCTGCGCAGGTACCTCGCAGCCTAGTGCCGAGCTGTTTCGAGGTCAGTTGACAGTGGCTATCGACTACCTAATTGTTACTAACTTAGCTTATCACTTGGAAGTAAATATTCATGGTAAAACTCCAGCATTAATTGCAATCCGCCTGTCCGCGGGACAATAGATAGCCGAGCGGAACTACCGTGCTTTCAACCACGGATTTTTCCGAAAACGCGGAGATCGTCACCTGCCTCGGGACCAGGTCCGAGCATGGAGCAGTCGCTATAACAGTCTCCAAATATGAGAACTGATCTGGGGTTTTTCCATGCTATACCTATATATGTAAATAATTACTTCATCGATTCCTCCTCAATTCCTAGTATCCCCCAGGTGTAACAATTCGGGCTCCGGTGTTTGTGTTTGACGACCGTTTCCGTGTTCCGAGGTGGTGAGACCCGTTGTAAGACCCATATCTCCGCACACATCGACGAATCAATAGTCGTTGCCATGCCTTCCACGGCACTATGCATGAGAACGCTGAGAGCTTATTCTCGCTACGGCTCAAATGTAGGTCAATCAACCACTTTGTGGCTTTGTATGGTGTACATGTATTGACGGCAATTACCATCATAGCATGCTAGAATACTGTCAAGGACCTTCTCGGCCACTTCTCGGCGTGCCGAGATCAACAAGGTCTACCCCTCTGCGGCTGAAGCTCTGAAGGACATGAAGCCCAATTCGACACTGCTATGTGGTGGTTTCGGTCTTTGCGGTGTCCCTGACACCTTGATCAACGAAGTCGTGAAAAAGCCCGACATCACTGGCATCACGGCAGTTTCGAATAATGCCGGAACGGATACTTCTGGCCTAGGGAACTTGCTGAAGACCAAGCAGATCAAGAAGATGATCGCTAGTTACATCGGGGAGAACAAAACCTTCGAGAAAATGTACTTGACCGGCGAGGTCGAGCTAGAACTCACACCTCAGGGTACACTAGCCGAGCGATGTGCTGCTGGTGGCAAAGGTATCCCGGCTTTCTACACCCCCGCAGCCCTCGGTACCATCGTACAGACCGGCGAACTGCCTTTGAGGAACAAGCCTGATGGAACCCCTGACCAGTTCTCGTACCCGAAGGACATCAAGGTTTTTAACGGTAAGTCGTACCTTTTGGAAAACAGCATTGATGGAGACTACGCTTTCGTCAAGGCATACAAGGCGGACAAGCTTGGAAATTGCGTGTTCCGTCTCGCTGCCAACAACTTCAACGGTGCGATGGGCCGAAACGCCAAGATGACCATCGTCGAAGCGGAGCACATTGTCGAGCCTGGGGAGATCGCACCCGAGGCTGTCCACTTACCGGGTATCTATGTCACGAGGGTCATCCAAAGTACTACCGAGAAGAGTATCGAGAAATTTACATTCGCAAAGGATGATAGCGATGCCGATGCAAAGAAGGTGCTAGGCTCCGGTGACACAGCTGCGAAGAGAGAGCGGATCGTTCGCAGGGCGGCCAAGGAGTTCAAGAACGGCATGTACGCCAACCTCGGAATCGGTATGCCCATGCTTGCGCCGGGCTTCGTGGGCCCCGAGGTCGAGGTCCAGCTGCAGTCTGAAAACGGCATCCTCGGCCTGGGCCCTTACCCCAGACAAGGCGACGAGGATGCCGATCTGATCAACGCCGGAAAGGAGACCGTAACCCTGAAGCCGGGCGCCGCCGTCTTCGGTAGCGAGGAGAGTTTCGGTATGATCCGCGCCGGTCGCATTAACCTGACCATCTTGGGAGCCATGCAAGTCAGCGGAACGGGTGACCTGGCCAACTGGATGTTGCCCGGAAAAGTCAAGGGATTCGGCGGAGCCATGGATCTGGTCAGCAACCCGAGTGAAACCAAGGTCGTTATCACGATGGAGCACACGGACAAGAAGGGCAACCCGAAGATCCTCAAGCAATGCGCCTTCCCCTTGACTGGCCGAGCCTGTGTCTCTAGAATCATCACGGAGCTGGTAGGTGCCGTACCATATTCTTGTTTTGTTCTCCCGCTAACTTTGACTTTGCAGGGTGTTTTTGATGTCGATTTTGCTCACGGTCTCACCTTGATTGAGATTGCGGATGGCGTGACCGTTGATGAGATTAAGAGCAAGACCGAGGCGCCATTCCGTGTTGCGGAGGATCTCAAGCCTATGCTATGAAGTAAGAGACTTTAAGTGCGAGGCATTCTGCTCATGTCTGTGTGATTTTCCTGTAGGTAAATCAGTGTGTTAAAAAAACAAAGAAGGTTTCTTGTTCAACATGTAGGAAATAGGTAAATACAAAATTAAGGCTCTGGTATGCATATAAGTTAGGTAGCTCCAAAATATGGAAGATCCTCAAAACCCGGGTCATTTAGTGGCTTGCGAGCGGTGATACAAGCAGGATGTTAAAAGCCGATGAGTCAGACAGTACTTCAAATCTATATTTTCTTCATAATAACTGTAAATCACAACCGACATCCTATCCAGTATGTGCAACTCAATGAATAATGTCATCGCCAGCTAAGTTATTGGTTGACTAGCATCGGCGATTTGACTTAGTTGTTGACCAGGTGCCTGTGGCTAAAAGATTAGCTATCTAGGTACACCGAGTTGAGCAATGCAGAGGCTGGGAACAATCGCCTAACTGAGACCTGTTTTCTAGCACCAATATTAGACGACAACCCCTCTAGCAGCCGTTTGCTTCTACATACACATGACATGACATGACACTCGGGCAGCAAACATATTCGAGCTGTTGAAAATCTGGCTTCTATTCCGAGACATATTTTCACCGCTATACTGTGCCGACAATGTGTTTATGCGTGTCAGCCAACCTATTATAGGGCATTCGTTCGCAAGAATTGAATGAGCCCGCCGCCGTTTGATCCGTTCAACCGCGCAGACATTCGTTAACATGTCTCATTCTGAGAGGCACAGCCACGCGTCAACCTCCACGCATAACTACGATAAGGAGAATGGACAAGCATTTCGGGAATGGGTAGTGAAGCCACTGAAGCCTGACCATGAGGATTGGTTCCGTCGCCAGAAAGTTCGCCAAGCGCAAGGTAAATCGAGCCTTGGGGTGAAAGGCACTCGCAATCTGGTCGATACCGTTCTTAAAGTTATCTCAGACAATTTCAGCTCACTCGAGCTGGACGATCTTTCTTGGTAGGAATTTTCCCGTGGACCATACATATCTCTCTCAACGCGAGGCTAATGTGTCTACAGTATGTTCTTGCTTGCATCCAAAGGTCTTGGTAGGAAATAAGTTAACAGAGAACAAGATGTCCCTGAACACTTAGTCTTTCGCGCCTGGGATCACGTGGATAAAACTCACGAGTTCGTTCTCCATACCTCTACTTTGTCGTTAGACTCATAGTGACAATATATGGACTAGGAGTCTCTCGGTACAGTCATGGAAGATCTTTGCAAAATACATCGCAACAGAGCGCCATGAGCTGCCGCAGTTAAGGCTGTATCAGCACACTAATGAAGTAATCAACCCGACTGGGCCGCTAGCTATTTACACGAAGCCGCTCATATCCGGGTCTTTTGATTTCATCGTCCATCTCACCATCTCAGGCTGTGTTTCATTTCAGTCACATGAGTTCCTGAGTCTGCCGCAACTCAAGAACCTCGGTGTCCTGGAGATTCTACAACCTAGCGACCCTGAACGGGCAGGCACGTTCCCTCGAATCACCGACGCTATCATTCGAGAATGGTCTCAGCAACCGAATCCATTCCCCGTGCTGCGAGTCTTGAGGATCTGGGGAGACGACTTTACTACGGCAAACTCGCTGCGCTATCTATCCAGGTTTCAAGCACTTGCTATCTATGACGTGGCTGGACTATATTGTGATTGGGAAAAGCCAGCCCAGGACTTTGGGGTTCGTATTTGACAGTTTCTTACTCCGTTATTCATTTCGTAGAGGAGGCTACGGCTCTCGAGTCGTGGCATCTGTAGAGTTGGATTTTCGTTTTCTACCATGCCTAGTCAAGGGCCCATCTCTACCTAGTTTAGGTGTTGAGTGTTCAGTTCTCAGTACACGTCTTACATGGATGACTCCAGGTATACTCTTAAATCACGTTTACTAACTTTTGTCAGTGGAGTTCGAAAAGACGTGCTTGGACCGGAGGTCTACTCAACTCACTACATGCTTGTTTTACACTGTTGCATGCAGAGACTCTCTATCCAGGCTGGGGTGAAAGTCGGACACGAGCCTGCACCCTACTCAAATGGCTAACAGAGATGTCGACTCAATCAGAACAGAGCATCAAATGCATACAAAGAGACCAATTAGCCTATCCGGTTTGTCACTGTCAAGGTCTTTCAAAGGATATACTCGACATTATGGATTGGCTCCCTTGCTTTAATCACGCACACTTCGACCTCTGGGGTTTCCTACTCTATTCTCATCTCAGCAGGTTGCGATCGGATCAAGATCTTGTGACGGGGGGCATAAATATAGCTAGCCATACGTATAGGGTGGGCGAAATGGTGATCCCACCACGGCCTTTCCTGACCTTGAACCTCGGACAAGGGTGTCACCAGATTAGCGACGTCGAAGGTCTCATCTCGAAGGGTCAGCCGACACCCCATCATCGCCACCACAGCTGCTGCCACGGGAGAGAGCGCGACT
Organism: Whalleya microplaca; assembly: GCA_022497155.1. Classification (NCBI taxonomy): domain Eukaryota; kingdom Fungi; phylum Ascomycota; class Sordariomycetes; order Xylariales; family Xylariaceae; genus Whalleya; species Whalleya microplaca. The sequence continues at coordinate 841,639 of MU385718.1, forward strand.
TCGAGGCTCATTACACCTTTGCCCGGGCAGAACACCATCCGGATAATCACAAGGAGCAGCCGAACCCTGATTTCGATTTACGGAGCGGTGTTAAGAGGCCGTCCCAGCCAAAATCTGCTACCGGACTTACTCTCAAGAGGCGGAAGGGAATGTCTGTCGAGGATCTCATCGGGCCTTTTTGATGCGCGTCCCGGAATGCGATGCTCTACTTTTTGTTCAGCCAGAGCCTGTGATTTATCAAGCCTTCGCATCTCAAGACACTTGAAATGTTCAATTCGTATTCCTTCAGCGACGTCGATACGCACAATAACTAACGTCTAAACAAGCCTTCATCATATAGCTTACTCGAAATATTGCTTGATATAGTTTGAGATTCGGAAGTCTTGGAGCCTACTCCTTTATGTAAGCAAGACTGGACTCATGTTCTCCTATCCTTGGACTATCTTTCTAATCGACAACTATTCAGATATTGGCATAGTCACCAATAGTCACCTTTCTTCTGAAGGAATTCTATTAGAGTTGGACCTGCAACGCGATCACTCTTGCACTGCGGCGGTACGGTCGTCTTTTTCAAGCTCGGAGGTTGATACCCATAGACACGGCCTTTATATAGGATTAGGGACTATCGGTTTATGAAGTCCTTGGCGTTTGATTTATAGGTTTTCCCATTCTCGTTACTGGTGTGTACTTGAAGCGGATTTTTTCGGTCACGACTATATAAGTTGGTTGAAGTCTGGGCAAGGGGTTAATCATAACTTACCCTTCGGTAGCCTCCTGAGGTGTACATAGCATGGCAGGACTTATCGCAAATATTGGAGGTTGATATTCAATACACGAAACTAGTGGAACACGTTATAGGGCTTTGTTCTGTTAGCCCTCTTATGTGGCATCGTTCTCAAGAGGAATTAACAAGGTCTAATAACACCTGCTTGATATGAAATACCTTGAACCGATGTTTGTAGATTGTTGTAGAACAACTCAGCTTCGCTCTTAAAGATGCTCTTATGTTAGTTGTCTGCACCGCCCATGGTTAATATTCATAATACATCAAATAAACAACTCTCAGTTGAATGAAGCGTAACTCAACCGCAAACAACGGTGTAGGTTTTTCTTTTTTTGGTGTTCCTTCTCACAAGGTGTTGTCATGTCGAGAAGTTTACACAGAGCATATAATACGACTATTACTAGCATTGCAATAGCAGCGTCGCTTTTACAACAGGTGTCTCTCTAGTTAGCTGGTCACTATGATTTGAGATACCTCGTATCTAGTTTGAAGCTTACACCATAATCTTGAGAATAAGTCTAGCATTCATATATGTTGTATAAGAAATTCCGTTCATTCATAGGATCTCTCACTCCCCTTCATTGTCACAACAGTATTTTAGCCGACCATATGTTACAACCATCCATTCCTGAATATCCCCGCAACCAACTAACACATGACTTACGGTCGCCAAGGCCTCGGCGACCAATCCTAGTAACTAAGAGGCTATTCAGATATAAAAGACTCTAGTTCGCCGTCCCTTAGATAGTCTCTCTTAGCTAGCCAGCGATCAATATAAGTATTTACCTTCTACGCCTTCTGTTATATCAAATCAAGACCTGTGGTAACAGCTTCGTTACACCATATTCTATGCTCCCCATTTCAGGCCGTTCAAATAGTTCAGTACGAGCTGAGGAGGTTCGATCCCCCATTTACCAAGAATCTAGCAAGATAAATGCCTAACTTGCTTTAAGTGTGATTAAGCATTTTCAGTCTCTACTTCGTTAGACTATAGTGGTTTCCGCTGGCCGTGATGCCGCATTATATACTAGACCCATCTATCAGGGGCCCTTAGATACACTTAAACTTTACAAAACCAATAGGTGTTTGTTGTAATTATTGACATGGCTTGTAACAGATACAGAGGGTCATGTACCAGTTTAGCGTGAAAAAGAAAGAAGTGGTTGATACATGCCATTCTAGCAGCAAAAGGGTATATAGGTTAACAGTGTCTAAGACAGAGTACAGGACTACCCTGATAAAGGATTATTCGTCCAAACAGACAACGATACGACAAGAAATGGTCCACTACTACATACTAGTAGTTGGCATTGCTAAACTATTGCTTGTACAATAGGCTTATGTAAGCTTGAACGTAATGACTGTTGAGAAAAACAACTTTCTTGCGGGGTGGTTAGAATGACTGTACAAGTGGTCAAAGTGACTGTGTATATCTAATAATAGTAAAACAGTCGAGCTACCCACCCCGCGATATATTTTATCTCCTACAACACAGCTACGGCCATTCCTGAGCTGCTGTAGCCCTTTTTCACAACCAACGGCAAGACTTAAGTAGCTTCAATTCCTTCAAACGCACGTGCTCTTTTATCATCCAATCTTACCCGTCTCAAAGATAAATCGAATTCTTCGGATGCAAATTGTATTTTTCAGGGACAACACAATACAACGCCTCCCTGTTGACGTCTCTAACCTCCTTGGATTACTCTCCGCCGGCGCCGTTGATGGAGGAGGCATTAAGCTATTCGCAGTGCGCCGTGTTCCTCGGCTTCCCTTAACAGTCACTAGCAGCTGACGCCTTCAAAAAGGCTAAAATCGACAAATTCGTCCATTGTAATGCTTGAAAATGACAAGTGTTATTAAGAAAGTTTGCAATTTCAGATTCTTTTAGATCATTAGAAAAGTTACTTCCATTCATTAGTGAAATATACCGCGGGGTAGGTAACTACTGTTTTGCTATTATTAGACTGACACAGTCACTTTCACCACTTATACAGTCATTGTAACTATCCCGCTTTCTTGCTTCTGAGACTTTATGTCAGGTTTCTTTGTTAGGATCATATATATAAAGGTTGTTCGAAGAACAACCATATAGTTAGATCTTTGTGCAACAACTGCATTGTTTAGCTACCTCATACGTTCATCTCGTGACACTTTATGTACTGCAGATTTGCGTATATAAATAGTTGCCTAACTACCAACATCTTAGCAATATCTTGACAGAATCCTTATCACAACTGCTCAATTCACTAAGCTCAATTCACTAAGCAATACCTTCAGATCACTAAATCCTGTTAGAAATATGGCTAATACCTATCCTTCCCAGCTCCTGAACAACATGTCAGGGGGGGACGAGAATGCCTGCCCCAAGTGTGGCTATCCTCGAGAGAAAGGTCATGCATCTGATTGCAGCAATAAATGAAGAACCAAACCAGTTTGTCGATTACTGTAGCTAAGAGATTATAGTACTCAATACATGACACACTTCGGTGTAAAATAAAATTTCCTCAAAATTCCTTAAAATTCCTTCATGTGTGATACAATCTTCGCAATGTTCAGGGGTCCTGTCTCGATTTAAATGTGGCTTAAGAACGTGACGAAATATTGACACCGCTTAGAGTTCTGACCAATGACTATAAACTACATCCCCATCTCACAGTTTTTTTATCTATTATACGAGCATGGGTGTGATGCAGGTGTCAGCAAACCCATCAGCACCAATGAGGCCTGAGACTCCTAGATAACATGACGAGGTAGTCGGTATGCATAGACACATGGCATTTTTGGAACCCTGGTCCTCTATTTCCTGATGTAACCCTTGATGCTTTGTGGCTATAACGACAAACTTGCAGCCGTGAGTAGGACAATAAAATTGCTCTCCTTAAGCCTGTTCCCCAGGCTAAACGAATGTACCTAGCCGCTCAGGCAAAGATGTTGAACTTCCTGAAGAGGTAGACCCTGGAAGGCTGACATGGCATGCTTTGATATACTAGATTTGAGACATTTCTATAGATGTTTTACGCGCGTACACTGCTGGCGTTTCCTTCCTTCACTTTGACTTTGGGTCCATTTTGACGCCACTCGGCCGTCCTATAAAATTGTAGGTTTGTGGTACCGTCACACGGCGATTTTCCCCGGAGGCTGAGACATCCCCACACGGATATAAAGTTTCAGTTCCCCGGAACTTTGAAGCTAGGTTTATCAGATTGTGTGACCTCTAGTTCACCCGCTGATGCCGGAGCCATGATCCCGACTGCCTGATCGCTTTGACCGTGGCCTAGCTCGTGCAGTCTTCGCTAGCCATAGATCCGAAATATAGATCGAGATCGTACGAGAGGTTTCAAAGATAGCATATGGGGGAGTCCAGCCAGCCCGGTTCACTGCCACTTTATCGCGAATCTCCGACAAGGCAATTAACTCGGTTAAGTCAACCGCATACTAGATGTAGTGTGGTACAAGGCCCGAAATATCTAATTGTCAATTCTGTGACAGCCGGCTGGTCAATAAATGTATCAAGAAGGGAGGGGCAGATACTGGAGAGTCACGGAATACTCCATGGGATAGACTGGAAAAAGGATCAGGCTGGCTCGTCTATTGATAAGAAGTGAGATGTGTGGAATACGAAGGAATAGCAGAACATCTATGGCTACCTAGTTGTTCTCCGGAAAACACGAAATAAATTCATGGAGCCTGAATTATGCAAATTCCAAGCCAGCATCAAATCTTTGGAAATCCACAAAGTTAATAGCCATTATTGTAAAGTTATGTAGTGCTTTAGTTGATGCTCACATTTGGAAGGGGGGCTTCTCTCTATAGGTAGTTTGTACTCGTTACTGTTTCAATGCATCACGTTCTCGGAGCTAGAATAAGTTAATTGTCCTTACACCTAAGGCATACCTCAGTTCCTAGAAACCATGTATATGACACCGAGGTTCAATATAAGATATTCACCATAAGCACAGTTGGTTATATTCGATGTCGCCGCAGGAATCAGGGGTAGGTCTCTGAGGCGCTCAGGATTAACTACTAGGAAATTACAGAAACCGCACTGGTGGTCTACCCAGAGTTTCAAGATTTCTAGCATAATAACTTAAGGCGTGGTTTAAAGAAGGTGAAGTAGTTGGTAGACCTTTTGAAAGGCTTGAGCTAACATAAGAATCCGAAATGAGTTTATGTGAATAGGCATATGATAGAGCAAGACTATATGAGCTCAAGATACATTATACGCACAATGGTCACTTACTATACCACTGCTTCTGTCTTGAAATTTCAAGTCAGTCTAATTTTAAAGCTTATAAAGCTTGAACCTAAGCATTTGAACCTCTTCAAGGTGCCATCCCATATTGAACATGAGCTTCCCTTTATTCGCTATTATAGGTCACTGCAGATTTCCTCAGTTTCGCTTTAATGCAGGAAAATCTTAACGATAAAATAGGAGTCAAATAGTCTAGCAAAGATAACGTTCGAGCATCAGTACTGCGTACAAAGTGCGGGAACCTTGAGCAGTTAGAAGCTGGCTATAGATCCAATCTTTCCCAATAGAAATATTTATATTAGATTTCCATCGAAGCCAGAAGTTCCATTTTAAACATTTCCCTTTGAATACAGGTTACATTGTGCCTTCTTTCTCTTCATAGTCACTACCACATACATGGAAGTAATTTATACCTACAGTGGGTTTAAAAAAGTCACGTCGATTCCACTTTTCCCCGCAAAACTTACAGACTTTAACAACCTATAATTATACACCCTAGGGTATTAAAAATCAATGAAAATCATTTTTATATAAATGAATGGTAAAGTTTTACTATATTTATTTTTTTATATTTTTGTGATTTAATTTCGACTAGAAAACTTAAAATAACTTTTCGATAAATTTTTTTAAAAACTTAATATATAAATAACTTTTAAAATGCTTTATATAAAAATTAATAAAAAATAGATTTTAATACTTTATTATGAAATAAATAGGGTTTTAAAGGGAAAGATTTTTTACTGGAATTTTCGTAAAAAAGTAAAGGTTTAAACTTTTAAGCTTTTTTGCTTTTTTCACACTTTATAAATGTTATAATATTATATTTATAAAAAGCTTTAAAAACTAAAACTTAATACTTTTAAGTTTATAACTAATATAATAAATATAAATATATTTTTAATTAATTTATTTATATATAAATGTAAAACGTTATTAATAAAAATATAAAGTTTTAAAATCGTTAAAAATAACACGTAATTTTAACTTTTATAACTAATATAATAAGAAATTAAAATTTAAAAAATCATATTCACTTAATTTATATAATTAAATGATATATATTTTTCTTAATTTAATTTAAGTAAAGTCAGGCGTTTAATCGAAAATTCGGAAATCGGCGAAATCGGAATCGACGTGACTTTTTTGAAGTGACTGTAGCATGAAGGCCAGATGGTACATTACCTGAAGTATAAATGGACGAATGTCATTCGGTTTTGTATAGTAGCTTCTATATACAGCACATTACCTTCATCCTTGAACAATATATCTCTGTGCAATGCTAAGTATAAGGCTTTGCCAAATATTCACACGCTAGATACTCCCGCATAAACATCAGCTATACATTGAAGCCGAAGCCAACCTAATACACCAAAGGCCCGAAAGGATGGCCTCCGAGATCGTCCGACGGATTTATCTCGATATTCAGATCCTGCTCGCTAGGCTTGGATTTTTTCTGCAGCCACAAAAACATAATGTATTGTATACAGAGGGCCCCATAATGAATGGAACTCGCTTAAAACGACCGTCAATAATGGTGGACTTTTCACTTTGAAAGATCACGACGGCATTCTTCCCTGCGGCAATGTCAGACATGAAGAATGGGAACCACATGGTGCATATGTAGTTCGACCCCAAAAACCAATGAGTTGGCTCGTGGACAAGGCGCGCATGTGCCGGCAATGCAGCCTTCCACTCGCTAGCTGTCAACTCCGTAGCGACTCACATGATGATCAAGTCATGGGATTCCGCCACCGGTTGGGACAAGGGTCTGGACCTAGGATATCCTGACAATGAGTACAAATATGATCGCGACCCTGTTCTTTTCGTCTAAAAAGACGACTTGTGGGCATTTTACACGGGTAAAGACAACGGAACCCAATACAAAGTTAAAGACAGGCCAACTTTTCAGGGTATGTCCCCATAAGGCGCAATTACGTCAGGTTTGGAGGCCGTAAACATCAGCAGAATACCATAGCTATCTCGTCTTCTGGTCTTGAATTTGGAGATGAGAGGTGGAAAATTATCCAGTACGACCTGTATGGACAGACAAAAAGAGTCTAAGATAATGATAGACGAGTCCCTAACCGTGGAAAATGGACGTCTCTAGGCATGAAGCGGGACCTTTTGTATCGAGTACAACATTCTTGAAAAAAACCAAGCTTTGAATTACAAACATTAAAGCGATTTGTATCTTTGTTATATATTCTCATGGAGCCATCACAATCTTTAGTCCAGGTAATATATTTAGCCAGCTGCTCTTTGCTAGAGCCTATTGATTCCTGTATCAACCGCGCATAACACGACGAGCTGCACTCTGGCATTTGCTCTTCGTGTAAGTACCTATAAAACGTCAATTATATCAGTGGCCTCTTACTTGGACAACGTATGAGTCGTAATGAGACCGACGACCGTCCAACTAGGCAGGTCGTTATCGTTTACTAGGAAAGGTACGAATCAGATATAAGCAAGGTATGTGGCGCCTTACATTGAAAGTGAAGAGAGTAATTCATAGGACACGAGGAGGCAAAGCATGTTTTATGCTACTGCCGTCAGCATGCAATATATGAGGCAATCCGTCACTAAGACCAGGCAGGGGGCAGTTCCAGCCGAGGTTTAGTGACACCCGATGCCGGTCATCAATCCGAGCGGTCACTGTAAAGTCGTGATGGTTGAATCTTTTCGAAGCAGTGCATCATTATGAGCATCAGCCTAAGCCACGGATATTCCGAGCCTTTTGTGTCAGCACAAGCATGCAATTTACTTTTGAGGACCGGCGTAGGTAGGGGTTGGTGCATATTGAAGTTGCATTTATGCAGTACAATATGCGACAGCCATGGTCCAATTATCGGTACGCAGGTAATCATAACAGTTCGAGCATTGTATACTTAAGTCTACAAGGCATGGGAGGAGGCTCAGTACCTTTCACACCGACATTATCGTCAGTGGCTATGGTGTAGCATATTCGTTAGATATGGCATCCTTACCACCATCAATTCCATTTAATTCACCACCTGTCGGTATTGCGCCTCAACGTCCTACATGTAACATGCTTAGCATTGCTTTCTTTACCATCCATCATGCAAGTGGCTTCCAGGCGTAATTATCTCACCACTCATCAGCGGTCATGCATTCGATTGATCAGTGTCATGCCCCGGGCACTCAATACTCAGGGTTTACAATATCGGGTATTTATTAATGGTAGTCGGGACTTACCAAAGTTAAAATTCTCGATCCGGAGGGTTGCGTACCAGCTGAATTTTGTGTCTGGGGTTGCGGAATGTGTGCTTCAGTATCGGAAATATATCATCTTTACCTACTTAAGGTTACATTGACAGATCTCTGTTGTTTAGATTCAAGGTCCACATAATTTCTGATCTGCAGCCCCCGGCAGCCGCTGTACGTGTAGTGAGTTTCTCGGCGAGTTTCTTCCACTCATTTCGGTTTCTGATCCGTTCCTGTACAGTACTGCAACCCACCGAAAAACACGGGGCTGACGACCAGGGGATGGATTCACTGCCGATCCCGTACTTTTGACTGGGTGATAACCCGCCAAACTAGTGGTTACTAGTTTATTGTCTATTTACCTTTGGCGAGCGTCTCTGATTGTAGGCGAGATCCTGAAGGAGCTATTGCAAGTCCCTTCAACGTGCTGCACGGCACATACATATATAAGAAACTACCTAAAGTACGTATACTTGTGATGACTACACATAGTCTATCCAAACATCTGAACAGCAACGGCTCCGTATTCGATGACCCAAAACAAGACATCTCAAGCTATGACCTTGGTACTATTCCCGTATTGGAAATATATCCCCGCCTTCAGTTCCTTTGGTCAGCTTTTCAGGGGTGCCGTCTTCACGTTTTCACGGACTATCTAAGACGTCTTTCGGCACCTAGGAGCAGCACATTTAACTACGGAGATATAGTCCTTCACTTATCGGAGGCTACTGCACGCCACTTGTAACGAGTAACAACTTGCCAGTTTCTGTAGCTCATCTCTCAATCCAGTAACAGACATCTTCCATGTCAGCCATAACCTCAAAGAGGGGCCGACTAAACCTCCCACAGCTAGGCTGGTTAGGCTGGTCAGGCTGGCTAAGCATGCCCTTGCTTCGAAAAATGTCACAGCCTTTACCGTCGTCAAAGCGTATACTTCTCCACTTCTGTGCCCCAGACCCAGGGGGAACTATATGCCATATCACATCAGTCTCGTGTGTTTGGTTCCGTAAAACTTCCTTCTTCAAACTTCGTATTGGCGCATTCAAGTATACCCAGACTACCGACAGGAAGTACCCAATCGTGGCTTTCTATATCTCCGTCTCCTCGTCTTAATCGACTAGGTCTATCCCAGGTTGAATAAAACAAACACTACAGGGTCTGTGTCTATCCGGTCCTCGACAGAGACGTATCTCAAACAGATAGATATCAGGGTCGGTGAGAATTCAGTCACCAATCATACCCAACTACGCATCGGTCGTCCAATAACGTCATTCTCTTTGCCTTCTCTTACACCATCCAACCAACCTGGCCAGCCCGCCTCGTAAAGTGTTTCTCCCGGTACCTTCTCCAGGCTCTCCTGGTAACCTTTCACCAGTCAGCCGCGGGGCACTTACACCGAAGAATCATAATAGTACATTGGGTTGATGGCCTAGAAATCTCAACGGAATCATCAGTTAAATACTTCCGCACCGTCTGCTTGGAAGGATCACTGTTCCTTACTCTCCTAGGAATTGGTTGGGTTCAAGGTCTTCACTTCTTCAACCGGAAACCTCCTTTGGGAAACGGTGTTGTTATACGAGCTTGTAAACTTGCGCCGCCCTAAATTACCGAAGCTCATCAGTCGTTCTCATATTACCATTAAGGACTTATTACGAAATCTTCTTACAGCAGCAGTACCTCTAAAGGATTCAGCCAACTAGTATCCCTGTTGATGAGTTATAAGCCAGATCGCAATATACTATATTGGCGTCACTGAGTTCTTCACCATGGTGTATTGCGGGAAACCCTCAAGGGGTTGTCAGATGTGTAGGACAAGAAGAATTAAAGTAGGTTGGCATGTTGGCTAAAGCTTTGTTTAAAGCGGGTTCACAAACTGACTATGCTACTGTCGCTTATAGTGTGACGAAACGAAACCTACTTGCAATCAGTGTGCTAAGTCGCGCCGGCAATGTCCAGGGTACAAGGACGAATTTGATCTAGTTTTCCGCAACGAGACACAAGCTACAGAACGAAGAGCGCGGAGGGCAAACAGGAAAGTATCAACACACAAGACGGATATACTGGAAACAAGTTCTGAAAGCTCGTCGACCGGTACACTGTCGCCGGTCTTCTCAGACAGCATCAAGTCTCCATTGGAACAGGCTATCGTACCTTCTTTGAATGTACCCGTGGAACACCAGGCTAGTTGCCACTTCGTCTCCAACTTCGTTTTAGTACCTCGAGAAGGGAGTACACGAGGCTTCTTAGATTTTATCATTCCGATGATTCGGCAAGATCCCCATGGTCCTTTACAGCATGCATTCAACGCGTGTTCTATGGCCTATCTCGGTAATCGACTCACTGGGACCGGGCTCAAGCTCTCAGAATTAGCATTGTGCGAGTACACTCAGGCGCTCACGAGAACAAACCATGCGCTCAGAGATCCTGAAACACAGACTGCGGACTCGACTTTAGCCGCTGTTTTGTTATTAGGTCTATTTGAGGTATGTTAACTTCCTTGAGACCTGGCTGTAATGGGATACCCTAACACTGTTCATCCAGAGCATCACCGCCAAACAAATCGGCATGTTAAACTGGGGCTCACATACCGAAGGTGCTATCCAATTAGTCAAAACTCGAGGGAGGAAACAGTTAAAGACCAAGACCGGTCTGCTACTCTTCATCGCTGTCCGAACTCAGATGGTCTGCCCCTCAAACGTACTGTCTCGTACGTACAGCCGCTAACATAGTAACAGATTATACACAGTCTTACATCAGGAACAGCCCCTATAATGGGCGTTGAATGGTGGATTTCCGATGCAGTCAAAGACGAGACAGCCGCCAAATGCCAACGGGTCATGATCAAGACGGGAGAATTGCGAGCCGAGGTCAAAAGGCTGATGGATAACATGGCGAGGACGCCAGATAACATTGAGATCATGCTCGACATGATTCGCAAAACACAGGCAGTTGATCAGGAGGTTGTGTGCTGGATGAACAATGTCCCAGACGAATGGCGGTTCAAGACAGTCGCTTGGGAGGACCATGTTCCGAACGGCGACTACTCCAAGGCCGAAGTCTTCCCCGGCCGTGTGGACGTGTACCGGGACTTCTGGATCGCCAGCGTCTGGAATACAGCAAGAACCGCCCGTCTAATTCTTGCCTCCTTAATCGTCCGATGTGCCGCTTGGGTCTGCTCGCCCGTTGACTACCGCACTATTCCCGAGTACGCCACCGCGGCCAGAACCTGCGTTGAGACCATTACGGATATCATCGCCTCGGTACCGTACCACCTCGGTTGGCATTTGAACAAGAAGCACATCCAGAAGGCCAACCTCGGTGGCTTCGCATGCGGAGAGGAGGACACGATGAAGGGCCTGGCCGGCTACTTCCTCACGTGGCCTCTGGCATGTCTCAACAGCCAAGATTACACGACCGATGCGCAGCGCGAGTGGGTCCACGGCAGACTAAGCTACATCGGCAACGAACTCGGCGTCAAGTACGCGCACATCCTGAGACAGGTAACGCTTCCACTCCTACCCACTCGCCCACTCACTTTACCCCTGACCCAGCCCGACCCAACCCAATTCAATAGATCATGCTCATGCTAACCCCGGGCGCGCGCAGCTGCAAGTCCGCATCCCGTCGATGTTCATCCGGCGCGACGGCCTCCTGGCCTCGCCCTATGGCGCCGCGCACAACTTCGAGAAGCTCCTCTCGGCGAGGACGGCGATGCCCGCCGCGGGATACTCGATGAACCCGCTGCAGCAGAGGGAGGCGATGCAGAAGGAGCGGTTCGAGCACTTCCGGGCCGAGCTCATCGCCAAGGCCGCGGGGAACGCGGGTGAGGGGACACAGTGGGTTGCGCAGAAGTGGCTCACTGTATGATCTATGCAGCTTTCGGGGGAAGACCCAGACCATTTGGGGATAATGAGACTCACCGACTCGCCCTCGGTGAGTCGAGTCGAGTCGTGAAACTTCGATATCGGTACATCATGAAGAAGGAAATACAGAACTTCTTGTACCTTGAAAAGAACCAAGTTCAGCTCGATCAGGAGCGTTTAATTTTTGGAATGCGGTCATCTCTGGTTATCTTTGGGAATGGAGGTTGGGAGTTATCGGAGACTATCACGCGTTATGAAATGCTTATTATAGCTACATTTGCACCGGTACCATGGTCGCATTATATTTCTGTATACACGGTCATTGGCACTTAGAAGAACATACCACGACCACAAAGGTTTTATTACACAAGGATGGCACATATTACAATATAAGATCATGAAATAGCTTCCCAGCGTTTAGAGTGAGTATAGCTATAACGGGATTTTGACGGCTTTCCCTCCAGCGTAGGATGGTTTGACCCTGAGGCCTGTGTGTACGAGACATGTCCATAGTCATTTCCGAGATACGAGAGTGCATTCGGAGCAACGTACGATTCTGCAGGGTCTCACTCAGGACGAACGCTTGATGAGATGCGCAAGCGCATTGAACAACTAAATTGAATGAGCAAAAAGACGAGTCTACTTAGCTAAGGCATCTTTTCGTTTCTAAGTTACATAGCAATTTCGTCGGGTTACATAGTAGCTGCGAACTCCTTTCTCCCTCATATAAGATTGGTCAAGTTGTTTCTGATATTGTCTTGTCCAGTTTTGTAACACTTTGACTTGTACGGATTGTGTCGTTTTGAAGGAATGGCTTGAGCGTTGAATGACACTATACTCTTCCTGTGCGCAACTGACATGAACCTCCCTAGCCCCTTATTCGGACATCAACCAATGCCCCCATTGGACTATCAATGCCGGCAGTTGAATGGGCTAAGAACAGGATTTATATGATCGTAATTAGACAGGTATCGAGCACATATGGACATACGAAACTTGACCAACTTTAGTATCAGATAGATAAAAGAGAATCAATGATATCCGCAAAATGTCGTGACAACAGGTGCCGGTGCGACTATCACTCTCTAGAAGAAAGTATCATTGTAGAGGCAAAGTAGGCTCTTGGATCTAGAACAGAAGCTCTTCAAAGTGTTAACTCTTCGAATAATGAGTTACATAGCTGATCGTATAATTCACCGTTAGGATGAATCGTTAGCGCATCGCCAGCTTCATTTGTTTTGATCATGTCAAGCCGCTTCGTATGATCTATTTTTCGTCGTGTTAGATTTTCATCAATACCAATACCAGCGTTGCGTTCACTGTCGGCTGTTGTTTTTCTAGCCCGGCAAGTTTTGAGTTCGACGTTCTGTCCTAGAAAGTGAGTCTTACAGCAAACCTCTTAGACATGGGTTGCCTAGTGATTGGGAATACGATTAAGGAAGTACAAGGCGCTCACAAAGCTCGTACAAGCACAGACTCTAGACGTGGTCACTAGCCGATAAACTGAATTGTTCGAGGCCTCAGATGCGAAATGAAATATAGAAGCCTTATTCTGTTAATACAGGTAGATTCATAATGAAGTTGCCGCGGTTGTTGCGACTTTGAACTAGACCCATCCATCCGATCTCATAGATCCCTGATGTATCGTAAACGTGCCATTTCAATCTCGTCTTTCTCCTAGCGCGTAAATGACTGACCAGATGCGACTGTGTTGTGCTCAGTCTGGCGCCATATAGGAGCGACGACTGGTAGCCAAGAATACAAGTGAGCGTATCAATCAACGCTGTAAAGCCTCATAGCCTCCCTTGTTGCTCCCAAAGTCGATGCGCGCAAAGTCGCAAAAAGCTCTCCTCACTCGAGATCGCTTATCGCTCCTATCTCCTCTTGACGGCGGGTGGATTATGGCTTCCCAAATTCCAGGCCTTCACGACCCAGCTCTGTGTCGCATCGACGTATTTCTCCTCCTCGACATGTTTGACGCCGACCTTCATGCCATCCTTGGTGAATACTACGTTCTTCCTTGCCATTCTCTGCGACGCATTATCTCGGATCTTGGACACGCTAAGGTAGATCTGGTAGCCGACAAAGGCGGCGCCAGAGAGGAAGACGAGTAGAATGAGGAGAGGGAGCACTTGGCTGCGACACAGTTTGGTGGTTAGCTAATGATATTTCACATGGTGGAAGAGTTGCGCGACTCGCGCGACTTGCGCACCTGATGGTCGAGGGCCTGACCTCGAGTTTGGGTGACTTTGCTTTCCAAACCATGGTTGCGCGTTAGTTGGTAGATGTTCTTGATACGGGCACGACAGGACAGAACAGTGGCGTTGAGGAGAGAGACAGTTGGCCGATCTGGAGGGAAACAATGGGGATTGCAGTCTAGCATGCACTACTCGATATGTCCTCCGTTGGAGAGCGGCGGCAGCAGGAAGTCAGGGCAAAGGAACACCACAAAGGCTTTGTTTGTTATTAGGATTCATATACTCATAGGATCGTAGACAGAAGGTGATGGGGCTTATGAAATATTTATTAGGGTGTTTCTTAGAGAAAGGGAGGGTTCGTTCAGCATGAGAAGAGGCGAAGCAGTCCGCAGCCTTGACGGTCTCAGCTGAAAGCAACCTTTCATTCATTCATTGATGCATTTTTCTAGGTTTATTAGGGGTTCCACGACAGTGTACTCTGTCGTCCGAATTCGCTAATGACAGCGCTAAATTTGGGGGAGGACCCCTAGGTGCCGCAATACCGTGTAGTGTGGAAGGGCGGCAGGACCTGACTAAGGTTGGTAGCCCGTCGATGAAATTGTATGTAGGATCATGGGATTGTAGGCAGGATCACGACTGGAAGTTCGGCACGTACCATTGAAGTTGGGGAATTGAATCAATGTACCCCTACTAATAAAGTTACGTTGAACGGGGCAAGAAGATACCTTGGCTACTAGGTATGTAACCCTGTCGACCTCCTACCTTGTTAGGTAACGTACGTGCGTACGTATGTACCATGGGACATGCCTTGGAACGGAGGGGCTGAGGGGCAGCAATAGGCTGCTCCGATAAGTGCAGCTAACAACTGATAAGGATCACGGACCACCTTGAAGATACATGGGTATGAAGTCCTAGGTGCCACATCTGGACCTGAGACACGCTGCTTTAGAAGACCTGAGCTTGACCTGAGTCTAGGATCTACATATGATTTCTTTATGGAAGGCCGACTTTCACATTTCAAACTGACGTTATGAACTGTACTGGGAGTTTTTTTGTAGAGGATTTTCGACCGTAGCCTTGACATATACAGATTCCACCGAAAGCCCCTTACGTGTGTTGGTTCATTAAAACCTCCTCCTATATCCCAAGTTCCATCAGCGCGTAACCTTAAGAAGTGCATATCTTACCGATCCGGATCATAGTAAGGTAATTTGCTCTCTAGAAATGCTACAGACTAGACATGCTTCTACCTCTACTGTCATGTGCAGTGATCAATACAAGAGGTGTCAGCCAGATTAGCTCCTCTTCCTCCTTCCCTCTATGTATGGAATTCTGGCCTAAGCCCTGCTTCATATGCGGATTAAGAGAATATTAGCACAAGACAACACCTCGTGCACAAATTTGCAAGATAGGAGGACCTCGAGTACTGTAAGGACCTTGAAGTACGTAAGTTTCAGTAACACAGCTATATAAGGCTATGGTTGGATAATTGCAATGATGTGTTGGTACCACCTGCAGATAAAGCTGCATACACCCGTGGACACTTCGTGTATATCCCAAAGCTAACCGCCATAATGCTTACCTGTGGTACGGATGGGATGTCGACCGCAGGAGGCTCACATGTCCCGGGTCCCTCCGCTCTAGCATTTTCTCAAACGTCTTCTGTCACTGCCACATTCTGTTTGTCCGGTACAGTCTAGCTAGGTCAGGTTAACTTGCTCTTCCATAACAAATTATTTCTACTCTTGGATTCATTAGTAGGCAATTATTACATTCACCTAGTTGTATACTATCCCCACTGGCAGAAGGCCATGGCCGCAGACAACTATGACTTTGTCATCATCGGTGGTGGAACAGCTGGTCTTGTTCTGGCCAACAGACTCACCGAGGACAGCACTATCCAAGTACTGGTTCTCGAAGCGGGTGAAGACTTGACATCGGATCCACGAACCAAGACGCCCCTTCTATATCCCGCCCTCATGGGTTCTGACGCTGACTGGAACAGCGTGTCTGAACCGCAAGTAGGTCTCGTCAAATTGAAACAGCGGTTGATAATGTAGACACAGTCTTTAACACCATTCATAGTCCGCTCTGAACAATAGGACCATTAACCTTCCCCACGGGCGAGCTCTTGGCGGAGGCAGTGCTATCAACGGTCAAGCTTTCATTGCCACCTCGAAAGTCGGCATTGATATGTGGGGAGAGTTGGGGAATTCGGGGTGGAATTGGGATGCCCTTGCCCCTTATTTCAAAAAGTCGTTTGCTCTAGATTGTCCGCCTACGGACAACCCCGTATATGACCACTTTCGCTTGAACTACATCGATGCCGATGTTAATGGCACTGACGGACCGATCAAAGTCAGCTTTCCCACAGATACAGACGATCCATTCCCAAAAGCCTGGGTTGACGCGATGAGTTCCCTGGGCCATAAGGCCAGCGGGGATCCCTTTTCCGGGAACTTTACAGGTGCATTTACGAACGCTGCCTCTATCGACCCCCTGACACGTCAGCGGTGTGGTGCGGCCGAGGCATACTGGAAACCGGTGCAATCCCGGAAGAACTTGACGATTCTTACTGGAGCTCACGTCGAGAAGATAACTTTGGCAGGTAGTGCCCCTGACGTGGTTGCTACCGGGGCATTGTACGTCCACAAGGGAGAAACCAAGACGGCCAGCGCCAGAGAGGAAGTTATTCTCTCTGCGGGGACGCTTCATTCTCCCAAACTACTTGAGCTTTCCGGGATAGGAGACCCCGAACTCCTCTCGTCGCTTGGCATCCCCGTCCTCATTGCAAATAAGTACGTAGGGGAGAACCTGCAGGACCACCCAATGACGGGGTTGAGTTTCGAGGTTAAAGACGGCCTGAAAACCATGGACGACCTCCTGCGCCACGATGCTGCAGCCGTAGAGGAGGCTATGAAACAGTACACCGAGTCGCAGTCCGGGCCCTTGGCAGTAGGCGGACTCTTCTCCTACGCCCTACTCCCCCTTCAAGACACCCTTCCTCCAGACGTGATCCAAAAGTACTGCTCCTCCTCCTCAGACACCCATCCTCTCGCCCAACCACAAACAGAGTACCTCACCCGCCTCCTCCAGAACCCCCACGAAGCCACGGCAACCTTCTGCGCACAAGCGACGCAGGGCAACTTCGGCGCCGACACCGGGTCCGCGCTCCTGCAGGCCGACCCGCTGCCCGGCGGCTACTACAGCGTGGCCGTGTACATCCTGCAGCCGCTGTCGCGCGGACGCGTGCACATCCGCGCCGCCGACCCCGGCGCGCCCGTGCGCGTCGACCCGCGCTACCTGACGCACCCGCTGGACGTTGAGCTACTCGCGCGCCACCTCACGTACGTCACGGCCGTCGTCGGCGCCGAGCCGCTCGCGTCCCTGCTGAAGCCGGGCGGGCGGCGCAACCCGGCGGCCCCCGCTGACTTGGCTGATGTCGGGGCTATGAGGGAGTATGCTCGCCGCTCCGTGCTGAGTAGCTGGCACCCGACTTCGACGTGTGCGATGTTGCCGTCGGTGGAACAGGGGGGCGTGGTTGGGGACCGGCTTGTGGTTCATGGGGCGAGGAATCTGAGGGTTGTGGATGCGAGTGTGTTCCCTATTACCACTAGGGCAAATCCCATGGCTACTGTATATGCGGTCGCGGAGCGGGCGGCTGATTTGATCAAGGAGGATTTGGCTGCGAGTAGGGAGGGAGTGAAAGTGGATTAGTTGGTAGCTTAGCCTGGCAGCCGAGTTGATATGGTCGTCTAGAGTAGGTAGGCTTAGATACTTCTCCTTTTCCCCTGACATTCCCTTCTATCCATTCCTTTTGCTTTATATAGTAAATTCTGAGGAGACGATCAGCTTCAAAGGGCGATGAACTATGGTAAATATAAATAGTGATATATTTAACTTATGCGGCATGCTTTGAAGAAGTGTGTCATACCCCTTTTCTTGACATTATAAGACAATAAAGCCATCCAGCTACACCTTCAACTGAGAGAAACTTATATCGAGTGACCCGATTGTCGATTAATTACCAAGACATACAAAGTTCAAAGGAATAATCCCTACATGGGCTTGATTCTTCGGCAGAAGGCGGGAGTAAATGTTACTGTTATAACCCACATCTCTGATCATGGTTCCGTCAAGGCCAATTGCGTCTGTTCAGTAAGCCGTATTGGCCTACAGCTGTCTTCCATGCGGGATTATTCATAAATTCGCACTCGGGATGGCTCAAAACACGTGACTAGTGATTGACCGAGGCGAGTCTGAGTAAAAGCAGCACTGGATTGAGCGAAGGAAAAGTGCTCTGGATAGCACACTACATATTCTATGCCTCCTACTCTCTTAGGTAGCGTACGTGTGGTTGTATTACAATATGCCTTAGAACCTTTAGAGGGGCTGAGGGGCAGCCATGATAAAAGTGTAGCTTACCTAACAACTGATAAGGACTATGAACCAGATAGCATGGTCACCTGACTGGTCAACTGGTGCTGCTGCTCCTTCCCTTGCAAGGCAGCCCAGGGCAATTCTTCGGGTTACATTTTTGATGGAGGTGGCAGCTGGGTGGCAGCGCTGGGCGGGCAACGGCTGAACGGGTGGAGGAGCTTGGACCTTCGGGGGGCAGCGAGTTGTGCCAGCCGACATTTGGCACAAAAGCGATTTGTGCAGTTGGCCGAATCCACAGCGTCATCTGGCCCGTGAATTTGACAAGTTGCTGAATTCCGCCCTCCTCAACATATTGTACATCTTGCGAAAATGACGATACTATAATCAAGCACTCGTTAATTGCTGACTGCCTGCCCTCTTCCATCTTTCTGATCTGCGTAGGTAGCTAGTCCAGCGAACAAGTCTCCCGATTGTCACCGCCGGTTCGAAAAACGTGGCCTCCACTTCAAGCCATATCCCTACGCTATCGAATCGTGGCCACAACCTGAAGTCCGTGACAGCCTGCTTCAACCTGCACCCAAGCTCATCGGTCATCAGCCACCAACCCTCGGTCTTCCCATCTACTTTTGAAGAGAGCACCAATTGACGAAACTGAAGCGGCGGGAATCGAATCTGACCTAATTGCGCCAAGATGGCTGCCCCGAACGACGGCTACGGCCAGTATCCCCCGCAGCAATACGCCCAGGGAGCACAGTACTCTGATCAGCCTGCCGTGGATTTCGAGGGACAGGTCTCGCCTCCACCTCAGGCGACGCAGCCCCACGATGCTGGGAGGAAGAAGAAGAGAGGCTATGCTACCCAGGCCTTCGAGATTGGGACCGGCGCGAATGCCGGCGGCGTCGGGGGTCCAGCCATGCCTGGCATGCCCCCGATGCCCAGCCCCGGCAGTGTTGGGGCCGTGCCGCAGTCAGCCGCGGGCTATGGAGGTTATCCCGGACAGGAGTTCCAACAAGGTGGGTATGGTTCTCCTGCAGCGGCACCATACGGTGCCCAGCAACCGGGCACGCCCGTTCCGCCAGGGGTCGGTGCCTACCAGGCCCCGGATCCTTACTACCAGCCGGGAGTAGGACAGCCACCTCCAGGTGTCGCCGGCATAACTCAGGGGATGGCAGGAATGAATATGGGGGCTACTCCGCAGCCTGGAATGCAGCAACCAGGTCCGCAGGGTCGACTTGCCCTGAACCAACTCTATCCTACCGACCTGCTACAGCAGCCCTTCAACGTCTCCGAACTCGACTTGCCACCTCCACCTTGTGTCCTACCGCCTAATGTAGGTCTTGTGAAAGCTTATCTTACTACTTAGACCAGGACTAATTCGTGATACCAGGCCAGCGTCACCCAATCACCTGACTCAAACTGCCCTCCCAAGTATATCCGATCTACTCTGAACGCTGTTCCTACCACGCACTCGTTGTTGAAGAAGTCCAAGCTTCCATTTGCGCTCGTCATCCAACCATATGCCGCACTCCATGATATCGATGATCCCGTGCCAGTTGTCCAGGACCAAGTTATTGCTAGGTGTCGAAGATGTAGGACATATATCAACCCCTATGTCATCTTTTTAGATCAGGGCCATAGGTGGAGATGTAACATGTGTAACTTGACCAACGACGTACCACAGGCATTCGATTGGGACGCCGCCGCCCAGAAGAGCGTCAACCGGTGGGATAGATATGAACTAAATCACTCGGTGGTCGAGTTTGTCGCTCCGCAGGAGTATATGGTCCGCCCACCACAGCCGCTCGTCTATCTGTTCCTTTTCGACGTGAGCTACGCCGCTGTCTCCACGGGGCTCCTAGCCACGAGCGCACGAACCATTCTGGACAGTCTTAACAGGATACCGAATGCCGACCGGCGGACTCGACTTGGATTTATTGCGGTGGACTCGAGCCTGCATTACTTCGCCATTCCTAAGGATGATGAGGAAAACGCGGAGACGAGCATGTTGGTCGTTAGTGACTTGGAGGAGCCGTTCTTGCCTGTCCCCCAGGAACTTTTGGTTCCCCTGACGGAGAGCCGGGCCAGCATTGAGAATTTCTTAACCAAGCTCCCTGAGATGTTCCAAAACAATCAGAACAACGGCTCATGCATGGGATCGGCTCTAAGAGCTGGTCACAAGCTCATTTCACCGTTGGGTGGCAAGATCGTGGTCCTCAGTGCTTCGCTCCCTAACATGGGGACGGGCAAGCTGGAAATGCGCGAGGACAAGAAGCTTTTGGGCACTTCCAAAGAGAGTGGTCTCCTCCAGACTGGCAACAGCTTCTACAAGTCGTTCGCCGTGGAGTGCTCGAAGAACCAAGTCTCGATCGACATGTTCCTGTTCTCTTCGCAGTACCAGGATGTGGCATCCCTCAGTAACCTCCCTCGGTACACTGGTGGCCAGACTTGGTTCTATCCGGGATGGAATGCCGGGCGCGCCGAGGACGCAGTCAAGTTTGCATCAGAATTCAGTGACTTTTTGTCCTCGGAGATCGGCTTGGAGGCAGTCCTCAGGGTCCGTGCCACTACTGGCCTACGCATGAGCACTTTCTATGGCAACTTCTTCAACAGGTCCTCGGATCTCTGTGCTTTCCCGGCTTTCCCCCGCGACCAATGTTACGTGGTTGAAGTCGCCATCGATGAAAGCTTACAGAAGAATTTCGTCTGCTTGCAAGCAGGTGTCTTGTATACCACATGCAACGGTGAACGACGGATCCGCGTTATGACTCTTGCGCTTCCCACTACGACTAACCTTGCAGATGTGTATGCGTCGGCGGACCAGTGCGCTATCACGACATATTTCAGCCATAAGGCGGTGGAAAGAGCCCTAAGTAGTGGTCTAGATGCCGCTCGCGACGCTCTTCAGAGCAAGCTAACGGAGCTACTCCAAACCTTCAAAAAGGAACTGGGCGGTGGAAGCATGGGAGGCGGCGGACTACAGTTCCCTGCCAATCTACGTGGACTCCCGGTGCTCTTCCTGGGTTTGATCAAGAACGTTGGACTCCGGAAGTCGGCCCAGATCCCCTCCGATCTCAGGTCCGCGGCATTATGCTTACTGTCTACATTACCTCTACCGCTTCTGATGCAATACATCTACCCTCGATTATACTCACTTCATGACATGCCCGACAACGCTGGAGTTCCGGACCCAGAGACTAGTCAAATCGTCCTTCCGCCACCGTTGAACCTATCTTCCGAGCGATTCGTCTCCTACGGCCTGTACCTGATTGACGATGGTCAGACCCAGTTCCTGTGGGTTGGTAGGGATGCCGTGCCGCAGCTGTTGATGGACGTTTTTGGCATGGGAGACCGCACACAGCTGCGCGTGGGCAAGGGTTCTGTCCCAGAGTTAGATAATGATTTCAATGAGCGCGTGCGGGCCGTAGTGTCGAAGACTCGAGACCACTTGTCACGTGGTGTGGGCAGTATCATCGTGCCGCATCTGTACGTCGTGCGGGAGGACGGCGAGCCCAGCCTGAAGCTGTGGGCGCAGACCTTGCTCGTGGAAGACCGGGCGGACCAGGGAATGAGCTTCGGTCAGTGGATGGGGACCATGAGAGAAAAGGTAAGTTGAGAGTTGTGTGTGTTTTTACAGCATGTGCAAAATTTCGGTTGTTTGACAAAAAAGGCTTTTCCGTATACTGATGACTTCTTCTTTTTCTCCAGGTTGTGCAGTAATTTGATGGATGGATGGGTGGATTGCTTTCCACCGTCGCTCGGGTGTGAGCGACACTTGTATAGACAGAGCTATAAAGAAATGAATGAAATGAACTCAGGACAGCGAGCGATGCCAGCGAGGTCCAAGATGATATATTGATATCGATGCATGCTTCACCCTGTTAGAGAATGACCTGTAGTGTGTGACTATGTAGTAGTTCTGTAACTATATAATCCGAGGTAGACTTGATTTCTAACAGCGCTATTCGTATTCGCTCTCTTATCTCATTTGTAATAGGTAGTCGGCGGCCTCGGAATACCGAGTTGACGATGATGCCCTTTGGCCTGTCCGTGTTAATCAAGCCTTCAACTGGTCCCAGTGGGTCGGCGGTTTGAAGGTCGGTTTCACGCGACCCCATTTGACCCAGCTTGGCCGCCGGCCTGCGGACCTTCAAAAACTCCAGCCAATACGACGTGCCACCGAGTCTTTTTAGGGATATCTTGGACAGCTCACTTGGTGACACGGGTGATCGACATTCCGCCGATATACTACGTATACATAATAGAGATCTTAAGCAAGCGAAGGAGGGCCTCAAGATTGAGTGTTATGGAAATTGAGATATCTCGACCTTTTGAACCACCTGCCTACCTACCTCTAGCTCGAGATTAGGTTCACTACCTACATGGCGGCACGGGCCATAGACTGACAGAAAACTAGTCTATCTAATACGAAACTGGCTGATAATCTCAATATAGTCCACGTCCACGTACGTAGGTAGATTAACTAGGTGGCCAGTGGACACTACATGTGGTCCCTGATCCTTGACGTGCTACTATACAATGGCCAGCCAGAGGTCATCACTGGTCCCGATAGTCTGGATATTGGATGCCGTAACGACTATGTTCTCGATATACTGTCCACAGGCGCTTCTGTGTCGCCGAGGCCTGTTATTTTTAGACAGCCTTATCGCCTATCATGACTACATCCAGACACTGGCAGCGCACAGTTTGACGATATCTACCTAACCTACCTACCTACCTATGCATGCTGCCGGGAGGGAAACTCGGGCATGGTGGAAGTTGGGCAAAAGGTTCATAGGTCAGGTACGAGTTGCCGATTCCAATTGGCCGGGTAGAGTGGTGCCCGTGCGCGGTGGTCACAACTCTGTCGACCAGTCATGAAACAGACAGCGACGTGAAACACACGCGCCCACTTACAGGCGGGCGCCTAGGCGGGCGCATTATTGGACGGGCTGGCGTGTGTTGTAATCTATCAGCGCTCAGGTTTGGCAGGTTGTGTTGCGTCGGGCGGTAATGAGGTCAAGCATGTCTCTCTACACTCTTACATGGCGCTGACCATTGTGATAGGGGCTCAGCATTTTGCATGGTACCTACATGCATACATACATGCGTACATACATACAATTGAAGACGAGAAGTGGCTATGCGGTTATTTTGATACGGGGATGGGTGAAGGTTTGGGATGTTCCTCGCGTCGTTTCATCGGTTCAAGAGGGAACATGGGACGATGCTAGGCTAATAATACGCTAGGTCACAGCTCCGTAGTGGCCCGCTGCTGCTAACTTTGATCTGTGATGAATGACTTGAGTTTGAAGTAATGGATCAAGATGTATGATTGGAGGCGGAAAAAAAGAGGTTGTATTAGAGGTGGAGAGTGTATGCTCCAGCTAGCTAAGAAATTACGTATTTGACCATTAGGTCACGTGCCCAGCCCACAAGTTAATAGTGTAACTTGGCTGCGAAGGGATGTATCTTTTTAGACCCCGCCAATATCGACGCCCGGCCTGCCTAGCCTGCCCCTCCACACCCCTCCTCGTCTACAGCAGTTGGCAGCATCACCTCCCTCACCTTCATGTCATTACCTACATATCACACTTTCACCATCCGCCCATCCCGAACTCAGATCAGAGATTCATTCAGCAAGGTTTTTGTGTACTTGCTGCTAGTTAGCAATAGCCTCATGTCCTTACCTTTCATTTTCTTTGCCATTGACTGAATTCAATGCCTAAGTAGTTACCTAGGTTAGGTGTGCCCTGTCATTCTGTCATTTGTATGCCATTCCCATCGCACATATAATAGATCCCATATGGGAAGAGTTCCAATAGGTTACCCAGGTTAGGTTAGGTACTTCTCTACAAGTACTTACGTAGTAGAAGACCAGGCGCCAGGTTATTTAGTCGGATGAGAAAGTGATTTTTGAGCCCTCATATCTACGTCGTACATGTAATTCCAAGCCAATCAACCCCGACCGTCTTTCTTTGTCTTGTCCTACCTTTTCAACCCATCCCCAAGTCCTATTTTTTTCTTCCTGAACGGCGACGACGACGGTTCTGCCCTACATCTCTCCTCCTCTATCGCCGTCTGAGCAGCATCTGCATGTTATATTGCATGCTATACTGCATACTATACTTTCTACAGTACTAGTGTCTTGTCGCATTGGGGGGTTCCACACTCTGACGGGTACAATTCCTAGTCCTTCAATCCACTGTCATTGCAACCGCTCTCACAACTCCTGAAAAAGGTGCTCTTTGACGTCTTCCCCGCCCAAGCTTCGTTTTATCATCCTATTGTGGACCACCACGGGACGAAACATTGTCCCTTCTTTTATTATATTGTTGTTCACTTTTTTTTGTCCGGCTCTCGTTTACAACGCCGGCTACGACTCTCTTATAAGATCCGACCTCAGTCTCAGCTACTGTATACTGAGATCACTGTACCGTCGCATGTACAGTGCAGTACTTCCTGTTCCTCGCCTGCCATTCACCACCACCGCATCTGAATATTGATTCCAAGGCGGGGCATTGATCCAATCACTTGCACCCAACACTTCCAGACGCGGAAACCTACCAGCCTAAGGTGAGAGCTGATATTTCTTTTATTTTACCCCTCACGAAGATCATACAGGAACGCTTCTCCCCAGCCTTCAATCCGACGCCACTGCTGCTGCTGCTGCTGTTGCTTGCTTGCTCTTGTAAGCACCAGAGAAGGGGACCAGCGGGATTCTGTTGCCGATATCTTTCCTAGGTTAGGTTGTTGCTGCTACTGCGCATCATCCGCTCCCTGGTCTCTCTACCACATCAGACGAAGCGTCTGAAATCCTGTAACAAAGGGGGTCGAGGGAATCACACTCTACTGCACTTGGGCCCCGAGCGATTCGACCTGGCTGCCTGGGAGGTATCCTTCGAAACCAGCTGCTGGTTGGAAGCTACCAATGATATACAAATCCCATTTCGCAACCAATCACCCTTGGGATTATACTTCGGTCGGGGCAACTAACCCCAGGAGCTAGTGCACCTGTGCGGATTTGACCAGTTCATGATCTGTCTGCACAGACTCAGGAGTCAATTACCATCCATCTGTTATACGATCCACGCTGTTGATCAGCTGCACCTGTTCGTTTGCTGTTATTGCAGTTCGTGTCTTTGTTGTTGGATGCGCAGCAGTCCCGGCTAATCTTTCATCTGCTTGTCTCCAGGTTAGACGACTGCAACTTCGGCGCACTAAGCTGAGTACGAAGATTACAAAGGAGCAAATAACACTCGGCTCGCCGATCAAAGAACGAAGAGTCACCGTGCTGCCATAAAGCACATCTGGCCCTCTTTGCGACCATCGCCTATTCCGCCTACTAGACCCAAGCGGATTCAAGCTCTCGGCTTCATTCACGAATTCCGACTGCGCCTCGGCTAGATTCGAGACAGCCAAGTAGACTCAGTACTATCTTGAATTTCTTGTAGTATCGTGCGCTCTGCTTCTCTACGCCTGTGTGGAGCTCGAAACTCGATTTTCCTGCCGAGCCGAGATTACCTATATACGGTCTCTTATTGCCCTTATAAGGCGTATTATAACAGCTTTTGTTAGGCCCTACATAGGCTGGCTGGATTGAAGCTTCTGTTCGTCCTTACAACCAGAGATACCCATTTACTACAGTCAACACCACATCATGTCTCGAGCAAACCCTCCCAACGCGGCGGGACCCCGCAAGATCTCCTTCAACGTCTCCGAGCAGTACGACATCCAAGATGTTGTTGGTGAAGGTGCTTACGGCGTTGTCTGGTATGTTTACCAGCAGTTTCTAGTTTCAGGTCAAGATACTAATTGCCATTGGTTTTAGCTCGGCGATACACAAGCCTTCCGGCCAAAAGGTCGCTATCAAGAAGATTACACCATTCGACCACTCTATGTTCTGTTTGAGAACTCTGCGAGAAATGAAGCTTCTTCGATACTTCAACCACGAGAACATCATCTCCATCCTGGACATCCAAAAGCCGCGCAACTACGAGTCGTTTAGCGAAGTGTACTTGATTCAGGTATGGGATAGCGCAGAGAAGCCAAAGACATGACCAATTGCTGACATGGATGTCCCCTTAGGAGCTCATGGAGACCGATATGCACCGGGTGATTCGCACCCAAGACCTGTCCGACGACCACTGCCAGTACTTCATTTACCAGACGTTGAGAGCGCTGAAGGCCATGCACTCCGCCAATGTCCTTCACCGAGATCTTAAGCCTAGTAACCTGCTGTTGAACGCCAACTGCGACTTGAAAGTCTGTGACTTTGGTCTGGCTCGATCGGCTGCCTCGCAAGACGACAACTCGGGTTTCATGACCGAATACGTGGCCACGCGTTGGTACCGTGCACCTGAGATCATGTTAACGTTCAAGGAATACACCAAGGCCATTGACGTCTGGTCTGTGGGTTGTATCTTGGCGGAGATGCTCAGCGGGAAGCCTCTGTTCCCCGGAAAGGATTGTAAGCTTGGCCTCATGTCAATTGTTGAAGAGCCGATGTGCTAACAAATGTATCTAGATCACCACCAGCTGACGCTGATCTTGGACGTTCTGGGTACCCCGACCATGGAGGACTACTACGGAATCAAGTCGCGTCGTGCGCGAGAGTACATCCGCTCTCTGCCCTTCAAGAAGAAGGTGCCTTTCCGCACGCTATTCCCCAAGACGTCCGACCTGGCGCTGGACTTACTGGAAAAGCTTCTCGCTTTCAACCCTGTGAAGCGCATCACAGTAGAAGAAGCGCTGAAGCATCCATACCTCGAGCCGTACCACGACCCCGAGGATGAGCCCACGGCGCCTCCTATTCCCGAAGAGTTCTTTGACTTTGATAAGCACAAGGACAACCTCAGCAAGGAACAGTTGAGGCAGCTCATTTACCAAGAGATCATGCGGTAGAAACGGAAATCTCCTGAGAGGGACGGGTTCATGGCCACCCTGGAGCATCTTATGAAGGGTCTGAAGATATGGAACGGCCTCGGAAGCGGTAGCGGTAGTTTTGGCGGCAGGATCAGCCATGGCAGCAAGAAGAAGGTGTGAGAACCGGCGGCGAAGATAAGCGCGAGCGAGCAAAGCAAGCAACCATCGCAGTTGTGTATACATCACCGGATTTGGCATAGCGGGGCAGTATCAAGCGGAATCAATCACCTTGGAGAGAGAGGTAGGGGGAGGGAGATGAGATAAGGAGAATCCCAGCTGGAAGACAGTGTCGCATGATGAGATATATATAATATGAGGAACCCCTTGATTTGGGGGGAGATCATATATATGATGTCAAAAACGAAACGAGCAAAGTGAACGAAAGAAATGAAATGGAAAGTAGGGGCAAAAAAAAAAATATTGTTTGTGTTTTTTATCTATGCCTCTTGTGTGCTTCAAGAGTAGTAGGTACAGGAGGAAGGGGTAAGGGAGGTTGGGAGATCTATCTACCAACCCTATTTGCTTGATTCTTGATGGATGATTGAGGAGAAAGGAAAGGAAGGTAGAGAGGTAGAGGTTCGTTGGTTGGTTGGCTTGGTCGGGCTTGGAACGAAGCGGATGGATGGATGGATGATGGATATATCTCTCTCGTCTTCTTTCTCCTTTCACACTTACTGGTAGTAAACACGGAATTCTGTTCTCGTCTTAAGTTTTGAAGCAAACGCTGCTTGCTTCCTTGGGTATCTGGCCTCCCTACTTACAGCATGAGGAGCTAGATTTGTGAGTGAGTTCTGGTGGATGGGTAGGTGGTTTACTTGTAGACTGCTTGCTATGGGGATAGTTGTATTGCATGGACTAGGCAACGTAGAAGTTATTCTTGATTTACTCCTTCGTAGGCGATAGAGGTGTAGAGAAAGTTGCTGTAGAGGCGCAGCTACAGAATCAAGTCGAGGCCATAGTCTACGCCTAAACGGGGTGTGTTGAAATAGGATAATTATGTATACCTTCTCTGCTATGAAGTATAGAGATTCCTCACGAGGTGAACGACGCACCATGCTGGTTAACTAACCTGTCGAGTCTGACCAGCCTTTTCAGCGTTCTCGTAGTCGGTACGGTGATATACACAGGATAGGAGTTCATAGTCCTGATTAGTGAAATAAGTTAGTATGTACTTACATATTTCGCCGTATATTCAGTAGTCCAAGCTCTCAAGCATGAGATTATATGGTTGCTTAAGCACCGGACAGCGACGTATCCAACATATAGAGGTATGTAGGTAGGCGGACAGATTATGCATAGCGATTTTGTATTTTCGAGAAGAGTATGCGAATGGTGTTCGCTATGTATTTGGGCAGAGCATCTAGGAAAGAGAGCTGTTGGGTCCCCTGATTGACTCGTCAGTCTTTCTATACATCTACATGTCTGACTATTCATGTACATCACTTACTTGGGTGAGTATCTGATAGTAAGTCGGTAGACATGCATATGGGGGGAGTCATATATATAATCACCATAGTCCAAGCCTAAGCTTAAGCCCCCTACATATATCTAATACATGATCCATCTATGCCTAGCATTCAGCCTGTCTAGCCTGTGAAGCTAACCCAGCCTTTAGTCTAGCTATCTATCCTCCATCCCGCCTCCGGACCGGACCCCTAGCCTGAGACAAACTCGACCAACGAACGAACGAACAACCCAGACCTCACGAAGCTAGAAGAGCACACTGTTCCACTCAAGTTACCTATATGCTATGCTTATCACCTATAAGCATTTGGCCGTCGAAACACTCGCACAGATACTCAAATGGCTTTTCTTTCTTTATCTATCCCAATAATTCCATATATCCATTCATTTTAGAGCGGTGTTGTAGTAGTAGTAGTCATCTCATGTTATGTTTAGTTTGGTATATCCTATTCAGACAAACAGACACACGAAACACACACACACACACACTTCGCCTCAACGCCAGGTGCTGAATTCAATTCGAGCAGAGGGATCAAATCGATCCTCTTTCTCCCCTCCTATTTTTGCGTCCAGCTTGCTTGTCCACGCCTAGTATATAGTCCCGCGAATCAGTTCATCAATTAATTAATTACTGCCAATCAAACCCTGCTCTTCTGACCTAAGGCTTAACTTCCCTCTCTCACCCTCTCACATAGGAAATCAACCCGCGCCCACGACCCACAGCTCGACACCCAAGACATCGAACTTCTCGCCCTCCTCGCTAAGCGGCTGGTTGAGGAAGGTATCGCAGGGCGCGCTGTGCCCCCTCCCCAGCTCGTCGTCGAGCCACAGGCCGAAGGTGCCCCCGTGCCCCCCGCCGACGGACAGGAACCCCGTCTCGCAGAAGATGCAGTAGTCGTTGGCGCCCGTGTACGCGAAGTTCTGGAACCGGATGCTCTGCCCCGCCGTCCCCGCCCCAGCCCCCACCGGAGCGAGCTTGTTGGTCGTCGGGTCCGTGGTCGAGGGGGCTAGGTGGTTTTGTTGTTGGGAAGAGGATGTGGTATTGGGGTGCGGGAACGTGTCGGTGACCGGCGACGCTATCGTCGTCGTCCGGTAGTTCAGGTTCGTGGTGTCGGCGGAGGGCGGCGGGGGCAGCGGCGCGTGCAGGCTTGCGCGCCAGAGGAAGCACTCCCCTGTGCCGAAGTACGAGGGCGCGGGGTGCGGTGCTTCGGTTAGGTAGGCGCCGAAGGTCTGTGTAGGTAAAGCAATGTTAGCCGTCTGTCTATCTAGCTATCGATTTGCTCATCTCTCGTTCCCGTCGCCTCCGAGACAGATGCAAACCAGCGTGTAATAGCTAGCCAACATCACACCAAATAAAAGAATAAAGGCAAAAAAAAAGACTTACACCCTCCCTCCCATCCCTAACCACAAGCACAAACCCGACCCTCCGTCCGCGGTACTCCTCGCACAGCTTATACAGCGTGGCCAGCGAACTGCCGTCCTGGTACAAGCTATACACCAGCCGCCAGTCCTCCATGATCTTCAATCGCTCGGGCAAGAAAGTGCGGATCTCCTCCGCCAACCCCCGAGCCAGCAGCCGCTCGTCCGCCCCCGTGTCCGCCCGGTACCCGCGCAGCGCCAGCGGCTCGAGCGACGGCAGGCCGCGCGGGGACGCGGTGCGCAGGGGCGGCGGGCGCGGGGGCGTGAAGGCGCGGGTTATGCCGTCTCCGGCCATGTCCGTGCCTGTGGATGTTGTTTCCGGGTGCCCGTTGTAGTAGAGTTGTGAGGAGGGCCCCGTTGTATTGGTGGAGGGCTCGAGTGTGGACAGGCGGCGCCAGAGGCCCAGGACCGCGGAGCCGAGGCCGTAGCTGCTGGTGCCGCCGGGGCTCGTGGTGCCCGGGGCGTGGGAGGGTTGGGATCGTGGTTGTGGGAGCGGCGGTGAGGTTGGTCGGGAGTACGGGTGCGGGTGCGGTTGCGGTTGCGGTTGTGGTTTGGAGACCGGGGTGGAGGTGCCCGAGGAGGGTGGTGAGAGGTCTATTAGATTGCCTTCTTGACTCATGGTCGCTATTATGTGTGTGCGTGTGTATGTGTGTGTGCCGTACTGTACCGTCCCTGTCGATCTGGCTGCAATGTGATGCTTCGGAGTTGGAGAAGTGGATATCTTGTGTGGTCTATCTACGCAGATACCCTAGGTCGTAGGTTGATGGGGTGGTTGAGGATCATTGGATGTGACGTAGGTAGGTTAGGGTGATGGGCGGTGGTGGTGGGGGTGTACGTGTTCGTGTAAGTTTAGAGGTTTGTATTCACGGATAATCATTTAATAATCAATAGTATGTTCTCAATTATATTCGAAAGTAAGGGAATGAATGCTCGATTCGGGTGGGTATCAATTCTGGTATGTATTGTGATTAAGATATATGCTATTCGTGTGTAATTCGTGTAATTCGTGTGTATTGGTGCAGTGAACGAGGTGAATGAGTGGGTTGTTGTAAGTGGCATGAAGAAATCTGAGAGCTGTCAAGTTCAGCATGAGCATGACATTGGATGCCGGCTCAGCACTAACGTTTCATTACATGTCTTCCCCACTGCCTGAAACATATACCTATATCATTCATACGTTAGAATCTATGTATATACAAGTAGAGTGTATACAAGGTCGCATTTAACCCGGTAATAACGTAATTTATTCCGATAATCTCGGTTCCTCGAATGTCAGACAGGAAAACACCGCGTATCCATGCGTCCGGTTCTCGTGGTGGTAGAACCAACATTATGTGTGTGCCAGTTCCTGCCTAGCGGCGCGGTACCTTACATGATATACAGAGGTCTAGATCCCCTCGGGAACACAGGATTGCCAAGAATAGAATACTTTGTGGTATCCATGATCCAAATCGTTAAGCCGCTTATTGGAGTTCTTGTGCGTATGGCCTTAGCAGCACGCATATGTACAAATTCAACAAAAGCAGGACGACGGCTATCTCGGAGTCTTGAGAAAGTCGGTGATGCCCTGCCAAACCCCTTCAGGACTTGGCTTCTCGGCACAGACGTCTGGTTCGCAGTCGAACTTCTTTATTAGATAATTGCGCGTTGTCGGTCCAATCGTCGCAATGAAAGTAGTTCGGTTTCCCTGTAGCTTCTTCAGCTTTCCCGACTCCTCGTCTAAGATGCCCAGTCCTCGAAGCATGCTATCGCAGCCCGTGGGCGAGAAGACAACCACCCACCGGCTTGGCCGGTCTGCCGTCTTATCTAGTACGTCTTTGAAATCCTGGGCAAACGACTCCATGACGCCTGTGCCGTACACCACGATCTCTGTCACGTCTATCCGTGTGTCGCTCGGCAGGTTCGGATCCATCAACGTCTTAGGAATGATGTCTCGTCGCTGCTCCCCAACGAGGAAGAGTAATGGCGGCTTCTTCGGCCGTCCGCTGTACCATTTGCCATAGTGTTCCAGTATATAGTGGGCGAGTACATCACCGTTCCCGGTGTGCTCGCCAAAGATCTGCAACGGAGGGGTTTGCGAAATGGCTTTGAGCGCTCGAGTCGTGGCAGGACCAACACTGTAGAGTGGGATGCCTTGGAGATGGGGCCAGCTCTCGTCACCTGCGTTGGTAGGTTAATTTGTGTTGTGGCCAAGTGTTGGTAACCTCGGTCAAACCTTTGCCCTCGTCGACCAACTTCGCAAAGGCCTCCACAGCTCTTTGCGAAGTGAATATGAGACCGCCATAAGCGCTGTTCACGCTATTGCTTATCTGCTTGTTCTGCAGTAAGTCTCTGAACTGGCGCATACCATCATCTTCAAATCTGTGTTGAAGGACGGGCACGAAAGTGGGCTCGAAGTCGAGGTCATCTCGCGGGGTGGAGAAGAGTTCCTCGTAAGCATCAGTCGGCGTCGACTTGGTTTTGAGCAACAACACAGGGACTTTCTGTGCGGCGGGAGTTAAATCGGGAGTCATGGGAGCTAATGCGAGGATCGACTGGGATATGTCGGTACTGTGGCATCTAGCATGAAGTGATATCCAGATGTGCTCGCTACTCGGATGGTGAACTTGGACGGCATGGCTGGCACGGTGGGCTGGTGGGCTGATAGTCGATCTGCCACTACGTAAGAAAAGAAAAGCTATCTCACCTAACTATTCGTATCTGCATATGTACCTAAGGATGTACCTAAGGATGTACGTACATCCTATGTACATCCATGGATATAACATGTACGGATTGCTGCTACCTAGGTACATAGTAAGAAATGTGAAGGTACCTAATCTGCTAATCAAAAGTGCCGAGGGGCAGCTTTATCGATAAAGCATAGGCTTGATAGATAGGCTTGATAGGTTAGAACGTTCGGGCCTTCCGCGGCCACCCGCCGTGGCGTCACTTTTCCTTCGCCTGTGCTACAGTGAAAAACGGCCGGGGCCGGCGCTAGCTTCCAGCTGCTTCCCGCCGAATGACTGACAAATTCGTTTTTTTTTTTTTTTTTCGCTTTCTGGCTCCATCTTTCGATATCGTTGCCAGCGGTCGGGCCCTCGCGTGTCAGCTTGATTGTTCCCTTTCCTATACCACACAAATCCTATTGACACAGCATGGCCGCCGACACGAGAGAACTGGGCCAGCCGGGCGAGCTGCCCAAGGGCGTTGTTCTCGGTAAGGATGGCAAGCCGTGAGTTTCACCACATTAGTGGCTTATCACTATCATGACATGCTTACAGCCTTACTTACATATGATTATGCGCAGTTGTCGATCCTGCACTTCAAAGAAAGACTTCACCTCGTGGGCACGAATGGCAAAGTCCTCACTCAAATCCGACACCGGTGCAGCAACAGGAGCTACTGCTGGTGTCGCTGCCGCTGCGGCAGCTGCCTCTTCTCAACAAGCCCAAGCCAACGACTGCCCGGCCGACGTAGAGACGCTCGGGCGGAGTACATGGACCCTGCTACACTCCATTGCCGCAACATACCCAAGAAAACCTAGTGCGGCAGAGCAGTCGGATCTAAAGAACTTCATGGGACTGTTCTCTCGGTTGTATCCGTGTTGGGTATGCGCCGAGGACTTCCAGCGGTACATGGAGAAGGAACACATCAAGGTGGGCAACCGGGACGAGTTCGGCCAGTGGCTGTGTGAGGCGCACAATGCTGTCAACACGAAACTGGGTAAAGACACCTTCGACTGTTCCAAGTGGGAAGAGAGGTGGCGGACCGGCTGGAAAGACGGGCGCTGTGACTAAATAAAGTGGCCCCCCTATAGAGAAGCTGTTTTGCGGCTCCTACGGAAATAGGCAAGCTAGGTAGGCATGCAAGTTACCGGCACCGATCTACCCATAATTGAGGGTCGACGTTGTATCATAGATTTGTATTTAACTAGTTGTAGATAACTGTAACAGACAGTGGGCACGATATGGCGCTTTGGATTGCGGCTCTTTACGGCTTAGAGGTACGGTAGCATCGCCGCTCTTACTTATCATGAGTGTCGACGAGACGCACAAATATCAAGTCAACAACAGACGTTGAGATTTACTATTACAACGACAACTAAAGAACTAACACCAATAACACAGCAGTTGGTCTTGAGTAAATGGGTTCTTAGACACTAAAAATAAGATTATGAGATTCTTGATTAAATTTTACCCTATTCCAGGTAATACGCTTCAGGCATAATTCTCTTGTCGATCAGCGATGTCTAGAACTAGAACGTCCTTAATCGCTCACAAAACATCGATGTTGGGCCGTTCTAGACCGACAACTCAGCTTGCTGGCTAGTTAGAGCGATGTCGGTCATGGCCAATGCCGGTTTTTATTGTAGGTAGGTTTCCCATCGGTCTGTTCCATGGTATTGATACCTATGGCAGGAGTTATTAGATGAGCGGGAAATGGCCGACAGCTTAGACACGATATGCCAGGGGACCAGGTAGAGCCGGTTCGGAACGCCATTCGTACGTATGAATGTACATAGCATTGAAAGCGATAAAAGCTGCAGCGGTGGTGGCTGTCCCATACAAGCTCACGGCATTGCATCATCATCCGATCATGGCAAGACTGCAAATGCACGTAGATCCACACAAGGGCCGACCGAGATAGAGAGCGAACAGGCGATGTGAGTAAGGACCATACGACTTCAAATTTCAAATTTTGTTAGGTCCATACTATTAATACTTCATTCTAGAATAAATACGTAGCCTCAGCCTTTGCCTCCTGCTCTGACAGAACTCCTACTTCCTCAAGACTTCTATCATCACTCGCTGCCTCACTGTCTTAACTAATATCAATTAGTCGAGACACTTAATATCACTTACATCATAACAAGAACCCCTCTCTCTACTATAAGCAAAACTACCTACTCTCAA
Source organism: Whalleya microplaca (assembly GCA_022497155.1). Lineage (NCBI taxonomy): Eukaryota > Fungi > Ascomycota > Sordariomycetes > Xylariales > Xylariaceae > Whalleya > Whalleya microplaca. Next base: position 877,038 of record MU385718.1, read on the forward strand.
TTCACAATGGGGGATATCAGGACCAGGAACCTCAAGAAGCCGGTCGACGTGGCTACATATCTCTTCGCGAGACTTCACCAGATCGGAATTCGCTCAGTCCATGGCCTGCCCGGAGACTACAACTTGGTCGCCCTTGACTACCTACCAGAAGCCGGTCTCCAATGGGTTGGTAACTGCAATGAGCTTAATGCCTGTAAGTCTATCCCCTACCAGATTTGAACCCCGCACACAGCAGGTCCATCGTATAATGGAAAACCCTGAGATGAACAGGTGAAGCTAACACATTTCCTCAGCATACGCCGCGGATGGCTACGCCCGAGTCAAGGGCATCGGCGCCATCATGACCACCTTTGGCGTGGGTGAGCTGTCGGCCATAAACGGTACGGCCGGCGCGTACAGCGAGATGGTGCCGGTGGTGCACATCGTGGGGTGTCCGTCGACGATATCGCAGCGCAACGGGATGCTGCTGCACCACACGCTGGGCAACGGCGACTTCAACGTGTTCGCGAACATGAGCGCGAACATCTCGTGCGCGGTCGCCAAGCTCAACGACCCGACCGAGATCGCGGCCCAGATCGACCACGCCCTGCGCGAGTGCTACCTGCGCAGCCGGCCCGTCTACATCATGTTCCCCACCGACATGGTCACCGCCAAGGTCGAGGGCGAGCGCCTGCAGACCGAGATCGACCTGCGCAGCCCCCCCAACGACGAGGACAAGGAGAACTACGTCGTCGACGTCATTCTCAAGTCGCTGCACGCCGCCCAGCGCCCCGTCGTCCTCATCGACGCCTGCGCCATCCGCCACCGCGTCCTGCCCGAGGTCCACGACCTGATCGAGAAGACCCAGCTGCCGGTCTTCGTCACGCCCATGGGCAAGGGCGCCATCAACGAGCAGCACCCGAGCTACGGCGGCGTGTACTCCGGCAGCGCGTCCAGCCCGGCCGTGCTCGAGGCCGTCGAGGGCTCCGACCTCGTCCTCAGCATCGGCTCGCTCAAGAGCGACTTCAACACCGCCGGTTTCTCCTACCGCCTGTCGCAGCTCAACAGCATCGACCTGCACAGCACGCACTGCGTAGTGCGGTACTCGGAGTACCCCGGTGTGGCGATGCGCGGAGTGCTGCGCAAGGTGGTCTCGGGGCTCGACATGTCACAACTCACCGTGACCCCCGCGCCGAAGCTGCCGACCGCCAAGCCGACCGTCGACCCGTCGGCCGTCATCAACCAGGAGTGGTTCTGGGCGCGCATCGACGATTTCCTCGTCGAGAACGACATCGTGGTCACCGAGACCGGCACCGCCAACTTCGGCATCTGGGAGACCCGCTTCCCCCGCGGCGTCACCGCCCTCAACCAGACCCTCTGGGGCTCCATCGGCTGGGCCCTCGGCGCCTGCCAGGGCGCCGCCCTCGGTGCGAAGGATGCGGGTACCGACCGCCGGACCATCCTGTTCGAGGGCGACGGCAGCTTGCAGCTGACGGCGCAGGAGATCAGCACGATGATCCGGCATAAGCTGGACGTGATCATGTAAGATTCTCCTTCCCCACCCCCCACATCCCTTTATAGCTCTAGCCACTAACCCAGGACCACAGCTTCGTGATCTGCAACGACGGCTACACGATCGAGCGCTTCATCCACGGCATGAACGCGCCGTACAACGACGTGGTGGAGTGGCGGTACAAGGAGCTGGTGGACGTGTTCGGCGGCACCGAGGAGACGGCCCGCAAGTACGTGGTCAAGAACCGGGGCGAGCTCAACAACCTGCTCGCCGACCAGGACTTCAACCACCGCAAGGGCATGCGCTTCGTCGAGCTCTACATGCCGCGCGAGGACGCCCCCAAGAGCCTCGTGCTGACGGCCGAGGCCGCCTCCAAGCGGAACGCCATCACCGAGTAGAAGTTGAGCTGTGAGCCACTTTACTTACTTAGAGTGAGGGAACGGGGACTAGAATATTAGTGGCCCGACTAATAAGCATGGCGGTGTCGGCGTTACGTTGCTGCTGTTAACGAAACACAACGAAAAAGTCTTTCTAGGGTTGATATAGACCGATAGATTGGCGGTAACGGCAAACGGTTTTCTAGATTTTTAAAATTTTGGCTTTCTGGCTTGGGACGGGGCGTCTAATGAATGAATGTAATCTATCTAACTTACCTACTCAATCATATGAATGAGATATCATCTTCACATCTTCACAAAATTACTTTTATGTATGATACTATGTTTGCAAGTGACGGTCCAACTTATCCAAGAGAGAACTATCAGCTCCACGTGGGTTTAACTCGGGATTTATTAATACGCCGTTGGAATTAACTATGTCACACACCACCTGTCTGTGTTTGTGGTTTGTGACTCAATTCTAAAAGCTTCAAGTCTCTGCTGTAGCTGAATGAATATATTTAAGAGAGTTTTATATCCATCCCATCACCTTCGTCATTGCTAGTCCAGTAGGTAGCTTTTGCCCACTATTCTGATCCCAAGTCCACATCTAAGGGAGAGAGGTCTGAGACGATGAAACTTGAGTATGACTTGAGTCTAGAGGGCTAGGATACTGGGAAACGACTGTTAAGAGAATAAGTATTAGGATAATTACGATGTGTTGTGGACGCTGATTGTTGAATTCGAAAGTCGGACTGTTCGTGGCTGTTCAAGTTGACTAGGAAACATTGGATGTTGAGATGAATGTTGAATTTATTATGAAAGCTATGGTTTAAGTGATTTAAATTAGGATCAAGTATTACTCTTAACTACTCAAGACAATTTGCTCGATGGGTACTTTTAATGGACCATAACGATCGAGTTTGTTATTGTCTCTAGGACCCTATCAAGCGCATCAGGATTAAGGGAGCGGTTCTGCTATTCGATAATCAAAATTCTTAGGTATAAAGTATTCTCTAGATTGTTTCCCATGTCTAGCTTATATATTCAGTTCTTAGTTGAAATAGTTACTAGCGGTAGAAGTCTCGAACAGGTGACCCCGGAATCATGAAGAACCTGTTCATGGTTACTCTAGTCCGAAATCGTGCTTTGTTGACTGGGTCTTATCAGAATATGCTACATACATCTGAATCAAATATGAATTTCTTCCAGGTTCTTATGTGAACATCTCTTTGAATATGTACTAAGATGTAAAAGCTAGGCAACGAGTATTAGAGCCAGGCAGACGGAGTCACTAAGGTACCTTCATGTTTAGGCATGGAGGCCAATGGTCATAGATGGATTACATGCGATCTTTCTCTACCCACTGACGTTTGCTCCTTTATGCAGATTTTGAACCCGACTTTGGACACTTTGTCTTGCTTCTAGGTATTAGTTGAGTTAAGATGCGAAAGACTGCAAGGCACCCCTTTCGTCAACTAATTCTTTTCACCATCTTCGAGATAGTAATACCATGAGCAAATGCTAAACTATAGGATGTCTCAGTGGATGGGACGTATTTAAAGGTAGAGTCTAACCCTCATCTACTAGATCAGCTGCTCATCCCAAGTGTCTGCATATAATCATCTGAACTTCCATTTCTCAGAAAAACCACCCACAAGCGTGCCCTATCTATCACCTATTGGTAACTCAGCGCTTAAGATGGACTATCTTAGTCGCGCGGGCTCTGAGCTCAAAGCCCTGGATCACTACGCAACCACGGTTATGGGCATCGACAAATTGCAATGGGGGGACGCTATACGTAAGGCCGTGGTGGAGGTTTCAAAGTCCGCTATATGGGGCGATGAGGACAGTTCCCAGACCCTACACCCACAACGCATACCGACCAGAGCGTACGTCGCTTACCACATTCTGGAGGAAGCATGGAAGATCTTACGTCGGTTTTTATTCCGTACCACCTCTCCTCTCATCACTATATTGGATTCTCACCCAGTGTATCTGTTCAGAAGCATATGTTCAACATGTGGCCTTTGCATCTGGATTGAACATATGACCCTCCTAATGAGAAATCCACGGCTTGTCCACCTCATCGGTTAGCAAACTGCATTATATATCATATGCTAACATAATTATACTCACTCATAGTAAAGGATGCTACGCAGTCATTCCCCTGGATGAGAGTGCCCGTTAATGATGGGTCGCCTTTGTGCATAGACGGCAGAACGCAACTTGAAGGCATAGCCAGAGAAGACCTGGAAATTCTACCAGAGATAGTCGCGTATTGGATTGATAGGGGTATAAATCTAAGTAAGTTAGTCCTCAATGTACTGTTGCGTTCTGTTCTGTTCTTGAATGGTCTTCCTATATCACCGCATACCATAGCAGACCTTTTGCGTATTTGGCCAAGTGCTGAACGATGTGTCATGTTACGCAGCAACCCTGGAGGCTATTGAAAGCGAGGAGTCCATGTCTCAAGAATCTACTTCTGCAGGCGATCCGGCTTTCGAGGAATACGAACAGCAAGAAGAGAGCACGAGCAGACCCAAGAACAATGCTCCTAGCTTTACTGAGCGCCTAGCACTTGAAGGAAGGGCTCGCTACCAACTGATGCAGGACCAAACCGGAATCGCAGACTTCTCGGCCGCCGCGAAGGCCGCATTCGCACAGCGGTATCAGGAGTGGGAAAGTGCGTGTGAGAGACTGACTCCCGGGTTCTCTCCCGAGAACTTCCTCTGTATGTGGTACGCTGCTGCTCGCGCGTTGGGAACCGTGGACAAGACCCTACCGCCCCTATCGGAGGATGTCGCAGGTCTCCTAGCCGCGGAGGGGTATTCCCCAGGAAGAGAGAGAGCGCCTGTATCGGCTGACGACAGTACGCAACAAGCAGCAGCAGCACCGGATGGGCCTAGACTAAGAAGCGAAGAGGTGGACCATACTGCGAAGGACAAGACAACGGCCCACCCCAGCCAGGATCCTAACGAGGCCCTTCAAGCAGCAGTATCAGATGCCGCACATCTGCATCAGAACCTCCCTACCCGCAGCGGGACACCTACGGGACTCCTCCGGCCGGCAGACATCCTAAGTCCATCGACGCCCTCAAAAAGTAGCAAGAGTTGGCGACATGGTATGCCGACTTACTATCATCCACCGCCAGGACCGGCGCAGGGCGAACACGAGGATCCCGGGGGTATGTCACAAGGGCCACGGCCTCGACAGCCTGGCGAGACTGCGGGATCTCCATCTGGCTCGCGGGAAGAATCCGAGAAGGCGAAGCTGCCGTCAGCGTTGGACATCATTTGGTACGTTGGGAAGATCGTCCGAAGTACGCATGAGTGGGAGGAGACGGCGTTCTTCGACTGCCTGACTCGGCTGCCGACTCATCGAAGCGAGGAATATTATGACCGTTACGTCAAAGGGGAGATATGGAAGGACTGATGAAGCGTGAGCGTGGAAAGGGGCGTCTTGTCTGCATTTGATCGCGATGAGTGGCCTCACTCGCATAATACCTTGCTCGCGCATCAGTTCGATAGACCTGGAGATAAGATGGTGACCGCTGGTTCAGGCAACGGCTATCCATTGCATGAATTGCCCTTGGGATAGACTCGGGCTTAGAAGCCAGATAGAGATTTCTGGCTGATACATGTATGCATCAGTTTGGGTTATCATACATACAGAGTCGTGTGCGCTACACCTGACGCGAGCAAGGAAAAAAAAAAAAGCATCGCTCATCTACTTACAGTAGCCATAGTAAATAGAGATATGCGGATTCTATCTACCAGTCTGCAGTTCATCGCAACCCCTTCTCAAGATATGACAAATAGGCACGTCTCGAAAAGGGGAAGCCGGCCGTTGCATATCAAATTTACTATACCTTGCCCTCCTACCATTCCCACGGACTTCAACCCATACCAACTCAGGACCCGGTCGTAGTCAAAAACCTGAAAGTGTCAATAGCCATGACAATGGGGCAAGGTCTCTTCACCAAGTAGGCAAGCCGACAACCCTCACAATCTCCAAAAGACCATTGCTACCCATCGCAGCCATGTCTCGCCGTGCTGTGCCATGCTGCGCACTTATATCTTGTCCTGCTATAGCCACTCTCATTCATTCTATAGACCACCACCACCACCACCCATCCCGCCATCCTGCCATCCTCGTAGCATCTCTACCACCTACCTACATAGCATATTAAAGCCAGCCGAGTTAACCGAACAGGCAAGCCGCGATCTCAGCCCTGCGGCTTGGCCCGGCCTGCCAAGCTCACATTGGCATGTCTTGGGAGGGGACGTGTGTCTGCAGGATCGCAACCTTACAGCTGCAGAAAGAGACCAATCGACAAACCTCACGCCCTCCCAAGCCGGATACAGCATGCCGAAATGTACAAAAAATCGTGACAATCGGGCTCTGCCACGCCTCTCCAACCCATGGGAATGGGTGGTGGTGGTATGTGCCGAACCTTCGATGCCACCCTCCACATGCCTGGTCCGGTACATAGTCCTGTTGGGCATTTCACGCATGTTCTCACGTACCTGGGAAAAACCCGCGATAAGAGGCTCTGCCGGGGGGTACTTGCGGACCACAGCTAAACTCTTAGCGTGGGGAAGTCACTAGCAGGGGCCGGCTCCAAAAACGACTGATGCATGCGTATGTGTGTGTGCACTTATTAAATATAGACTAGGTTGGACGCGCGTACACATATCTTATTAGTAGTATATTTTCTCTCGCTTTCTTACTTTTACTTATGTATCGTGCCATTCCTGATTGATCTCGGAGGGGGTGATGAGACTCTATCCCTCATATACCCATTTCATACAAAATGCGTATGCAGGATGCTCAAAAAACCGGCATTTCGTTGAAATGCGCCTGGTGAACTCCCCCATCCAGCCATCCAGAAACCATCACTTCCGACGTCCCATTCCGGCCCAGATCTATGAATCCAATGACATCTTAACGCCGACGACGGACGATATTGATATCGACTAGCCGGCTTCGTGTACAGGTTATCCAGGAATGGCCGTGGAAAGCGTGATTGAGCAACAGGTCACGTATACTATGCTCTCATAATTCTTACTCTTCTTGGTCTGTCATCCAGACCCTTTCACCGTTTGAGACCGCCCTCGACTTTGAAATCGTTGCACATCAAGTCCCATGGCTTCTTCAAGTTGTTTGGTTTACAGACGGCCTCATTGGCGAACGCTCGGTACCGATCCAGGAGGTCAGTCTTGGTGATACCGTCCTGTTGGGTGAAGAAGCTGAAATGCGAGACTACGGAACGGGTATCAATGAGGAACGGTCTGCCGATGCGCCGTGGGATATCTGCCGTGATGTCTTGCTCATCATCGTCGGCGATAGGCAGCTGGTCGCGGATATCGGAGCCCCAGACGGCGACGAAGTTCAGGTTATATCGGGTATAACCAGTGTCATACGTCTGCTCACCTCCGGGTCCATCCCCCTTTCCAGGTATGATCGCAGATGCGTTGGGCGCTTTCGCACTCTCGGGATATCTGATGTGTCGACCGAAGAAGTAACGTTGCATTTTGTTCAGCTCGAGGTTATGCAGGAGGGAATACTGCTGTTGCGCAGCAATACCCCACGACTTCCAAGCCGGGCCAAAAGCAATGGCGTCGCTGCCACGATTCTGGTCATATTTGCCCATCGGGGTCTGAAGCAAATCATAGTGGTCGTCAGAGACGAGGAGCCACGGGTGACCGCGGTACGGCGCCTTCATATGGAGCATGTCATAATCCTCTAGCATGTCAATGCTCGGGTATTTCGGCTTCTCAGACACCCGCCAGGTCTCAGCGGCGTGATATGACGGCTTATTACTTGGATCAGGAAGGAAAGGATGGATGGCACCGAAGTGATACTGCTCCATCCCGGTTACCGGGCTGTTTATCAAATTCGCCGAAATGGCATAGGGATGGGGCAGGGCGATGCGGGTATGAACCAGCTGAGGGATCGCATCGGGATGGATGTAGACCTAAGGGATTAAGCTCGTTAGCGTGTCATCCCGATACTGGTCGCGTCTGGTTACGCATGGGGCAGCCTGAGACACGTTACTCACGATGTCATCGTCAATCTTGACGTAAATGGTATTGTCTTCGACGGCGTAGTTCCACATGCACTTGTATTTTTTGCCTTCGCAAACCCCTTTACCCACAATCTTGTAGCCCGGCGTCCTTGCGACAAGGTCTTCGATGTAAGCGACATCATCCGAGTTACTCGTATGCGCCATAAACCACACCTCGTCGAAATAGCCGCCGTTAGACGCTAGGTTTTGCTGGAGGTAACAGTCCTGGACGTCGACATATCTCTTGCGGCCGTAAAAGACCATAGCAATAACCTTGAGGCCCTCCGGTTTCTTCCATCCGCCCTTGGGAGCGATACTGTCGAGGGTGAAATTATTCATGCGATCATCAGCTCGAAGATCGTACTCTCCATCCTGATCTACCGGCCAAGTAGTACAAAATCTGTCGTCGTGTTCGGGCTTCGGTGGATGGTAAGTGCTGTGGGTTGCCACTGGCTTCGGGGCATCATGAACTGACGTGGCTGTTGGTTGCGACAGAGTCGTCGAGGTGTGGGTGACGTCGACCTCAGACTGATGCTGCGCAGGCTTCGACGGCGCATAGGGATTGAAGATAAAGAGAGTCACGGCCAAGGACACGAGAATGGCTACGACGAAGTATCTCGTGTGTATCTTCTGTATCTTCTGAGTTGGCAGCCAGCTCGGCATGGGAATGGACCGAATACGTCGCCATAAAGGATTCTGGTTCGGGTTATGATCCGACCTATGTGGTGTGGACCAACTCTGACCATCTTCGGAGTGGTCGTATTCGAATTCCTCGCTCGACGACGGGTTCTCCTTGGAGAGCAGCTGAGCGGAGGACTCGACGTCCTCTGCCTCCCTTTGTTTCATTGTTATATATGTCTGAGTAGGTATGGTTGTTGGAGAGGTAGGTTAGGTAGGTTAGGCAGGTCAAAGCCGGAGGTGCGTAAGTAATACTGCTAGTGCTGCATCCTATCGCATTCTGCTGTATGTAGGGACGGGCTGACGGGAAGGGTGTGTAAGTATGCTCGGTAGAGGCGGAAAGGCAAACAACTACATATGTAGCTAAGGATACACTAGCAATATGCGATGATCACAATGATGATTATAGCGATGTATAATTATAGTGATGTATCTTAAAGAGTATTGGCTGGAGTGAGTCGGGAGCGACGCAGCAAGGAGGCCAAGCAAGCGAGAAGCGCAGATGGCAGTGCGTATGTTGTTGGTGTCGACGCAATCCGCTTCCGCTTCCGCGTATTTATTGCAGGCGGTAGCGAGTGGATGGATCTGCACTTTCGCTGGTGTAATCCGTACCGGCTGGTGTACACAACATACCAAAGCCACAGGCAGCAGGAGTCAATTAAGCTACATTGTCAATAGATAAGGTTGGTACCATAATGCAAGTAGTAGTGGCAGAGGCGGGCGAAGCTGAGGATCAAGCTAAGATCACTCACTACCCTTAGGAGGTTAATACCTCTCGTGCTAATGGCAAATGGGTTAAAAGAATGGACGGAGGCACAAAGCCTGGCAAAGGTGGCAAATCAGCTTCGAGTTTGCTTGTCTCGTCTCAGGGATTAGGGGCAGGTCAGGGACACTCCCGGATATTAGCCTATGTACTTCGCATATATGCACTAAAGTAGCCAAAAACTTAAAAGGCTTCCCACTTAGTCATGAAATACCAAGGTAAAAAGATTCCTGCTAATGCTTCCCCGGCAGCCTAGGTAATAAGTCATTTTTCAGCTAATACATGTACGCAGTAACATTACTGTTAAAAAAAATCTAGCACGTGGAATGCGATATCAAAGGTATACAATATCATACAATAATACCATAGGTATTCTCTGTCACCTGTCCCCAGTACATACATAGGTCGGATCCGTGATACATACATCCATACATCCATACATCCATAAATCCAGCTCAACAGATACCTTATGTTACGATCTTTTTTTCGTTAATGGCAGCCTGGCAGTGCCTATCTATCACTGATGATCCGCTGTGGACACTACGGGGCTTACAAAGTACATACTACCCGTAGATTGGGTGGAAATGAGTAAGGACCTGGGCGTGTTCGACCATGCTGTTTACTGCTTACAGGTTAGTCCGGAGTTATGACAAAGATCAGCTCAATCACGCCAGGACGGATTTCACTGCCTTCAGCTTATTATTATAAGATTGGTATTGCTCATTGGAATGCCCTCATCTATGACTCTTTGACCGGTCGCCCAATACATACCTACCTACATGCATGCCTAAAAGAGTGTAAACGCCAATTGAACGCAACGGGGTTTCGAATTGCATAGCGCGCAGCTGTACTGTAAATAGGGCTGGGATCGACTGCCTCACGGTATGAGATCTACCGGCTTCATTTCATGGTAGAATGACCTGCCATTTTCGGTTGTCTTGTTATTGATTACGGACGGTGGCCCCTTCGGGTCGCATTACCTACTACTAAAACAGTACTACGTAGTATAAGGCGAAGTTAGTCAGCGTACTGCGTTAGCGATATATCCGCAAAGGGAAAACGTACGGAGTAGTGTTGGCAGTAGAAGTGGCTGTGGCAGTGTTTCTCACCTGTCCAGTCTGCCAGTCAGACGTTAATATCAGACGTTGATAGACGGATGGCATTACTGCGTAGGAAGAACTGCATGCCGTGATTGCTGTGTAAGATTTTAGTCTGCACTACGCACATAAAAGTGGCCAGTATGTAATTGGTTTGTTGTACAAGGCCAAGTTACAGGGCACATGATACAATCTGACGCCAACGGCTTGGTTTGTACGAGCTATAATTATACGACTATGCTGCTGGCCTAGGTAGAAATGAGCTAATAGACCGAATGCGAATAACGCTGTCAGGAATCGAACCTAACTCGCTCTATACTCAGCCACAGCTGGTAGGTCCCTACCTTAGACCAAATCGGCGGAACAATATATTGCCTCCGGTCGCTGGGAAATACCACAAGCTGTCTAAGCTGTGACACGACATGAACCACTGAAGTTAAGCTTGATTCAACTTTATTCTCGTGTTATTATGATCTTGTCATTCCAACGCATTCTTGTGCTCCCCGGTTCTTGTGGTACTTGTATTACATATAAGCAGTAGAGACTAACGGGTGTCAATCAGTTATAGTGTTGGCACTAATGTACCTAGTTCTACATAGTATGTAACGGGCCAAAGTTGAATTATTAGTAGGTAATCCGGACTTCGTATAGGCTGATAGGCTTCTAGGCCCAGGCAGAAAAATTCGACCTCAACAATAGCCCCCAGGCCCAGACACGTTAAGGATTTCAAGAGGGCGGTCTCTTCGAGTTATAAACTATTGAACCTGCAAAATCTCTAGATGGTAAAGATGACGTTTGTAACCTGTCCGAGAACTACCAACAAAAGCTTACTTTACATAGAGTAGGGTCCAGATAAAGTTACCATTGATCGAATCTTTCTGTTCCTACAGATTTCCACATTTTCAGCCCCAGATCCAGCCTTGCAGGGAAGAGGTTCAGCTTGGCACATGATTGCTTGGCAAATCCTTCGCATCCTTACAAGTACTCCGTTATTTCAATCCTCGATATCGCCTGTATCGTATCGGTGACCAGTTATAGCCCTATGAGCAAATTAGGCATCTACGTAGTAAGTAGGTGTTGTTTTGCCTCATTGACTCGATGGAATTGAAGAAGCCATGCTTTGCCTCTCAGTCTCATGATATCCTCCATTATTCTATCTGAAGCAAGTAGGGAATGTTTCGGTTACCTATCTCAGGAATATGGTCAAGACAATGCTAATCTGCGCGTACAACCCTTGTGACCCGATAGATTCCTCTAGCTTATGGGCTCTTACTAACATTGCCTGCGTTTGATTACATGTCTCGATCTGATTCTAAGGTGACAGGGGTTGAAAGTTCATGCTGATAGGGACATGTCTGATGGCAGAAGCCTAACTAACGCATTATCAACCCTATCAGCCCCTGATTTGTACCCGTTTCTGTGATAGTGAGTATGCAAGTCATATTAGAACCTTTCCCTAGCTAAGCCCTCACACCGTTAGGTTTTGTGTTCTTGTCTCTATAGTCATCAAAGTCTTTCGGTTATCGAATTAGATATAACGTCTTGTACAGCTCATAAGCTTCCAATGGTCTCACCAAATGTATTCAGATCTATTCCTAAACGCCACTAATCTTGTGATGGTCACGCTTACAGTCTCCCTTAAAAAAAAACCTTACGATGGCCTATTTTCTTGATCGTGAATGTCAGGCGATATTCTTACCTCTAGCGAGTCGTTTCTTCGTATTGCTCAGAAGATCCGTGACCGCCAGTTTCGCGTTGATATCAAGTACGAGGTATGTAGTATGAGACAATCTGGACCAGGATCGATCTCCCGGAATTCGCCAAATTTGGCAAATGTAATAGTATTGTCCACGACATTTCACTTACACTTGATATGATGAAACTCTCAAGGAGCATGTACCGACCATCTTGTTGCCGACAATACCTACATTTAGGTATTATGACAGCTTTAGTAGCGGTGTCTGTTTCTTATATCTCTACCTTTGAAGAATGATGAATGAAACAGATGAATCGGAAGCAACAAAATGTATTATATATAGATACACACACGTATATATATACTTTTTAAGTATACTTATATGTAGGCGATCTTTGCGGATGGCAGGTGTGGAAGGTTGGAACCGAACGGCAGGTTCCAACCTAGCAGCCTAGGCGCGTGGCAGCTGCAGGTGCCCCTCGGAAGTGGATCCGGACCAAAGTCAATTCCGGGCATATTTTTCCGGACCGAGAAAAAAGTGCGGGAGCTCCAGCAAAATTATTTGCAAGCTCGCAAAGCTCGGTGCAAGAATTTCTAGTCGCAAACTTGACACCGACGGAACTCCACGACAACGCACATTCGGAGGCCAATTGACCTCCCACTACACGTCACCATGTCGAGAGGAATGCCGCGCGGACGCGGCAGCTTTGGTGGATCCAGAGGAGGCGGAGGCAGAGGCGGCGGTATGTTGATTCCAACCAACCACCATTCAAGATCTCCCATTGCTTGGACAGGCATTATGGGAGAGAAAAGAATGAGAAATTCTTAAGCATGCGCATATAGCTAATTACATGCATTTAATGACAGGCCGAGGAGGTTTCGGACAGCGCGACTTCGGTCCCCCAGACCAGATCCTAGAACTAGGCAGCTTCCTGCACGCCTGCGAGGGCGAGATGGTCTGCGAGAGCGTCAACCCCAAGGTGCCGTACTTCAACGCGCAGATCTTCCTCGAGAACAAGACCGCCGTCGGCAAGGTCGACGAGATCCTGGGCCCCATCAACCAGGTCTACTTCACCATCAAGCCCAGCGAGGGCATACAGGCCACCTCCTTCAAGTCCGGCGACAAGTTCTACGTCGGCAGCGACAAGCTGCTGCCCCTCGAGCGCTTCCTACCCAAGCCGAAACCCCCGCCGGGCGCGCCCAAGGTCAAGAAGCCGAGTCGTGGCGGCGGCGCCCGAGGCGGTAGAGGAGGACCCATAAGAGGCGGACGCGGCGGTGGCCGAGGTGCGCCGAGAGGTAGAGGTGGTTTTAGCAGTGGTGGCTTCGGCGGTGGCCGAGGGGGTGGCGGTTTTGGCGGCGGACGAGGCGGAAGTGGATTCGGTGGCAGAGGCGGCGGTGGGGGTAGAGGACGCGGTGGCTTCAGCAGGGGAGGTCGGTAAAGCTGTGTCGGGATCGGATACCCCTATTTTCGTCTCTTCCCCGCTTCCGAGAACCGGCGTTTCTCTTTATTATCGCATGTCATGTGCAAATGTCCACGAGGTACAGGATTGGCGTTAAAGGAATTCTAAAGTTTGTGTTCTATATGTGCCAGTATTCGCATAAATCGAGAAGTACCAATACACTACGAGTAAGGCTGATGATTATGTACATAAGGCTGGCCATCGTTTATTGGGTAACTACTTGGGCAATTTGCAGCTTTGTGATACCGGTTTAAAAGTTTCTGAGACTGCATAACAGATTATATTACAAAAGTATCTCCCGTTCTCTTTAGCCCCAGTTCCGCTGTTTTCGTCATCAGCTTCATAGCTCGTCAAACTGCCAAGGAGCATCCGACTCTTCTGAACGTAGTCAATAGGAATGTAGGCGCAGTAAGAATATTATGAACACTCTATTAGGGAACTGGAAAGGCAGCAAACCAAATTCCGCATAAGGCAGGCCAGTGCTTACAATGGTTACCAGAAGGAACGTTAGGTTATAAGGCATATTGAGCAGACACCTCAGCACCCAGTAATGGTCTATTGGGAAAGAGGTCCGCCTCTCACCATTAGGCCTAGAGTTCGACCCTCTATTTTTGCCCTCTACTGGGGCACCTGTCCTAGACATTTGTTTCTACATTTTTATTTTTATTTCTAAATTTCTTTTTAAAATGACTGACGTTACGCGACTGTGCGTTACCAAAAGTAGCTAGCTACAGCTTGCTCAGGCTACATGGATAGTGTTGGTGCTTTTGCAGCAGCGATCACGGTGAAGGTTTCGTGCCACAAGGGGAAAGGCGGACCGTCTGGACTGCCTATTCTAAGTTTGGGATGCTGCTTCTCTACTTTGCTGCCATGATGTTGTCGAGACTTAGTGGGCATAGTCATGTCAGCAGGTTAGAAAGCTCGTGGCTGTTTCGTTGCTGGAATAAGGTTGAACAAAGCCTTTCAAAGGAGTTGTCGCCGCGTAATAACTGCAAATTGTGAGCTTCACCGTCGGCCCTGATGAGCTCGAATGGGTGGCTAGCTGTCTGTTGGAATCCCCTGGCTGCTGCACATCTCCGGCGAATTTGATGATGACGCAGTCTGTGGTGGCTCATAGGGGCAGACAAGATTCGGACACAGTCCGGATCCGTTGGTAACATGTTCGCTGAGGTTACACATATGCAGAGTAAGCTGGTTGAACGAATGATCTGTTGAAGAGGAGCGTCGTAGCTGTTACATCAGCAAAAAGCTTCTATTCGCCGTCCTCGCTAACTAATACCTCCGCAAATAGATCGCTCGACACATATTACTCAGCCTCCCTTAATGCTCCTACGGTACTTGAAAGATATGCGTACATCAGAACTTAGCGTCCCTTTTATATTCCCCTTTCTCCTGTCCAATAACACACATTAGTACCCGAGTAACGACGAAATGGTAGCTAATACGCTTGAACTAATTCATATGCTTCGACCCCATGGCCTGAATACCTAAAATAGATACACTCTTGGGCTAAATGTAAAATAACTGTATAGCCTGGGCTATGTAACACATACTCTAGAGCCTACCAAACAGCGTATTGTGGCATAGGAAGGAATTGGCCTTGAACTCTATCTGAGTTACAATGGCTTCTGGTCGTCTCTCGTGTTATAACCTCAAGGGGCAACCTGGGTGTTACATGGCTTGGTAACACATAGTTAAAAGTATTAGATATATGACTAGATATTCATTGTTTACGTCAATCCATAGTAGAATAGTTCTTTGGTATGGCTAAATCTCAGTGAGCTTGCTCTAATTTTGTCACTACATATCTACAGCAGCCGAGCCTCAGAGATTCTCAGCCGATATATTCTACAATCGTGCTTTGATTAATTAGTACTGATTTTCTATTCTAACTTGGTATCTTGGATAAGGCTTGTAGGCTTTTCATATGTATACGGGTTATGATGTATGTGGCAGAGTGATTATTGCTATGTGGTGTAAACTATGTCATCGATGTGAATCAGATAAATGATACCCGAACCGTGCCGCATACGGAAAGTCACACGCACGAAATATGTCTGATCGCGGCCCTGATATTTACAAATCTACCTCCTGTGATCGTAGGCACTTGACTGCCCTGTGCCTCCGCCATGGATCCTACTAGAGTCCTATCACGAGCAAGTCCGAGGAATGATTCGCCTTAGCAAAGTCGTACTGTTTATAGCCAACCGCTGTACAACAGGAATTACTGATTCTTCTCATCGCACGACGAGTTAACATGACCGCTCATCCTTCGACAAAGCAGGATCTCCTAGATCCTTTCGTCGTCATAGATTGCGCCTTCTTCGATGATAGATCAGGCTTCAGTCATCATGCTAATGCCCCCGAAGCTAAGCCGATGCTTACAACTCGAATGTGTAGATGGAGGAAGATGAAGATCTTGTAGGACATGATAAGAACCAGCGGCACGATACTTGATCTTCAGGTCAAAGATTTCGTGTATATAAAGGGCCATCATCTCCTCCCTTTCCAGGACCATCAGCTTCGACATTCACAGCTTACTACAGACCTACCTTCATAAACAAACAGTTCAACTCCAAAAGCCGCACACTATCCTTCCAAATTCTTCCAAGACCACCATTACCACCTTCAAAATGTACTTCACCACCGCCTTTGTCACCGCCATCGCCACCGCCGGCCTGGCCCTCGGTGCTCCCGCCCTCGAGGAGCGCTTCACCTCGGGCCAGTGCGGGCTCCACGTGACGCAGTACCAGAAGAACGAGGACGGGAACGGGGGGCAGTATAGCTTCACGGTGCAGGTGAAGGATGCCATCGGCGCGATCATAGGCGGCGTGGACCACGTCGCCGTCGCCGACTACAGCAGCCTCAGCATTGCCAGCCAGCTTCCCAGCGTGGTCGTGCTCAGCGCGGGCGCCGCCGACAGCGACCCGGTGACCTTCGCCTACAATGGCCAGACGTTCTCGAGCTCCTCGGGCTGCAGCACGGGCGGGTACGATTCTGGATCGCGCCAGATGGACTGTGGGTTCAGTTGCTAGATCGACTGCTGTCGATGACGGCCTGGCCGGTTAGTTCGGGGGGGGGGGGGGTAGGGGTGTTTTGGTATGAGTTTACGAAGGGAAGACAGGGGCATATAGGAAAAGGGATTAGGCTTCACTAAATGTGCGGCAAAGAGACCATTGTTGAGTGGGTTGTCATTCCTTAAGAGTTTGGTTATAATTCATATTTGTCCATGCCCCTATTTTTTGGTGGCACTTATGTATTTATATGCTTGGTCATACATTCAATCAGAAAAAAGCAGTATAGCTGCACACATTATGATCGTTCTGTGGTGATTGCATTATAAATACTGGATAATTACGTTTACTATAACACAGAGCCTATCATCATATCTATATATCTGTAAAATATAGATACAGCTAGGTACACCTAGGCCTGAGCGACTAAACAACACATGCAACAAATTAAGCAACAGCCAAACGTGTGTCTAATGATGCTCCCTTCTGCTGAGGGTTGCCCATTCTCACATCTGCCAGCCTCTGATACTTTGACAAAAAAAATTTTATTTTTTTTGCGAGCGATAATTCTATAGATCCAAGTATCGCCCCAAACAGGCACTTTCATATAATCAAATGCTACTTATCCGCATTACTTGCTTCAATCAAGTATTCGGTCCTACTTCAAAGATGTGTGATAGATAGTCCTGACTACGAAAAGGGGTATGTATCTATGAGACCACCCGAAGACAAAACGTCGCAGACATAGGCACAGACATGTACATCACAACGAAGGCATACACACCACACAATATTTGACTGGTTAAACAATATAAAACTCAATTCAACCCTATCCTATCCTATCCTATCCTATCCTATCCGCTGCGTTATACTGATGATGCATCCACCCACCTAACCACCCACCTATCCAGCCACTACGCCCTCCCAAACCTACCCATCCATCCATCACCTGTGTCTTTTCTTTTCTACGAACTCCCTCTCCTAATGGACTGGCTCCGCCCACTCACTTCCCCGTTCATATGTCTGTATGTACTTGATGTTCATTCACCATCCCTCATCACCTCGCCGCTTCGCAGACGCACACCACCCATCACACATGCGCAGGCCTTCCATTTCTCATACTCCCCAAGCAAGTCATCCCGATCGAGAACAGAGGTATAAAAACGGACAAGGAGAAAAAAGGGCACACAAGCAGCTCAAGTATAACCACCAAGCACCCATGTAGACAGACAGACAGTCAAGCGCGGGAGAAAAGAAGAAGAAGAAGAACAGAGGTATAGTGATATCCCTAGTAATATCTGCTTGCTTGCTGCTATTGCCGCTGCCGCCCCTGTGTGAAAACCACGAGTGCCAGAAAACAACAGAAGAGACCCCCTTTCTTGTACTTGGGGGTAAACCCGACCTCGGCACACACACCGTCTCCAAACCTGCCAACTCCATCGCATAGCCATCAAACTCGTTCTACCATCGACGTAAAAAACTACGCTGTCTAATACGCGCCCGGCGTTCCGCTAGGCGTGCTGTGCGGGTACTCCCCGGGGACGTGAGGGGTACTGTTGGACCTTGCGCCGCCGGGTCGGAACTGCGCAGCGGCGTTCTGGGCCGCGAATGCGGCGGCTCCCGCGACGGTGGCGGCAGCAGGAAGGGGCTTCGCGAAGCCATTGCCCACGCCCTGCTCCTTGGTCTGCGTGCCGTAGTCCATGACGATTGGGGCGTAGGTAGGCTGGACGCCGAGACCGTTGTTCAGCACCTCATAGGAGCTGTTCAGATTGCCCGAGTCCTGGCTTAGGCTCGTCTCCCGGGACTGGGATGTGGCGGATCCCGGTCCATTGTTGAGCACGATCGCCGCGTTCGTGTTCGCGTTCACGAACTGTTGACCCCGGTGTGCCTGTTGTTGTTGTGGGTGGATAGGCTCCCCGCTGTAGGGGTTTACGCCATCTGCTCGCGCCTCATGGTTAATAACTGCAGCATGACTGGGCGCATCCATCCTAACGCTCGAGGTGTTGCCATAAGATTGACCAACCATCTGTGATGCCCGATTGCCGGGATAGGCCGCCTCACCGAACCCACTACTACCAGGTAGTGCGCCGGCAGCCGCGATAATCTCATGATCTTGGTTGGGGCCCGCGTTAGCGCCCGCCATTGTATACTCGTTGGCCAAAAAGCCCGAGCCCACACTACTAGGAGACTGCGGCACTTGTAAACCTCTCTGGGCGTTGACTTGGATGTCAGATGGGAAGCGTCCACCAGGCTCAGGCCGATTTTGAAGCGAGTCTTGGCGAGAACCTGGGCTGGCGACAGCAGCGTTCGCTGAGAAAGGCTCATCGTCTTCATCATCTACCATGCCATCAGAACTCCCGCTTCGTTGTGAAGATCGCGAGAAGGTGCGGGCGTGGTGGCCTCGAACGAACGTGCTAAGTTCTTCAGGTGATTTCTCGGTAAGGGCTTTAATGTCCTCATACCAAGCCATCATGGTATCATGGCTTTCGGCACGGAAAACCCAGGTGTGGCCTCGATGCATCGACCCTGTTTGTCGTCCCTTGAGGATGAACTTGTTTGAGGAGCCACCTTCGGTAGAGTGAGAGCCAAGTTTCTGTTCAGGCAGATATAGAGACATGATAGGCGCTTGTGTCTTGTCCGCGGACTTGAATTCATGCAAGTGCGTCGGCGAAAGCACATACCTATCGATATGTTAGCTAGTTCGTAGAACCAGTTAGAGGGAGGTTTCTTACCATCCAGCTGTGTAGCTCTTCAGATACTTGCTCTTGCGCTCCAACAAACCTGCACGAATCTCCTGGCAGGCAAAATGGTCTCGTCCTGGGTAGTGAATATGTTCGGCAGATCTGACTGGAATCTCCGGATCGACAAATTGCGAATCTCTTTGAATGAAGCTGGTCCATTCACGGTCTTTAGGCATCGCAATAGGGCCGAGGCGGAGTTCGTCGATAGCGTTGTATGCTGCGTCTGATTCCCGCTTAAGAATACCAGCGTAGGCATTATAAGACTTCTGGATCTCGCCGACGACAATCGATTCAAGCTCCCGACCCGACGTTTCCAGATTTAAATATGCCTGGATCTGTTAGAACTTGCCTCTAAGTAATTCCAAGGGGTCATAGTACCTGATGTAAATAGTTCTCCTCGTCAAGTTGTCGCTCGACCTGACGATCCACGGCGAGCCGCAAAAGGTAGGGGTCCTGTTTGCCTGTAGTTAAGGCCGAATCCAGTTCGTTCTGTCCCAGCACCTCTTGTAGCGCGTTGACAGCTCGCTTGGTCCCGTCCATCTCCTTCTCGACCGAATTCTTGAAATCGCCCGACAAGCTCTTGATCTCCTTCATCTTCTGGTTCAGGTCGCTCCTTAGGCCAGTCAGGGCCAGGATGACGTCTTCCTCGATTTCCTTCGCTTTGTTAGCCTCGACAATTGCCGTCTTATGGTAATTTCGTAGGATCTGAAGCGCATCGTCGAGTCCACCGGATGCGAGGAAACCGGCGGGTGTGGAAGTATTGTTGAGGACATTGGCGAGCTTTAGCAGCGACTTGGATCGATGCTCGTAATGTGATTGTATTTCTCTGAAATAGGCAATGAGGTCCTTGAGGATCTTTCGCCATGCTGAGTATCAATGTTAGCCATGGTCGCAACAGCAACACATATTAGAGCTTACCCTGGAATCTATTTGCTAGTACTTCTGTCGGATTGCCTGAGGTGGGCACAGGACAGTAAAAGGCACTATGCGCCTCGTCCGAGTCATGCGAGCTCTGTAAGGCCAGACTTCTTACGCTCCCGGCCTTCATGCTCCGGCGACTGCCACTCCGTTTCAGACTCCCGCTCCTCCGTAGCGAGTTCTTCTTCCTCAGGGTATTTCCTCGCGACAGAGATATGCCATGGGCACTGGCGTTATCGCCGGTGGTAATGGCCTCGGAACGTGAGGAGATGGAGCTAGAGCGCTGCATGTTTGAATATTGATTTTGTGGATTTTGTTGATATTGTTGATACTGCTGATTTTGCTGCTGGCCGGTCGGGCCGTCGACAACGGAGCTGCCTCTCACACTGGCATCCCACTCTTCGGTGAATTTGGGCTGGCGATTCGAGACTTGGTAGTTGTCGTTCGACGGCAGCGGCGGTGATGCGATCTGGGAATTAGCTAGAGTGTTGGACAAGGTTTCGTCGTCTACGTGCGGTCGCTGCGGCGGCTGGTAGTAGGGGAAGTAGCTGGCTGAGCTAGGCCTCGCATTGGTGGTTTGGAATGCTGCTCGGTCGGGGGTGGGCGTGGATGATGGGTTGATATTGGGATTATTCAGGGTGGGCAGCGCGGAGGGGAGTGGGGACTTGGCGGTCATGACAATGGTGTTGACGCAACTCTTGTGTGCCACACAGAAAGGGGCAAGGCGTTCGAACTTCAGCCCCCTTCCTGTTAGCTCCGTTGGCTTGGTCTCACTGTTAGTCCTTCTAGCTGGTAGGGATAACCCAGAGAGGCGCGGACGACGGGCGCATTCACAGTCGTCAGAAGGTTTGAGATGGTGGCAGATGCGGGAGGCCTAACGATGGTGTAGGTAGGGACCTTATCCTGACCCTACAAGCAGATAAAATAAACACCTGACTGAGGGGTGAAGAATTAGAGTTAGTATAATGTGCATGAGGTAAGTAATGTATGGGATATGCATGTATGACAATGCCCCTAATGAATGTTCACTCTACAGTATACTACACATGCTTGGGATATCTGAATAGAGTGAATTGGGTTGCATACCCTGATGGTGACTTATTTAGGTAGGGTCGAGTCAATTCCCCAGATGTGCCTGGGTATTCAGCTAGCTACTTAGTTAAGCTGGGCAGCTGGGTTGCGACTCAACAAAGTTCGCTTTGCATAAGTTTTTAAGAGGGTCTTATGTGATCTAGAGGAGTTATCGATGGTATGGTACGTATATGTGAAGATAAGCGATACGTATAAAAAGAAACCTGTTGCTATTCTAGGTACAGGTATGTATGTATTGTATGTATGTATTGTATGTATGTATTGTATGTATGTAGTAATCTGTAATGGATGGATGCAATGGGTGGCTTTTGCAGGAGAGGCTTTTGCAGGAGAGGGAAAAAAAGAGGAAAAAGGACTTGAAGCACAGCGATAGTGACGACGATGTTGTCGTCACCTTGTAGCTCCTTTCCTCTCTGCTCTGACTGCCCAGACTGCCCAGACTGCCCAGACTGCCCAATTTAGCGCACTGACCAACACCGACCAGCACCTCTTTCAGACCTTTTAAAAGACTGCTGTTCAGGCCGTTACTGCCGTTTTCCAGAGCCAGCGAGCAGCCTCCACCAGTCGCCAACGGGGCTTCCTCCTCGCACTATCCGCATTCGGTAGCTGGTAGCTGCATGGACAAGGGTTCGGTCTGGTTATCATGCCACTAGGCGGGGTACGGCCGCCTTTGTTGAAGGAACTATGATGTAATCGTTCCTTTGTCACCTCGAACAGCTCTTCTCCCCCTCTCCCCGTTCGTCAACCATCGACAGACTGATCGACAGGTGACCAGAGCTACGGGTCCATCTCAACAGCGCAACAGTTACTAGCTACTAATAATAAGAGTATGTCGGTGAATCCCATCTACATTACAATATACTACCCTACCTACTTATAAATACTCTTATGTTTTCATCCTCGTGGCGATAGATTATAAGAGACACCCAATTTGTCTACTGTATAGGTTCTATTCTATAAACTCAGTAGCAATATAATTTAAACCAGTCTCACCTTTGTCGCCAAAACAAAATGTAGGCATATATTAATCCGGCTTATAAGTGTTGTACTTGATGTACTATAGAAAACATGCGTATGCATGCAAGATGATACATATGTATAGAAATAGATGGAACTGTCACAACTCCCGCCTACATACCTATCTGCATATACATACATACGCGCCTAATGCACAGAGCTCTAACCTATCTACTATTGCGTAGACGGCGTCCGTAGAGAGAGGGTAGATTGCTGCCCTGAATATCACTTATGACTCTTGTCCAATAGCTGCAACCAACCATTCTGCAGACCAACTCACCACCAAACCAACCCTTGCCACATACTGTACATACTGCGTACATACCTACCTACATACATACATACATGTGAGACAACAGCAAATAGCTCTTGGCTACCTATAGCTATGTATGTAAGTTACACTGCAACCAGCCTATGGAGATCAACCTTAAATTCCAGAACTCACATGACGGCTACTGATAGGACGAATAATAAGGCTGAACCCGAGTCTATTTGTCTTTGCCGGTGCCACTATCACATGTGGTCACCCATAGACGGCGCATGGAGCTGCATACATACGGATCTTAAATATAATAATTAGAGTTTATATTTCTTAACTACATGCTAATTTCAAATACCAATGCTCTGCCGTGCTCTGCTCTGCTCTGCAACGCGATGTTCGCTACCCCCCACAAACGAAATATCGCGGACCTCTCCATCCGGGCCCCCTCTCTTGCTTGCTGCTTTGCTTTGCCTGACTGACGAACCGACAAACAGACAAATATTCGATGACTGCTGCTACATAACAGTACCTGAACGCCGTGCTCATGCGAAATGCTAAAGGTATCCCCAACTGGACCCCTTAATTTGCTAATAAGCACAAAACCCCATTCCCTCCCTCTCCCCGTCCGGTACGCCCCGTTCCCCATGTCTTATGTTCCTGTGTGTGAGTGTGTATGTATCTGTGTGTGTGCGCCATCCTATTGGGCCGTTCTCGTGCCCATATGACAGTCTATTACCCGTTGGTTGGCTGGCTGGCTGGCTGGCTGGCTGGAATGTGTGTTGGTCTCTGATTAAATAATTCACGTGATTAAATAAAAAGCCTCCATGTTTCATTCGAGTGGAATTCGAATGTCTAGGGCACCGCTTAGTCTTTCTTCTAGACGAGTTCTGATTCATACGCAAGCGACTGCGAGTTCGAGACAGTAGACTTGAGCCTGCCCTTTCGTCGGGGCGGCGGTGCTTTTGGAGGTGGTCTCTTGGAAGAGGTGGTACTACTTCCGCTTCCGTTCTCACTCTTATGCACTAGCGGGGCATATGGCGTTCCATGCCGGTGTTTTGGCACCGCTGGGAGTGGTTTCCTGGCTCTGGGTGGCTTGGGAGGCTCCTTTACTTCTCCGTTGGATTTCACCTTGACAACGCCGTTCTCGGCCTCAGCTCCGGCGTCAGTCTTTCGGCTCGGCGTCTGGACGCCCGGCTTCTCCATGACGGCCGCCACATCTACGACACTACTGTTGCTGGTGATGACTGTGGGCGAGAGACTAATGCCGATGAGTTTGCGGGCGAGTTCGCCCGAACCCGTGCCTTCTTCGGTCAGCCACTTGACCTTGGACACTCGATCTACAAGCCTAAGCGTTGTCTCGTCTGCCGGAGCGAAATGCGTGTTGTCCGAATCAGCTAGTATTCTGATGACTTTCAGAATCTCATCCTTCTTGTAGTGGGGTGGTTGATTGAGCTGGGTGTGCGCGAGGAGGGGGTAGAGCACTCGCAGGTAGGTGTGTCGCAAAGAGATCATCTCATTTGGCAGGTCGAGAAGATTACGGATAATGACATCGAGGAGCACTCGCAAGTCGTTGGTGTAAAAGTACTCGTATGTAGCTTTGGTAGTGAAGAGCAGATACAGCAGCTTCAAGATCAGAAGCTGTAGGGACGTCTCGGTTTCCCGATTTAGAAGGAGTATGATGTTTTCGCCGAACGTTCTAAACTTCGACCCACGTAGACCGAGGCACTTGACAACCTTGTTTGTCAAAGGCGCAGGGGGCGAGGTAGAATTGGTGACGGCGGTGGTAGATACGACCATGTATTGCTCGTTGAGGACAAGCTGCTGCTATTAGTAGATAATAAGGAACATGTCCCAAGTATCAATAACTCACTAGGACACGAATGATAGCATAGTGGTACGGATCCTGTGCGTCGTCTGAGAACTCCTCGATAAGCTTGAAGAGGTAAGTGACAAAGGCGTCGTCGACGTGTAAAAGGTCCTCGATGCGTAATTGTTCGATGCGCGACATCGCATACATCAGCTCCAGGAGCAGCCGATGCAGGTCCGGATCCGTCTCTTTTCTCCCGATGATCAACTCGAGCAAGCGATGAAAACAGTCCATCTGTACCATCATTTTGAAGGTCGTCTCGTCGTTGCGGCCGTCGAGCAGCAGGAAGCTAGCGATAACGTACAAGGGACCGGGCTCCTCTTCCTGCAACAGGCTGTAGATAATCTGCGTACGGACGTATTCTGGGCTGGTCTGGAAGAGCTCGCCCTTCAGGAGGCAATGCGAACAGCTTGCGACGTCATCTTCGGACACGGAGAACTCCTCCCGGT
Source organism: Whalleya microplaca (assembly GCA_022497155.1). NCBI lineage: Eukaryota > Fungi > Ascomycota > Sordariomycetes > Xylariales > Xylariaceae > Whalleya > Whalleya microplaca. Next base: position 902,031 of record MU385718.1, read on the forward strand.
ATCGCGAGGTCAGGTATAGCCATGATCGCAAGGCGTCGTCGATGGTCCCGTGGTCGTCGGCGTGACATTGAGTAGCGACAACCTTGTCTAGCTCTAGAAGGATAGGGGTGAAACAATTAGCAGGGCAGATATATACAAGATGCGACTAATATAGAGCTGGGACATACCGATCCAGAGCTGCTCCTCGTCCTCTATCGCGTAGACGGGGTCCGAATTGGCCATGTTGCAATCAAGAATGTTCGCCCAAGCAGCGCGCCCGGCATTCCATCAAGGAGATGACAGGCCTAGATATTTATTAGTTAATACATCTGCGTCAGAACGAAGCCGGGTCGGTGCTGTAGTCGGTGCTGTGGCAATTGGCGTCGGAAGTGTTGGTTGGTTGTCGATCACACGTGCTATGTTTGTTGATACGATGGCGATGCGATGAGTTGTACGTTAGTCAGTTGACCTAGTGTGTTGCTTGCTAAGGTAGTATTGCTTGCTAGTGTTGAGTGTGTTGCTTGCTGCTGTTGTGGAAAGAAGAAATAACGGCAGGGTTCCCTATCCAAGCTAACCTTGGAAATTCCCGTTTCCGTTATTATGGCTGATCCGTACATTGTTCAACTGTTTATGTAAGTAAGTATTCCGTACCTTATGCTTTTCCCCAAATTCCCCCGCGCCTGTGACACGGTCCTTTCGATAAGCCACTTTACTAACTTATTCCAGGTTATGATGTCTTTGCGTTCACGAACCAATTGGCGTGGCGGGGCAAGCTTACTAAAGCTATAAGACAGTAAGCTCAATTATATATAAATATAGCATGTAGGCGTTTAGGGATTTATATAAATTGCCGGCTTCAGAGTATTATATAAAAACATTGCAAATGATCGGGGAAAACATAATGCCTAGGTTAGCCGTTTAGAAATGAGCATAACGTACATGTAGTTGTATCAAATATTGTACATATGTAGTGTAATACAAACTATCTCATGATATCACATGGAAGTATACAGTCTGTACCGACTTTTGCTACCTAATCACTTATAATTGCCATTGCATCAAGAATCACAGAAACACTGGAGGCCAGAAGACATCCATTGGACCTAGAACGCTATCTATGAAGACTTGGGGTGTTGTATCTGACAAGGTAGGTAGTACCAAGTAAATAGTATCGAGGCCCCGACTTGTGTGTCTATACCAGCTCATCTCGACCCTGCAACTGGCATTATTGTTTTTGGCGCCAGTCCTTTCTCTAACTACCAGCAGAAACACCCCCATGGCCCCGAATGATCATTCCTGGAGGAAAAGTAAAAAAAACATCGCTGCTAATATACAACAATTGTCTACAAGTGTCCAGTACTTACGCAACTGTGGCGGCGGCGGCGGCAGCGGCGGTCCTTAGCGACGGGATACGTTTCTTCTAAGCGACCCACGGCTAGGAGATGTGCCGTTGCTCAGAATGACACCGATGTCCTACAGTTCGAACAAGCTAGCCACGCCCTCTAGCCCGTCACCAGCTCCATTATCGGGACCATTACCCGTCGGTTGCCCGCCCGGCCGCGACGCACCGTTAGTCGGCGGCGGAGCCGTCATGAACTGCTGAGCCATCTTGCTCCGCGCTGGCCTCCTAGCCAGGGGATTCTTAGTCGGCGCAACCCCGATGCTCTTACTCAGCTTGCCCATCTCCGACACGCTGACGCCCTTTAGATCGCGTAGGAGGTCTAGGATCGCAGCGCGCTGTGCACGGGGGCTGGTATCTTTCTTCGACATGTAGTCGATCGCGTTATCGACGTCGCTGGCTTTTACGTTGGGGAGAGAAAGCAGGACGTCGCGCCCCGTTGTAGTGAGCTTGTTGTACGTAACCAAGATTGTGGCAACGAGGGAAGCCAGATCCTTCTGCAGCTCTACGAAGTACGGCTCGTGGATAGAAGTGATACACGCTTTGACGACGTCGGAGGATATATACTCGCGGATGATAGATGCTGTGCCGGTAGGTATCGAGGTCGCATCGTTCTGTTGCTTGGCCTCCGTGACCGCGAACTCAGGTATGATAGAGCGAAACACTCTCAATATCACTGCACAGCATCGAGAGTCCCGCCATCTGATCGCATGGGTGCAGAACAGCAAAAGTGGCTCCACAATAGAAGAATTCATCAAGCAGAATTTCCGCAACGAAGGATATACTCGTGCATCCTCGCCCTGGTTAGATGGATCAACTGCGGGATCTAAGTAAAGTCAGTAGAGATTTTATAGCCAATGGTTCGATCGCCAACTTACTCGCCCGATTAGGGTCCAAGAAGTCTGCAGCCATCATGATAGATGCGTGAGTCAGTTGTCTCAGAATGCTTTCAGCTTTCATTTCCTCAGTTAGAGCCTCTCCGCCAGTCTGTACCGCTTGCTGCTGCTCCAGTTTCATCCACTCCGCGCCGATTCTGGCGTCCATTTGCTGGCAGCATGCTGCTAAGATTGGAGGCAGGAAATGATCTCGTAGCGGTACTGGACAGTTATCAACCAGATATCTGACTAAGTTCATAACGTTAATCAACTGATGGGTCGAGAGATTAAATGAGTCCGCTAGAAGAGCATGGGCCAAAGGGCCTGGTAGCTCACTGAAGCCGTAGAACTGCATATCCAGGCGGGTCATGCAGTATATGATCGCGTAGCAGGACTCCCGTACAAACCGTATAGATCCTCGGATTGTCGAGGCAAGCCCCTCCAAGGTAAGCTTTTTCTCGAGTACACGAGCGTAAAACTCATCCTTACTGCCTTCTGATATGCCAGCTTGCCAGAATCTGTCTGTTAAAACCCGACCTACAATCATTCTCATCTCTGGTGGTAGTCCTGTCCAATTCTCGGGAGTGTGTGAAGCGTGGGCATGGCTGTAATGATGTTAGCAGAGAGAAGACACAGTGGGTGTGGTAGGAGACTCGTACTTCATGAAGTTGAGTAACTCCGGGAGGATAGCAGGAAACCCGGCCTGCCACAACGCAATTGAGACCTGGTAAGGTGGGGTGTTTTTATCGATCTTATCGATTGAACAATTCAGAAAGGATTTCGTCGAGCGTAAAGGTAAAACCTATGCGAAGCGTCAGAAGGTCTCTGCCTATATGTAGGGACGAAACTAACCGTCTGTCGCTTTTCCAGCTCGGCCTGCAATGCCTGCCCTTCAGCATCAAGGTCCACAGAACCCCAATCCGGGATTTCGTGCATTCGCCTGCTTGCTAGGTAGTTCTGCGCTTGGTCAAGCGCCATGAGTTCACAGAACCCAGCATAGGATGATAAGGATTGTTTTAGCCGACCATCTTGCCATTGAGACGTTATAGGATCAATGAATGGTTGCAGTCTCTGAACCTTGGTGGCTTGATCAAGCCGCCTGGTGCGATGACTGGTACTGTTAGCCAGCTGCTTCAACACCAAACTCAACCTAAGATACGACGTACATGATAGTGAACAGAAAAGTCCGATAGTTGATCTGCCGCTTTTCATCCATGTGGAACGAAGAAACCATCTCGTCTACCTTTGCTGCTATTTGGTCATACGCATTCTACGAACACAGTTAGCCAATATGTTGTTTCTCGCTGCAGAAAAAGTCGGAAGTTCCTACCAGTAAATCATCGGGCATCTTGGAGGCAAGTCTTTGAAGCTCAATCATGCTCTCCGATTGCAACTCCCTGACCGCGTCGGTATACACCTGGTGCCGGGGCTTGGTCCTTGGCCAGTTCATAAGAATATGCTCTAGGACCTTGAGCATGAAATCTGGTTTGGTGTCGAGCGCAGACGTAGAGAAAGCAACAAGAAGCTGCAGGATCCTTTTGCGGATGAGGGGATCCTAGGCTGGTAAGCAGATACTCATAAAAAATCATAAACTCTCCTACAACGTACCTCAAAAGTCATCCCTAGTAGACGGTTGCTCCAAGACTCGATGCTGTCCTCCATCAGGGCTATTTCTCGATTCTGACATATGTTAGTACAGGTTGAAGTCGCCCGTGAACTACCTATCCTTACATGGTCTGGGCCATTGTTGTTAGCTCGCCACTTGCCAAACCCCTTTAAAGCTGCTTCAATGACTGTCGCCTGGGCGTCGACTCGGAGGACTGCCTGGGATGTCTTGGAATAATTTGCCACTATAGGGAGTTAGAACAGAACCTCATGAGGACAGTAACAAGACGTACTATCAAAGCCTGGCGCATTGTCATAGAGATGCTGCAGTATGTCTTCGGTCTGGCTGAGAATATGTCCCATTGCGCCAGATGTCTTCAATACGACAATATTCTCGATGACTTGAGAGCTGTAACGTCTATAGTTGCCGAGGAAAGCATGCCGCTCCGGGATCGTATCAGTGTCTTCTAGGAGAAACAGATATGTGGGGTCCTGGGTGTCTTCAGGCAGGCTCTCGTAACGAATCAACCTCGAGCTACACAATTCAAGGAGAGGCCCAACGAAGGTAGGTATATTCGATATACTTGGCCCCAGTGATCGATTCATCAAGAGGCGCGTCCACGTGACAAGTACAGGAATGGAGACTACCAGGCTTTGGCTCTGAGTTACCAGAAGCAGCAGTTGCAAGAACCCCTGAAAATCTACGCGCTCCGGGTCGTTGGGCAGAACAGCAAAACGACGATCCATATAATTTCCAAAGAACGAGATCATCTAAAAGCGTTTAGCTGCATTGGATACAATGGTTTAGGGGGGTGGCTAAACTGACCTCAGATAGCTTCTTAGAAAACTGATATTTATCATCGTCGAGATCCTCTGGATTAGTCACAGACCACTCAAAAAGTTGTCTGAATAGGATAGTATATTCTGGAGCATAGAGGGGGACGACAAGATCCAAGAACTCCTGATCCACGAAACTTGTACGAGAGTAGAGCGAATGCATAGCTTCCAATGAGGCCTGTAACAGACAATCAGCGACTTATAGTGGTGTTGACAGCTACGCTGCTTACCTTCTGGACCTCGACGTGAGAAGCACGGAGACCTTCACATAGAACCGGTACACATCCAGTGGCACTGACAGCGTTCGGGATAACCCACGGCATAAGCGAGTAGATCACGGCGAGGGCTCTAACCGCGCAATTGCGCAACTCCTCGTTATGCTGGACGTCCCCAGACAAGCATTGGCGCAGCAGACCTGTAACTCTTCCAAGCCAGCCCTCGTCCCCACATCTGACTTCGGGCCCTGCTTGTCGGTTGGGGAAAGTCTCGGCCAAGACAGCAGCAGGCGTGTATATCTCGACTGAGGCCTTGCTAAGGACACCTTCGCGGACAGAAACCACCGTGTCTTCGCCGTTGAATATGTCCTCCGACAGCATCTCTAGAATACTTAGGACGAGCTCCTTGTGCACAACAGAATCGGGCATTTGCCACAGCTGGACAAGCAACGAATCCATGTCCATCCAGGTACCGACCCAGCTCCTCTTCGCCACCTCAACCCACAGCAGAGCAATCTTGTTTCGCAAATAGGGAGGGTCGTCTCTCGAGACGTTTTGGGAAAGCTCCAGGACGCAGTGGCGCAATGTGGCAGCCTGGGACTCGGAGTAGTCGGCCCATTTGTGTTTGATTGCATGCTCGAGTAGCGAGAGGGCATAATGTCGCACGACGGGAGGTTGGCTCTGATCGGAAGCGAGACGAAAGCCGTGCGAGGGAGCTTCCTGGGTGTGCTTCACCTCTTCGAGGAAGATTTGGGCTTCCTTACGAGCGTCATTAGGCGAGTATGGATTGTAGACGACCTCTAGAGCTTCGTGAATCTTGGGCAGAACTGCCATGTTCTCAGGGTTGGCACCAAAGCCTGCGCCGCCCGTTCCCATGTTTCCTTCAATCGCCTGGGCAGCCATCGTAGGGTTTCAGCTGGTGCAGTCGGGGCGACGGCGATCTTGGAGGGGTTGGGCGGGGAGCTGTCGGTCTCTGTGACTGCAGCTAGTCGTGAATCATGGGGCAAGTTGGGGCTACTCGAGATATCTAGCTATGTGAGTCGGCGCACATGGGAATATGTCGGTTGGTTAGGAAGAACAGTCAGCTCGTCGAGTTAGTCACTCGAGTTAGTCAGTTGACGTGGTACTGGTACTAGTATACCTAGGTACGGGCACGGGTACGGGCACGGGTACGGGCACGGAGCGCGGGGGGTATCAAGAATCGGGAATCGGGAATCAATGTTCAAGAATCAAGAGTCAAGAGTCAAGAGTCAAGAGTCAAGAGTCAAGAAAGCAATCAAGTCAGACCTCGAGGTTTGTAGGTAAGGTGATCGGTGGCACGCGTGCGGGTGTGGGTGTGGGTGTGGGTATGGGCATTGGGCATGGGGCATGGGGCATGGGCATGGGTATGGATATATCTGATCTATATGTGACTTAGACTGATGCTAAGTACTATGCGCGCTTGTGGTCTTTTTTAATGAAATTGCGTGAGGGAGGGTGTTACGGCGTACAACACAGCGACAAAAGGCTGCCAGAGGTTAGAAGTATGTCAAAAGGTTGCTTCAGCCTTGGCATTCACCATGACGGCTTGTTCAACCTTAAAATCAGGCCAGGCACCTGCCTGGTGGAAGTACTTATTAGGTACGTACCTACCGCCACTGTCTGCGGTTTGCTGCACAGCTTACAGCTTACAACTTACACTCCATAAAAGGCCGCCTTATACCTATTCACTATTATATAGGATTATATTCTGTTCTATTCCGTATCAATAAATAAAATAAATGCAATGGAAGGGCTTCTTGCTATTATAGATGCATCACAGGTATATGCAACCATGAAAATAACAAGATTTAACTATTCTGTTCTATAACTTCCGTTCAATATCCCACCATTCTAATTTCTAACAATAACCAAACAATGCCACCATTCGAGGCAATGTGACCCTTAGCTGTATAATATCAATGTCACCCTCCCTCGAGCAAACAAACTCGGACGACCAACTACACGTAAAAATGCAGATGTAAATGTCTCTTAAAACATGGCATGTCTAGAATACTAGCCGAAATATTACGTCGTCGGTCCTTTCTCTTTAAGTAACAAGAATTGGGTTCTCTTAGCTTACCTTGCTCCTTTCTGTGCACGAGACAGTTGTTACCGGTAAGGACATCCCAAAAGGCCAAGTTTTCTTGTCGCAACGGAAAGCAGGGCTTAGCTGTCTCCAACCGACTTGCAGAGGGCATTGATAGTTATACTAGTAATCGTTTGGCCCCGGTTCGGTCCTGCAATATTTGCTCGTGGTTATAAATAGCATCAACGTGTGACTACCATACTTTCCCTCGTCGTGACGGGCTCCAGTAAGATCTTGATTACAAATTTACAATCGATATAGAATCGCCTATAGGTATTGATAGAGTAAGTAAATGCAGACTGTAGCTAGGCGCAGGGATGGCCCGACCATTTCGGTCAGGCTGATGTCTCTAGTTTCGAGTACCTGATTGTGTATGCGTATGGAGACAGAAGCTGGTAATGTCACGGACTTCTTATCGCTTTAGAGAATAATTAAAACTGCCAAAGTGACAATGGCTGCTACATGATCCCTAGTGACCTCGCAGGCTGGACTGAAAGAACTGAGATTAAGGGGCTTGTGCTGGCCTTTGGGAAGAGTTCGATTATTCTTTTGGGACTTCTTTTGAAAGTTGTATGAGATCAGTGTTAGACCAGTTGAGACACACTCGAATTGTCATTTAGCTGCTGCATGTTGTTCACCATGATCGTTCTCTTATAGTCAATATCTTATCTTATCTGTGATATCTACTGTATAATCTGTATCATTCTTAACCCCTCGACACCTACTTAGGTATGTAGTATTTATCCGATTTCTTACGACTACAGAGACATACATATATAGGTGGTGGACAATATGTTTTATGCGTCACGAGTGTTAAGGAAAAGAATATAAAGACACATACGGAAAAGGTGATAGCCAATATACATCCACATGATTAACCTACTTAAGTACCCAAGTTTGACTTCAGGAAGTTATGTAACATGAACTGGCTTTGTCTACTAATGATATTATCAGGTATCTTGTGAGAATATTATCGCAGAGATAAGGTCATTTTCATAGACCCATTCCTTGTAATCTGATCGGGAAAATAAATAGAGCACAGGGCTTATAGGGAATGCTCATTGATGAGCCAATTGAACATTGAATTGACTAGTAACTGGGAAGCCATGACACAATGCAAGCAGGAAAGAAAGAAACAAGTAAGCCCCATACGTACCTTCTCAACTCTATGCACTTGGTAGTTTAAGATCTGCTGTATATATTAGTGCAACTCCCTCACGAGCTCAACTAGCGAAGATACCCTCGATCGTTCTTTCTACATGCCAAAGCTTATACAGAATAGAAATCCATATCGTGTTCTCAACAATAAAGTTATTTTTAACATTCTTGCCAGTTCCATGGACACGGAAAACCATATATCATGTCGCCGTCGCCGTATGTGAGTTTTATTAAGGAGCTCTAAAAAAGGCCTGGTGTTTGTTAAGATAGTATCTCAAATCATCATATTCATATTAATCCTTAAACAGTTCGGTGATCTGTTCCATTCATGTATGTTTTACTTTGTAGACCTAGTATTGACATTGCCTATACTTTAAATCTTGATGGAAGCACAGAGGCCTCGGACCATAATCTTCCGTAGAAAGATGATCGACAAGACTATGGGAATAGTCTGTACTACATGCTTCAAATTCAGGAAATGCGTAGGCTGAGGTAGTTCCTTATCAGTTTCTATCCCTAATAAAAGTCCTATTGTATTCCAATCAACCTCAATTGAAACTGATTCGAGGGACTAGACCTATACAAAGCATGTTTTGCCCGGTGTTACACTAAGCCATACCAAGCCATACCAAGTCACACAACATTAGCCTAGAGTTCATCCACCTGACCACTCGACGCCACGTGGATTGATAACAGAAACCAATCTTCATTGATCCGTTTAGACTATCGGTTGGGTTGGGTCCATTGAGTCCTACAAATAATAAAAGATGCGTTAAGCTGAATCTCAAGCATTGGGATAGATGGCAGTGGCAATAACTCTTTTGTACACTGGTTGCCTAATATAAAACCTCGGGCCAATCATAAAGAGCATGTCTTTTGCTCTAGAACTTTATCAGAATCCGAGATCGAGGAGGTTGTCGGCTTATGTGGCCCAATGTGGCTGCAGACGAGAATTGTCGAATTTTGTATATGGAGCCTAGCTACCTAGTATTTCAATTTACGGCGCGGAGGAGCGTCCAAACCGAAGCCGGCCCTAGGAGAAGGTTCACGTGCTGAGGCCGGAATCATTCCGGCCACGGCCGGCCTTCGCCGGTTTTGGTGGAAAGAAGCTCCACTTTTCCCATCTTCTGCCGAGGGAGCGACAGCCTATCTTGCTGAGAGATGAACTTTATTTACGTAACTTCAATCGGCATATAATATTCTCCTTTTCAGATATCGTCGTCGATACTACTATATCTTAGGATTCATACTGTTCTAATGCGAAGTGAGATTGCACTCGAATGGAACCCCTTTTCACCGTATCTAGATCACCTTGGATTGTGACAGGTGAAATATGAATCTTCGATATGTGTGTTACTACTATCATGAGTGTATCTCATCGCACAGTTCAGTTGTTTATCAGTGCCCTTGAGGGTGGAGGGGACCAGTTGTCTCCATTCTGATCGCAGAATACACGTCATCAACCCGAATTCGGGTCTTGGTGTTGAGGCCGGAACAGTTCCGGCCTCAGTACTAAGATGCAAAGTGTCACCGAGATACCAAGTGTCACTAAGATACGAGCTCAACACTCAACCCCCGCCGACCTCCGGTAATACACTGGTGGCCGGAACGATTCCGGCCAAGGTGTATATTAGCACGCGAAACCCCGTACTGACCCCGCCCCCAAACTTAAACCTTTTCCTCATCTCAACCTTTCACAGCGCCTATATTTCAAATCCATATCCTAAGAACATCAGTTCCGATTTTCACAATCAACAACATGCTTATCCCTAAGACCTCCTTTGAAGTCCTCGAAGACTCTAAGCCAGATGATGTCTCACTCCCGGCATTCATGGTCTCGACATCCCGAGGCTTCCTGGCACGCATGGACCCTATCGTCGTCCTGCCACCGGAGTTTGACGCTGTCGAGACCCTGCTCCAAGCTAGTAAGTGACATTCAGAGTCCTTTATTATCCTCTCTGTTCTGGTCCAAGAGCAAGATTTCCTTATAGGGGCCTAGTCGGCAATCGCATGCTACAGAGATAAGCCTTAGAACTCTCGAGATAAGGATCAGGACGCCCGATACCTCACAAGACTGCCTCCAATGAGATAATACTGACTCCTGATGTTGCAGTGCCTGTCCGGACTCAGTCAGGCAAGCCCGGACTGCTTGCTACTGGCGAGTTGGGTGACGCCGTACTGAAAGACCTTCCAGACTTGACCGACAAGATTGAGGAGTACCGTGCTAACCTTCCTGTGATGAATGCCCTTTACCGCGACTACTCTTTTCTAGCTTCGGCATTTTTACTAGAGCCATGCCATATGAGGTTCATCAAGGGCGAGCCTTACGGACTAGGGAGGTCCTTCCTTCCGGCTCAGCTATCTCGTCCCATTGTTCGTTGTGCTGAACTGTAAGTCATAACAACATCTACTTGTACTATCTCAAACTTCTCATGACTTTTCGTAGCGCCGGCTTCAAGCCGTTCATGGAGTACGCTGGTTCATATGCTCTCTTCAATTATCGTCTCCAGGATCCAAATGCAGGTCTTGAATATAACAACCTGCGTCTGATTCGCGCTTTTGAGCACGGTTTAGACCCCACGTCTTCGGAGGCTGGATTCGTTCTTGTCCATGTTGACATGGTAAAGAACTCCGGCCCGCTGGTAGACGGCACAATGTCGTGCCTTCAGGCACTTGCCGGCGCTGATAGTCCGGGGTCTTCGGCCCAGCCACAGCGCAAGGCCTTCAATGAAGGCTTGCGTACTGTCGTCAACACCATGCAGAAGGTCAACAACGTCATGGAGACTATGTGGATGAAATCCAAGCCACGATCGTACACAAGTTTCCGTACTTTCATCTTCGGCATCACTTCGCAGTCCATGTTTCCTGATGGCGTCGTGTACGAGGGCGTCAACGACGGCAAGCCGTTGAGTTTCAGGGGTGAGAGTGGCGCCAATGACACTATGATTCCACTGATGGTACGTATAAGCCCCTACGGTTTGAGCCCCTGGATCTCTGTACAGGTCTATTTCAAGCTTCTTTGAATCTCTTGATCTACAGCAGCTAATCGTTAGCAGTAAGTGTAATAATCATACTATATTATTTCGGTATATTTCTCCGTCCGTAGACGCGGAAATATGTTGGACTTTATGGACAGGTGGGCTTCAGAAGCTAACACAATATGTTCCACTACAACAGGGACAATTTACTGCAGGTCCAGATGCCGGACACGCCCCTCACAGAGATTCTGCGAGACTTCAGAGACTACCGACCAAGCAACCATCGCCAGTTCCTCGTTGAAATTAAGAAGTGCTCCGAAGAACTAGGCACGAAGGATTTTGCTCTCGCCGTCGGTGTCGAACGTACCTCGTCCATGACGGATGAGGACATGGATTTGGTGAAAGAGTCTCGACGCCTTTGGCTCCAGGCCTTGAACCAGGTCCGTGATTTCAGGTGGCGCCATTGGTGTTTTGCTCGCGAGTACATCCTTAAACAGACGTCTCACCCCACTGCCACTGGGGGTAGTCCCATTGGTAAGTGACTTTCAGAGCCACCCCATTCCTCCCTATTTCAGGAGTAGCAAATACCTTTTAGGGTATGTTCGGAAGTCGAAAGCTCCTGAAACAGCTCTCAGGACTCCCGATAACTAGCCCAACTATTCAATACGAGTAAATACTGACTCCCGATGCTGCAGTTACATGGCTGCCAAACCAACTGCAGGCTGTCATGGAAGAGATGACTGAGATTTCCGACAGTGTGGGCGCGCAAGCTGGCCCAATGGAACTAGGCCCTGAAATCCAAGACATCATGGACCTTGTCGAGCGACAGAGGCAGAGCCTTCGCAAAGAGGTGGAGAAATATTGCCAGGAGCGCGGCATGTAGCCGGTTCTCGAGAGCCAATATCAGCCATGCAGTACTGTCGCCGCATCTTCTCGTCCAAAATCACCTTGGTGTCAATGCTTAAACTCACACTTTTCAAAGCTACCTCGTTGTTTTTTGTAGTTAGAAGATTGAGTTTTTACTTCGACAGCACTGATCCCCGAGGGGACCTTGCGCTTAGAAATATTGATTTAGTATAATACACGCAATATATTCATGTAGCCGATCTTCGTCCTCGAGGCTGCTGCTGCGCGTTCTAGCGTGAGAAGACGAAGTAGCCAAACTCAAGTACGTGTTGTATGGTTTCCTCTAATTTATCAAGCAGGTTGGCGGCACCGCTAGAAAAACACCAAGCCACACTAGACGCCATTAGTCTCTTGTAGATAGTACAAGCGTCACCGCTCTGACCTTCATTATCACGAAAGTTTACGATAGCGAAGTCATGGAGCTGTTGAATTTGATCACTTCTCGTGTTCTAAAGAGATGATAACAGTTGACAATGGCTTGAACATGCGATTTATTTCATCTACCATGTCTTGGGTATCTGGCACGATGAGGCAGTGAAAGGCTTCTTCCCGATGACCGTCAGGTTTGATGCGTACCTACAGGGTCTTGGTTACAGCTTCTAGAAGCCTTCTTTGATAAAGCCTTTTACGACGGATAATGACAATGGCACGGGACTAGGCTATCATCTCGGAACATAACTTCAAGGATATATAAGTAACCCTTTTTCTTAATTCTTTCCCACTGACCTTAATTGCAGGAATGGTCCTGAGGCGCACGAGAGTTAAAGATGGTGTGCGTGCAAAAAGAACAAGAGGAAAAAGAAAAGACTGGCGCAAAAATAAAACTGTAATAATAATCGGCGAGTGCTCATTCATTTATTAAACTTAGTTTCCAGGACTATATGTTTGGTGCCTCCCATCACTTCAATTGAAAATTTTCGACTCCATCTTTACCAGAAAATGATATCTACAAATGGGGTCCTTACCTTACAACACGCACTCTCTTATACCTACATCTCAATCTGCGAGATCAAAACGCCGACATCTCCAAAGGTGATATCCGTCTTCAGCTTTACAATATCTTCCCCGGGGCGTTGAACGTCACCGAATTCCGATATCGTTCCCACCTTCTTTTTCTGGTCAACGAAATGCCACATGCTCTCTGGCCTCAAATCGTGGGTGGCGTACCCATTGCAATCTCAGACGGAAACAACACACGAGGTCGTACTGTGAGATTACCGGAGCTACCCCTTGGAAATTTGACTATATCCATCTGTAAGGAGGACTTTGATGTCGATACCTTCCCTGACACCCTCCTTCGCGGGCTGGCATCTGATATCAACGCCTATTTCCAAAGCGCCTTACCAAATGTTCGCATTATCGAGGTTTTGTTCACCTGCGAACGTAGCTTCTATATTGTCCTCGATGACAGCATCCAAATCGGCGCTATCAGTGGCATATTACCTGGGACAATTGCAAATTGCCCTACCGCATATCTGAAAGAACTTCAGCTTCATAGGCTCCTGTCGGCGCATTTGCCCATTGAGACTCATGGAGATGTTGGGGATCTTTCTCGTCAGGCTACCCCGGGGGACAAGCTCCCATGGCCGGCTTGTCATATCGATATCTCGCACTCACGCAATAGGGAGGGCCATACTATGATGAAGTCTGTCAAGCTTGAATCATCATCGCACCCCTCACAAGACCTCCGCTATGTAGTGTACAACTGGTCATTCATGGGCCAGCCGGAACACACTCAATACCGATTTCAGCCGCAGGATGTCGCATGCGGCTCTGTTGTTCAAAGTTCCGATGGTGTTGTTTTAGGGTTCTATCGATACTATATTGCAGATGGAAAATGGGGAGGCTTCTTGGTTTCAATAAGCGCGAGTGAGGTAGTCGAGAACAGAGCTCTGCAAAGCAACACCTTACCAATCTAATACCCAAAGAAATTAACACCAATACGATTTAATGTTGACCTTTGCTGCAACGCTCGAAATGGAAACGAGAACCTCAACACACTGCTGAACATCTTAATATGGGCTATTCAGATGGAGTATCGACACCAATGTCAGGCTAGCCACACTATGCCACGACAAAGATAGTTGAACCCTGGTAACTCAGGTATATTATGTAAGAAAAGGCTGTACGTTAGTCATGCCATATGAATTAATCGCCTTTTCCAACTACTTTGGATGCAATCTTTGTACGAGACCAAACACGCCTTGGATAGGCTTATCTACAGACGATGGAGTCATCGATATTCGTTCCAATAATTTAGGTAAAAAAACCTTGCTCAACAACTGATGATGTATCAAAACATACAGAGGGCTAGGAGAGTGAATGAAATTTCAGGAGGATAATGTAATACAATACGACATAAAGAATATCATTCGAATATTATTACTGTCGCGAGATGAATGTATGAGGTAGCAAAATAACACAGTTGTTACATAAAGAACTAACTAAAGGGTTGCTTTGAGAACAACCTCTACATACCTGGTCTTAAAAGGATTCTAATAATTACACTATTCTTCAACAATAGTTTGGAACATACCACTGGAGCATCTGTGAGAAGATACCCAAATAAATCATCTCGTATCAAAATTCAGAGATCATCAATAATAGGATAATAATAGTATCTTGCTTGAAGAAGTTGTAGTCCGATAAGAAAGCGTTTCAGGGATTTTTGTTAGGCTTTGTAAAGAGAGGCTGTTCGGAGAACAGGTATTTAGTTAGTTCCACGTGCAGCAACTGTGTTATTTTGCTACCTCATACGTTTATCTAGTGACATTAAAGCTCTTGAGACTTGATGTTAGTTACAGAGGATAGGGTATTCTATAAATATGCATATATGCATTTGTGTCCCGTTATATAGGGTTAGGTTTCTCATCTATCAACCGCATGTATAGCTAGGTAGGTAGGTATGATGTTAGTACCAACCTTTTTAACATGATCACCACCTCTGGTTTTTTTTTTCTTTTTATTTTTTTTTTCTTTAGCCATATAGAATCGATTGAGCCATCTCGGATATACCCTACATGGACTGTAGCTGTGGTAGGTGTTGATTCCAACTGCGTAGACGTAGGTCGATATATATGGTAGTATCCTACTGCCGTAATCGAGCGTATACAGAGTAATAGAAACAGTAGATATAGATTACTAGCAACTAAATAGTAAAGAAGAGAGTTGAATCCTATCTTTCCAAAAGTTGAAAGATCTCGTAGACCCCTTATAAGCCCTATTACCCCTCACGTTATGCAGTCTCAGCGACGCTGTAGGTGGCTCGAAGAAGTGTATGCCACCTACTAGGCATGTAGAGGCTTATAAGTGAGACAACGGAATGATATATCCAATAGAACATTGTGTATAGGTAATATGCTGATGCTACTAAGCAATGAGTCAGTCACCCCCCATCCGTGATAAAAATAACTGTCGAATAAAATTGTACATAGTATGCTAGTAGACCGGATTTCAATCAAAAATAAGGCGAGACCCTTGCTTCTAGTGATGAATCTAAGGGATCTTGCATATTATGTAGGTAACACTTCGCTATCTACTTGTTGCCTTAGGTGATTGCGCTCTATGTTCCGGTGTAGATAAGAGCTATTGGACCATGGCGACTTACTCAATCACGAATATATGTGCTCCAATCTCCGAATCGCACAACTAGGAAACCCAAACTACCATCATACAGCGATACTACCTCGGTATAAATTTCCCCGCATATGATGAGGTTATAATTGTCTTGACTTTCAAGTCATGAGAGGATTGTCTTGTGGTTCACATAAGCCTGTTCCACCATCTTTAATTCGAAACAAGCATTGGTGAGCTTAGTCTCCTGACTAGGTAATAGCTCAAGCTGGACATACCACCATGGCGGATTCTAACGTCATGCGTCTTTCCAGCCTTCTGTTTGCGAATAGAAGTTTACCTTGGAGCTTTGTACTGGTTCTTGTGTCCTTGGTCGGCTCATATATCGTGGCTAATGCCATCTATTCCCTGACACTACATCCGCTTGCTGATATTCCCGGGCCGAAGCTATGCGCTATCAGTCGCATACCATACTGGCTCGTATATGTAAAGGGAAGAGACATCTACTGGATGCACAAGCTACACAATCGGTATGGACCCGTAGTGCGGTTTGGGCCAACGGACTTGAGCTATATCACAGCGGAAGCTTGGAGGGATATCAACGCCGAGAAAGGAGGAAGGGATAACGAAAAAGCGCAAGAAGTTTTCGTCCAGCCCATGAATGGTATTACTCACGAGAATCCAATCGACCAGGTTTGCTGACTGTAGTTCTCCATATAGGCGTTCCGAGTGTAGTGGGCGCCAGCAAGGAAAACCATACCCGAGTTCGGCGCCTCTTCTCACCCGCTTTCTCAGAGCGTGCTATCAGGAAACAAGAAGTGATATTTCAGAAATAGTAAGCAACGTGCCAGGACCCAAGTGCTACTTCCCCTCTACCTCAGCTATAGAATTCTTTGCCCAAGCTATAACTTTCGAGAAACCGCGAAGATTATTGGTTATCATAAAAACTATATCCTGACTGCGGATTCTTAGTGTCGACATTTTGATGTACAAATTACACGAACATGGTGGCGGCGAAGCCCCTCTAGAGATGACTGGATTTTTCAACTTCACGACATTCGATGTCATGGCTGATTTGTGCTTTGGGCGTCCTCTTGGGCTCTTGGCAAAGAACGAATTCAACCCGTGGGTCCGAGCCGTCTTCGAAGCGCTGGAATTCTTGCCGTTCGCCTCGATGATCGGGTATTATCCCCTGCTTAAAGCTGTAGTGATGCGTTTCGAGCCTAAGTGGCTCGAGGAGCAACGGACTGCCTTCGGCAAATATGCAGCTGACTTGGTCGACCAACGGCTTCAAGATGGTTCAGACAAACCCGATTTTTGGAATCTTGTTATGGCGGCCCAGGGCTCCGATAAAGGACTGTCTCTCGATGAGATGCATTCGAATGCCGACCTTTTTATGATGGCAGGATCGGAGACAACTGGTAAGCACATTTGGTGAATGTCTTTACGAACTAGTTCAAGGGCTGACCTAGTGATATGGATTTTAGCTACGCTTCTGAGTGGTTTAACTTACTATCTGCTTGTCAACCCAGACAAAATGGAATACATATGCGAAGAAATCCGTGGAAAGTTCAGTAGCACTGAGCAGATCAATCTCGATAGTATCGCTCATCTGAAGTATACAAACGCCTGCATAAAGGAGGCATTGCGAATTTACCCCCCAGCCCCAGCAAGTTTCCCGCGCGGTGAGTAGCATCCAGAGTCATTGTGCCTTTCGTCCCTGTTCCAGGAGCGAGGACTTAGGCTGAAATAACTCAAATTATTTGTCGAACTTGTACAGGAAGAGAAAATTCTGACTCTCAATGCTAGTCATCTCTGATGGTGGACATATTGTTCTCGGACGATGGATTCCGCCCAAAACGAGGGTATCAGTTTCCCACTACGCGACCTATCATTCCGAAACCAACTTCAAGAACCCCGAAACATTCGCACCTGAGCGATGGCTAGGAGATCCCATATACGCAGGAGACATCCGGGATGCCCATCAGCCTTTCAGTTGGGGGTCCAGAAATTGCCTGGGGCAGAACATGGCGATGCACGAGATGAGACTCATCCTAGTAACCATGCTCTTCACTTTTGATCTCGAGCTCTGCGAGGAAAGTCGCAATTGGCCAGACCAGAGGGCGTGTGCGCTGTGGTTGAAGAATCCATTGATGTGTCGCCTCAAGCCGGTCGCTCGGTAATCACTACTCGCCTGTTGTACCGAGCTTCCAACCCATCTTCTTGCATCTTTCGCTTCTCCAAGCTAACCACGGAGTCGATGAGTAATAACCTAATTACTTACTCAGGGTTGCAATATGTTGCTATAATATGGAGGCAATGATATTTTGACATCGTATATTTCTTCAACTTTGTATTTCTTTCTGGGCTTTAGTTGTGAGTACAACTCTAAGGACCAGGGGGTGGAGTCAGCTGACACGTCAGGGTGAGGGCATATATCTAGATGGAGTAACAATGGTATCTAATTCGTAATGGACAACACTTCTTTTGTAGCAACCTCGTGGATGAAAATGATTACTTATACGCTGGTCCCAAGTATATCCCGTGATATGCATGATAGTGACACTGTTGATCGTGAACCACTCATATCCCGCGTTTCACTACTGAGAATACTACCTACTCCTTTGGCTCTCCCTTTGGCTCCTTCTTTACCTCTTCCTTCGGACCTTCCTTGGATTCCTCCTTCGACTCCTCCTTTGATGCCTCAGCAGCCCCGTCCGTAGATTTCGCCGCCGATAGATATAGTTCATGGAGGTTATATCTCTTCAGGGCATCCCAATCTCCGTCTACCACACTCATGCCACAGAAGGTCTACTGACAATTAGCTAGAGTTGCCTGTGGACAAGCATCATGGTACATACTCTGAAGATGTCGATGAGGATAACCTTGCCGGGTGCTGTCAGGTTGACCTTATGACTCGGAGCGATGAGGGACGCGACGTTCTTGATCACGTCGTCGCGTTTCAGGATGTTGTGTGCTCGGAAACTAAGGCGGATAGCGTACTGTTTAGGCCAGAATGTTAGCTCTTTTGCCTGGGGAAAAGTCCCGTGAGGTATAGGTTTCGAATACGGCGTGAGGATTTCTTGTAGGTGGTGATGACCTACCGAATAAGGCTCCCGCTTAGCTTCCTCCCCTTCAGCTTTTACGTCTTCATCACCTGCGAGCTGAAAATGCTTCCTCAAGACCGCCTTCGCGACCTCTTCCACGCCGTTCTCAGTAGCCCTTCCGGTAACCTCGATAGGTGTGAATCGGTTAATGAATCTGGACCGCCGCTGCGTCCTGTCGCTAATAGCCTTCGCATCTCTGCAGATATGATGAACCATCTCCACAGGGTCTACCGGTGATCTCGTCCGTATGAAGAGCAAGCAGTCGAGATCCATGCGCATCGGCTCAAATATGGATTCCTTAGGCTTATCTGCGGGCTTCATTCCTTCGACTTCCTTCTTGATAGACGACTCGATATCGTCATCTTCATCATCCTCAGCCTCTGCGGGAGCTTGAGGCTTTATGCCGTAAAGTTTCTCCGCGTACTAGATACCCGTTTAGGCATTGAAAGGAAGTCTAGTTAATTGACAAGAGGACTCGTTACCTCATCGCAGATGGAAACCATCTCTTGGAGTGCCTGTCGCTCCTTGCCCTTCACGCACGTGGTCCATATTCCCATATCACCAACTTCCAGAGACTTGCCTCTCAGCGCCTCCAATTTAGTCTTATGGTGGGGCGTTTGCCATTTGCCCCCACTACCTCCCTGTAAAGAATGAGCATATGGAACATAGGTTAGAATGAGGCTGTAGTCCTACTTTGCTTCTCTTGAATTGACGTCCATTGGGACCATCGGTGGCAGTTTGCTTCCGTTTCGCAGAAGAATCCATAATTGAATAGGCTCTGGATTGAACAAGATTAAAAAGATCGATTGAGATTGTGAATCTAGTGCTTTTGATTCGTGTGTTCTTGGTGGTCGCGTAGAGAAAATTCATTGAAATTGTGTTCTTGAGAGATTCAGTTCAGTGCTCACTTTTATTGCAAGCATAAGGTTTTACAGAGTACAGCATGCGAACTTGGTCCGTGCACACCATACATGTGCTGGTAAATATTTATCACGACTACCCGATCTTGAATCAAATAAGGTAACTGAGTGAGTGGGTGGCCAATTTGGGCCTACTTAACATTGCTGTTTTCCATTTGCGTAAATTTACGTTTGTGTTTGGTGAAGAAGGTGCAAATCGGTCCATGATGGACCCCTTACATCATTTCAGACAAGCAGTATGCAACACACAAACAACCATAGTAATCTTCATACATATACTTTGAGAATGTACTCTACATATAAGTTTCTATATGACATGTTGCTCTATAAGCAGGGTATTGGAGCAAAGGAGTCAGTCATCCAGGCCTCCCCGAGTCAGCCAACGAGTTCTGCGTAACCAAGAATATTTATACAACGCCATCCATTACCATCCTCATATATCCATCCATTGCCGGGACTCTCACTCATCAACGTGGGCTTTCAATCATTACACGTCCCGCCCCCGCAGCCCTTATTCCTTCTCATCCTCTTCATAAATCTTAACCTTCTCAGCATACTCGCGGATATTGCTGACGATGGAATCCTCAATCATGTATCCCTTGCCGGCGGCCACTCTCAGAATCAGCTCGTTCAGGGTCTGTCGCCCGAGGATGTCCACGTGGTCCGCCGTGTTGGGCCCGCCGCGCGGATTGAACCTCTCGGGCTCGTGGGGCATCTCGACGACCGAGACCTTGGCTCCCGCGGGGTTGTATCTCTTCATATGCCACCCCTTCGAGCACATGTACCCACTACTCAGGAGACTGACGGTACCGTCGCCCTCGCCCATGATGACACCATGGTCGATTTCATCCACCGTCAACCCCGTGTCGATGGTGATGTTGATATTCGTCAACTTTGGGAAATCGGGAGTGCGGTAGTAGTAACCCCTTTCCGTCGGCTTTCCCACGCCGTAAAAGCAGTAGATCTTCAGGTTCGGGGCCAGCGGTAACCTCGTCTCTAACGGATTGACCCACTTTCGCCGGTCCTGCTCGTTGGCTTCCACCTCGGCAGACGTATGGGCCACGCCCCGCGAGTAGCTATTTTGGACCTGGCTTACATACCAAGAGTCCGTTGTGTTCAGTAGGTACTGCATGGCGTTGCTGACTGTAAAGTTTTTGTTCGGCGTTGTCCAGTTTGCGCCAACGCGGAAATTCAAAAACGAGCCGAATGAATGTTGCTGCCCTGGTTGGTCGTCGGGTGCTGAGGTCAGGTTCCCCCAGACCGCATCTCCTCCGATTGGCAGCATGGATGAAATACCCGGCATGGCGCGAAAGATCTCTGCTCGTTCTTCCTTGTTTAGAAACTTTTCAAGTCCGTATACCGCAAAGGCATTGAGCTGCGCTGTGTCCCGCATCTCGCCAGAAAGCACGGCAGTCACATCTTTGACGGCGCCCAGCATACATCCACTGACGTTGATCCAAGCCTCGATATGGCGGTCGACCCAATCGTCACCCCCCTTGCCACCCAGCGGAGATGCCACCCAGTGGAAGAAGTAAAACACAACCTGGCTGCCCATGCTGTGAGAGGTTAAAACTACCTTGTGCCCCGAGAACTCGTGGGCCATCTCTATATGACTTTTTAGCCTTGTGAAATATTGGTCTCGAATCTCAAGGTTCTGATATGACAAGCGCCAGTCATATGCCGCCGTAAACGAGTTGGTGGGATCGTAACCTAGGGATGCCAGGTTTTCAACGATCTTATTCCAGATCCAATATCCCGTAATGAAGAAGTCGGTGGCATCGAAGCCCTGAGCGGCCCTCAGTTTGATACCGGGCGGGTCGAGCCCTGTCCGTTTGTCGAGCATGATGTGCCTTTTCCAGGTCTCCTTGTCCAAGACCAAAGCCTTCATCATGGTCCAACTACCCCAAAGTCGCTGTCGAAAGTATGGGCGAGAGACATTAGCAGTACCCCAAGACTCGAGACCTGTCGATATGACACCGGGGACCATAATGACGGGGTGGTGGGCATTGA
The DNA here is from genome assembly GCA_022497155.1 of Whalleya microplaca. Taxonomy (NCBI): domain Eukaryota; kingdom Fungi; phylum Ascomycota; class Sordariomycetes; order Xylariales; family Xylariaceae; genus Whalleya; species Whalleya microplaca. The sequence continues at coordinate 923,700 of MU385718.1, forward strand.
GCCCTTCGGATCGAGCTTTGAGGCCAACCGAGAAGGAATCGTAGCTATCGATGAATTCGCGCTCGCCTTGCTGCCATGGCGGATCTGTCAATGGGAGGATTGTCCTTGTTTGAGAAAGATAGACCATACCATAAGCTCTTTCATGTCCTTGACCAAACCAGCGGGTAAGGCGTCGAGTAAGCTATCCATGCTGAGTTCACCCAGCTCGGGGAATTCGATCAGATCATTGCTCTTGGCCAGGAAGCCAGCAGCAATCAGGCCAAACAAGCTGCCCATCAAGAAGATCAAGGTGTTCCGCCGTTTCCTAGTCTTAGGGCGGTCATGATGATGGACGACCTTGACCTTGTCAGCCGGCTCTACCGGCGCTACCGGTGCTGCCGGACTGTCTTCTCGTCGTGGAGTTGGCGCCGACGATGGAGAGTCGGAACGATCATCGTCGGCGTCGGCGCCAAGGACGCGGCGTCTAAGAGTTGAAGCCATCGGTAGGTAGGTAGGTAGGTAGGTAGGTAGTCGTCAGACGGGGCTAGTTATTAGTACATGGCCAGACAAAGGCACCGAGTATTGCGCTATTGGCAGTGAGAGGCTTGCTGAGGGTGCTGATCAAGGGACAGTGTCCAAAGTGTCGTGCAGCAGCATGAGCTTAAATAAAGCAAGGGGATGGATATAATGGGATTGTTCGGGCCCTCATTCACTAGCCGGTATGCTATTCGACACGTTCCTGGATTTTCACGAGGCCAATGTCCACATGTGGGAAACAGCATGAAAAGCGCCAGGCAGCCAGGAACATGGAGGCGCGATTAGGGTACGATTTTCGGGAATACTGACGTCAACCTGCCGTAGCTCACGCGTTCCGGGTGCAGCTGGTGGGTTGCAAAGGTACATGACCACCTGGAAGGACTGCTCCAAGGTCGGCAGGGTTATCATTGTTTCGTTTAGAGCATAGCGTTTCATAAAGCGTTATCTGGAATTGATAAGATCCATGTATGTATTAATACATAAGTTGGGACGCTAACAGGGCTAGCCTGCCTGCCAGCCACACATGGGACCCCTAGAAAGGGAATTCAGGTAGCCCTTTCCGGCGCTGCATGCCTGACCATGGGAACTCTAGACCGCAAATCGGGGACTCGAAAAGACAGCGCATGTCACCTGTAGCACCATCCACCCTCTCCATCCGTACATACCTCAATAGCACTATCAATCGCGCCTTGCATGTGAAAGTGGGCAACGCAGGCAACGCAGGCAAAAGGTGGGCAGCTTAATTACTGTAACAGCACCCTAAGTACCTACTACTACCACTAGCACACCAATACATAGTACATACACCAATTCTGAATCATCAGGCTGTCGGGCCATAGAACTTATAATAGTAAAACTGCCCCTCTCGCATACGCATATATCATCTTCCCCCTTGGATGCTCGAGTGTGAGCCGTCTTTGGACCCCTTGGACCCCTTGGACCCTTTGGACCTCACCCATTGTCGATTGAGCGGCTTTGCTCTTTCTTCCCAGTCGCATGCAGCTACGGAATAAGCTGGCTGCTGAGAGAAAAGCAATGGAGATAGCCCACGTTACTGAGCTCCCCGGCGACCTGCGATATATACAGTATGAGCATGCCTTGGAGGAAAAGTATCTTCCTGCTATCCGCGCCTTGATTTCCAAAGACCTTAGCGAGCCCTACAGCATCTATGTATACCGCTACTTCTTGTATCAATGGGCTCACTTGTGCTACATGGTACGGCTGCTTTTCTAGAAGTTTTAGTTTTCTCCCGCCAATGGGGACACACTCGGCTAACATGATGTCGTGCATGTAGGCGCTCAACCCCGTCGACAATTCCCTCATGGGCGTAATCATTTGCAAGCTAGAACACCATGCCTCCCACTCCCCGCCGACCTATAGGGGCTATATAGCCATGCTCGCTGTTGCATCGACCTTCCGAGGCCACGGCATAGCGACCGCGCTCGTCAAGAGGGCGATCGATGCGATGGCCGAACGCCACGCTGACGAGGTCGTCCTCGAGACGGAAGAGACGAACATACCCGCCATGAGGCTGTACGAGGGGTTAGGATTCCTCAGGTCTAAGAAACTCCACCGATACTACTTGAACGGCAATAGTGCCTATCGTCTGGTGCTGCTGTTGAAATCCACTGATCAGCCTGGCTAGAAGCAGGGTGGACGGTGTATTGATCCGGCGGTTCGGTCCATTCGTGGCTTAACTCTAAAGAGAGACACTATCGTGTAACAGCATGCCAGGTGAGGGGCCCAGGCACCAGGAGGTTCGGAAACGGGACTTAAGCATCAGTGGCGTTGAAAGGTAGCATTGTTAGCATGGAACCCCCAGGTTGGCTCATTTTGCAGAAGCGGTATCCTCTCTTGAAGTCTTTATTTGTACATGCAAGAGCAGACTCTTGGTAGCAAAAGGGTATCTCAGCAATTCAACCAGGTTTGAAAACATTCACAACAACCAACCTCCACGCAGATCGCTTTAACTTAGCTCATATGCCAGATCTCTGTCCACACTAACCTTTTCCAAGCATTGAGGTGGTATCATATATGGAAGCCCTTATCTCCCAGGGATTACCGGACGATAATCCCAGGTAAGTATACACATCTAGGTTTGAGATGTAAGCATTGACCCGGCATGTAGGAATGATGTATGTACTTACCAGGTTTATAGTATAGCGGTTTCCCTCTGGCCTTCACAAGACCGAGCTGTTTCAATCTCTGTGCCACTCTCTTAACGTCCTTGATATCACCGAAATCAGCCGTATACACGCAAATAAGCCGTTCCGTCCTGTTCTCCACGTGGGAACGCGGCGCGACCTTGGCGGCAATTCCCAGCTCATTATTTGCCGTAGCCTTTGCGATGACCTCCCAAACCTCGTTGACATCTAAAACATTGCAGAAGAGCATCCACTAACAAGTTATCAGTCACGATGGTCTATTATCCATCCTACCATGCTGCCAGGGGCACATGAGACGTTTATCCATCCACTTACCTTCCCACAGCTCACGTGGTGTGTCTGCGCCAAGACCAGGATATCCTTCGCGGCGTCCGCGCCCGCCTTGCGGCACTCCCGACGGACGAAATTCGGGTTCTGGCCCGAGTTCACGCAGGCGTCGATGTAACTGCTCGCGAGGTGCAGGCGGCCCATGCCGCCCTCGACGACGGTGTCGAGGTCGGCGCCCTCGGCCTCGGGCGCCTCGTCCTCGCCGCCGCGGACCCGCTGGTTGTCCGCCGCGCCCTTGGCCTTGCGCCCGATGTACGGGTTGCCGATCCAGATCCACGGGTCCGCCGGCGTCGCGTCCGTCGTCGCCGGCGGCACCCGCGCCAGGAAGGCGTCGACGCTCTCCGTCAGCTGCCGCGCGTGGGCTACGCCCGCGTAGGGGTTGTGCAGATGGGAGGGGGAGGAGGAGGGGGCGGCGGTGGATGCTGCTTTGCAAGCTTGCTGCTTCAGGGGTGTGGAGATGGTCGAGTGCTCTTCCCACCAGCCCTGCACGTCGAAGTGCTGAACTCTGCTCTTGAGGTCTGCCACCACTTCATCGTCGCCTGGGGTTTGAAAGTCAGTGGGGGTAGATGAGAGGTGTTGTGAAAGTGGGTATTCTCACCGTAGAAATCAGAATCGTCCGAACTCATGACCATATCTCGTATCACATGAGTCTACCGGATCATATCATAAAAGGCAAGGCTGGACGTAGAGAAACGAGAGTCAAACCAGTTGAGTCTCTTAAGTGGAACCACTATAAAGATTGTCTTAGACAAGAGGCAGTTGTAGACTTGAGAACTGGTAACGGGATACCAGAAACCCATATGAAGGCTAGTTATACATATGTATATCGGATGATGGTACGTTGTGACTGAATGGAAGCCGGGCAGGGCTGCTGGGGTACAGGGGACCTTACACCATGTTGTCGGTAACGTCCCAATGTCAGTGCTTCACACGGCGTAAAGAGGTGCTAGCCGGGTTACCGGGCGCTAGAGATTGCCGTATGTAGTGAAGAGGCTGCACTAGACCAGGGTCCAAATAGCGGGGATGGTTCCGAGCCGCTCCCCTCCACGAGCTCAAAAATGATATCTCATAAAACAAGCTCGGGCATCAAGGCAATAATAAGGCAAGCTGCAGCTAGAGTTCTACTGTGTGCCTAATTCCAGTATATTATATTCAGTCACATGTGCGTATCAAAGTCCCTGGCGCACAGGGTTTAGGTCATAGACCGCTCAAGAAGTTTCTGGACCCTGTCAGCACCTCACGGAAAGGACAAGACCATGGAAGCAGACGGGCGTAGCATCTCATCATGGATATCTTTGACTCTAGATCTTCCGCCGAGTTGTATTGAGTTCTGTCCGGCTTCTCCAGATCATTTCGTGGTCGGCACATACAACTTGCAAAAAGAAGAAGCGTCAGATGCAACTGTTTCTGCGGATGAGGATGCCGATGAGCAACAACTGGCAAGGAAACAAGCTCAAAGCCGGAATGGCAGCCTTGCCGTGTTTCGACTACACAAGAGATTCGGCCTGTAAGCCACCTGCATCTTTCTCCTTCGAGTCACATCCTGACATCATGTTCTACCGGATAGAACGATGATAGAGATCATCCCCTATCCCTCTGCCATCCTAGACCTCCACTTTCATCCTCACCGAGGAAACGGTGAGGTGTTTGCCGTCGTTTCTAGCACGGGAACTCTTTCATTCTTCAAAGTATACGGCAATGACTTCAATCCCTTGAGGGAGATCGTTACCCATAAACCACTTGATATGGACGAGGGAGTGCTTTTCCTGTCCTGCGCATGGCACCCCAGCATCCCTGATCTTCTAGCCATCACAACCTCCAATCATGAGGTCCACATCCTACGCGTGGACGAGGCCTGGAATGTATCCAAGGCGCACGCTGCACCGGTGATAACTCATACACTAGAGGCCTGGACCGTGGCATTCTCGCCATTCTTGACGCAGCCCTCTCGGAACGAGGCCGATCCACAACAGGGAGAACAGGGAGGACCTCAGTCTTTCATGATATTCTCGGGGGGTGATGACTCGAAGCTACTGCAGACGTCTTGTGAGTATGGGCCTGTCCGGAATGACGAAGATGATGAGATTATTCAAACACCCTGGCCTACTGTTTCGATAAGGGGCCATGAAGCAGGTGTGACTGCTATACTGCCACTGAATTTGAAGCTTGCTGATGGCTCTGACTTGGTTGTCACGGGAAGCTATGATGATCATATAAGAGTGTTCTCTATACCTAGTCAAGAGGGAGGGATAGGCTTGCAGAAGCCCAGAATAGTAGCCGAAGAAAACCTAGGCGGGGGTGTCTGGAGGCTTAAACTGGTTAAGTTAGAAGAGATAGAAAAGGAGGGCACATCAGATGAGGCACAGCGGTGGCGCGCGCTGGTTCTTGCGTCGTGCATGCATGCGGGATCCCGGGTTCTGGAAATCTCAGGTGACTATGCCGGCGTCTGCGAGGTCAAGGTTATGGGACACTTTGAAGAGCATAAAAGCATGAACTATGCCAGCGACTTCCTGCCAGGAACAGAACTTGGCGGGCAGATTCTTCATTGCGTATCGACAAGTTTTTACGATAAATTGTTATGTATATGGAAATATGAATAAAGACCATGTATAACAATAAGATAGTAGCAGTAATCGTATAATGAATGAATAGCTAAAATCAGTTCGTCTAGAGCCTCTTGCCGTTACATAAAGTCATAGGCTACCTAGCAAGTATATCCCCAAGGACCAACATCCGAGCCTACCCAGATTCCGACCTGTCCACCTTGCTGTCAATTCTTTATCCGCTTTCGGCTTCATCTGGCTTGTCCTCTTTCACAGGTTCTACACGCCGCTTGATGGACTTGACAACATATGCATACCTTGTCACAAGCTCCTCCTTATTTGTCGCATCCGGGAATAGTACGGAGACCCAATCCCATTCAGTGATCTTCGTGAGTAATGATGTCTCCTCGGTACTGATGTCGCAAATCCGAACGTCTCCGTTGCCGTCCCGACCGGTGAGCTTTGTAGTCGATACCTCCGGAACGGAAGGCAAGCCAAGCAACTCCTGGAGTTTTTCGGGGCTGTCCAGTGGGCCACTGCCGTCTTCGCCGATTATGACTGGGAATCGCGGCGTGGGTGGCTTGACTATCTCCTCCCCCTTTTGGTAGGCTTTTGCTAGTAGTGCGAATTTCATCGCCATACCTGAGACTCGCCCATCCTCTTGGGGTTCAATGCTAGCCTTTCCTAGCTTCATCCTCAGGTCCTCGGCCATGGCGATGCTAGATTGAACCCGTCGTAGCCAGATTAAACATAAATTTGAGATAGAGAACGCATATATGGTGATGGATTGAGTTGTGCAAGATATTCGACTTATGAGTATAGAGAGAGATTGGAGTCTCAAAAGATATCTGAGATGTTTGGGTCGAGATTATTTATAGTCATGAAGGTATCTTTTTTTGGTCTCTTGAATTAATAACGGATGTTGGTGTGATCTTGGCAGTTGGTACCTACTGCAAGTTACTAGCGTTGGCTAATTCGCCTCCTCACGCCCAAAGGGCGTTGCGCTTTAATTAGAAAAAGTCCCTAGTAATTGAGAAAATAACTGGGGGTTTCAGGCTACTTAGATTTTGGTGTAGATCACGCACGAATAGAGGTAGTTTATATATTATAATAATCCCAATATCACAATAATCTCGCATTTAACTATTACAAAAAGTAAAGCTTTAAATAGTGAAGCCTTCTATAATTATAGGGGACTTAGTAGATAAAAACCCCTATATTTATAGCAGTCTTACTAGCTAAGCTAGTATAAATGCCTTATAGTATATTAAATCGACGTTTTGCTTAAGAGATCAGTAGGCTGAAACGAATTAAAGTATCAGAAATATTTAATTACCTAAAGCTATATAAGTCTATAAGCAGGTTACTAACAAGACGGTTGTATCTACTAGCGTTACGAATTACTAGGTACTTTTCCTAATTAAAGCGCAACGCCCTTTGGGCGTGAGGAGGCGAATTAGCCAACGCTAGTATAACTACATAACCACCAACGGTGAACCAACAAAGTGATCATCCGGTCCACTCTTTTATGTACAAGAAACCAGGAATAGTCATGCTTTCCCTATAGATGCAACAGTGTTGGCTGTTATGCGCCACTGGCATTCATTCTCGTCAGCTGCTGATGTTGGTTACTGATTGTAGTTGCTATTCGATTCTGATACTACAACATTTGGACGTGTTCACAACTCGACCTAGCCTCCTGTTCTAAGGCCTTTGTTATAAGCATTCTAAAAGTACAGGTCACGCGAAAGTAGCTGGCTGTCACGAGATGGACTTATGAGTAACAAAACGATAGAGTCATTGCACGAAGAACTAACTAAAAGGTTGTTCGAAGAACAGCCTCTATATGCAAATCCCTAACGAGAAATCCCAACACCGGCCAACACAACTATTGCTAATCGCATATACAATGAGTGATCTAACAGCGTATGTACACGCAGGAAAACGTAAAGGCACATGCTGAACCTATATATCGAATTGTACACAAGTCCAACCATGTTTCTGCTTTGTATTCGTGGCTAAGACTTCATACCAGCACTAGTTTGGCCGTAATATAGTTTCCAAGCCCTGTATCCCATATCACGTTCTATTTCACTTGTTATGACTTCAGGCGTACGACTTATTTTGGCAACATTGGGTTGGTTCTCATGTTCTTGGTTAATACTTCATCCATGACACACATGAACTCGGTACTAGAAATATCGATGTTAGCTAGAGGAAAAAAGAAGATAGACAGTCATAACTGACACCTAAGAATGAGGATAAAAACAGTAGATATCCTGGTACGATGAAGCCTTTTATTTCTGCAGATAATATCGATTGCTCGGTACATTTCCAAGAGCAAAATCTTCCACAGCTTACCAGAACTCACCACTCGATAAACGATTGGTTTCCCCCTTTCCAGCCATGGCCTCCTCTGCATCTGGTTCAGCTCCTAAACATAGTCTAGCCTTTGGCCTGGAAATGGAACTTCTCATCCGCCCTAAGGAAGATACCAAGCATGATCTTGCCAAGTTAGGCTGGGACCAGAATGTTGGACCTAGCCATGAGGACGAAGGGCTAAAGAGCAAGAATCGATACTTTGTCCATACTCTGGTAGCTGAAGATATTACGAGGAGTGGTGTCGGAGCAAGCACCGTTACAAATAATTACAGTGACTGGACAGTGGAAGATGAAACAGCTCTTGGTGAAACTGATGATTATTGTAAGATGCACCCTATAAAGTATGGCGGCCTTTCACAATTAGTTAACCGACACTTTCTAGGGCGCGTTGAGATCATCTCAAGGACGCTGACCACAACGGAAAACTGGCAGGACGAGGTCGATCGTGTATTCAACGCCTTTGATAAGAAATGGGAAATTCGACTCACAAAGGGTTGCTGTATGCATATCCATGTGTCACCGGGTCGAACAACCAGATACGTTCCGAAGCAACTTCAAGGCATCGTCATTGGAATCGGTGTATTTGATGACGCAATCACAAAGGTCATGCCAAAAGAACGGAAGAACATCGGATGGGCTGTTTCAAATGTCCATTATTCAAATGACTACAAGAAGAAATATGAACAGGTCTCGGACAAAACCTGGGTACCGTTTTTTAATTATGTTCGCAAGCTAAGTTTCCCCAATATGTTCCATCTAACTATGGGGTCTACAAGAAATTTGTCATGGAACTTTAGCAACGTCACTCACACATGTGGTACCGTGGAGTTTAGGCGGCCCCCCGGTGTCAAAAGTGCGGCAGAGGCAAAGCACTGGGCTGGCTTTACACTTGGTTTCGTTTCTGAAGCCATATCACATGATTACGAGCATTTCAAATCCAGGAAAGACGATGCCTCCGTTGGAGAGCTTCAAAGCTTTATAAGCACTGGGTTAGCCGCCCTTGGAGAGCAGTGTAAAGACTCCATTGACACCAAGACCCTGGTAGAGGATACGTCTACTCCTGACATATATGACACTGTCGAACTGCTAGAACTTGAGAAGAAGAAGAAAAACAAGGAAAGCACCTATGTGAAGAAGGTTTGTGACACCACCTAGATTTTTCCGTCAGATGAAGACATTAATGGGTTTCATCGTAGGCAAACTCACGTCCTAACACCCCAGTTACTTCTGAATGAGCAGAATCTGACACCGCAAAGACCAAAATATCCTAGACAAGAATTCACAACGGTCTAGCCATCACAGCCCAAAGTCAGATATTTGTCCATTATTAACTGGGGTAGAGAATTGACCCCTGTATTACGATGTTTCCAACGAGACAAATAAGCCAAGGAAACATTTAATCTTGGGCTCTTTTAAGATTTTCTAGCATCTAAACTCGTTACTTGTTTGGCGTAAATGGTTTTTGGTTTTCTATTCTATAAGAAAAATTTAATGGAAAGGGGGTGAGAAATGATGGTATCTGCAACTTTTCATTTTCTTCAACTATTTGCTAGTCACTCATTAGATATTTATGGATCAAATACCTTAATCTATTAGCTTTAAGCTATTTACTTTTACAATACACTCATATCTCTCCAAAATTCAATCCCCATGCGGAAGCATATACATCATCCTCTGACGTTTTGCTTAGGTATTTCAGTGCTCTGTAATCATGTCTTGAGCTAGTTCAAGTGTGATATCAGCTGCTTCAAGTGATCTCAGTCCAATGGCTAGATTCTAGAGACCCGAGCTTCTTGCGGTAGCTGATGCTCATTAGCTCAATTATCAATTCCCATGGCAGCACAATCTTAGTTAAACTGATAGAGTAGAATACAAAGTCTGTACTGCTTGCTTCGAGAAGTTGAGCTGCTGACATGATGCTGGTCGCAGTCTAGTGAAGAGGACACGAAGCAGTTTATATATGATATGCTATAGCTATTTGCACGAACTCAATGCTTCCTTTTGACTCAGTTTGATTGTTATATCCCAGATGCTCTAGTTTACATAATGTATATAATATTCCTAGCACACTGATTTAAACATGATTACGCTATACCGCAATTGTAAGAGAAATTTTATTCCGTCTACTGTCCTTCAAGGCAGTCTCAAACTAAAGCCTCATGCATGTTGGGTATCTAGGCTTACTAAACACTAGAGTTAAACTCTTTCTATGGAATATCCGACTTCGTTTCTAGCTTTGTCGAAGAATAGCTTCATAGAACAAATCTACACATACATTGAGGAAAGGTCTTAACTCGTTACGACAGTCAATGCGTGCGGCTCACAGGCATATAATCTGCTATAGAGGATATTTATATTACGGCAAATACCATCGATGATTAAGCCAATCATGAGTCTCTCCTAGCTGGCACTAATGTACAATGTTATAAAAGCTACTTTATTATTATATCACTTGAAAAATCAATTATATTTTAAAAGGAGTATTTGAAAATCTTTTATTGGCACCTCTATATAAAGAAGGGTCCGCCGAGGCGAGGCTCTACGATAGTAGTAACGAAGAGCCCCCTTGTAGTATTTTGCTGAAAGTGGTCATTTATCCGTGTACGATTGGTCAGAGACGCAGGCAAAGGAGAAGCAGTGAGACACACTTAGTTCATCCGAGACTGGGGCCGGCCCGGCCCTTAGTGGGGTCGTGTGAAGTCGGCATGCTGGGCATACGATCCATCTTAATATGGAGCGACACTTACATGCATGGGCTGAATCATGCAAAGAGCTGCATTCCTGTCTCTTCAGACGGCAAAGGGAAAAAAATGAGGAGAGCAAATGGTAGAGGGTGAGATAGAGAGAGAGAATTTATTAATGTATACCATGATTTTTGCCCACAAAATTCTGATGTCACGTCACATAAATGTTGGAGTGGATGCCGAAGAGCCCGGTGCCAGGATCCCGGGAAGGTATCGTGTAACTTAATCTGGACCTAGTGTCCTCGCCCCATCTCTTTCTACATTAGCTTGAATCAGGTTTTAAGGCCTACTACGTTGTAGCAAGTATGGAACGCCCTAGGAACTATGTATTCCCGTTGTGAAGTTACACCTGGCCGTTTACCTAAGTTCTAGGTTGATAAAGTCCAGGATTCTAAGTCAATTAGAGTATCACAAGATAGATTTCAACGTTTTATATGTGATCGAAAAGGCTAGCAGGATCCTGGACAGTCTCATTCATGGAACCATTCGCTATTTGATAATGCCAATAGCAAATATGTGCATGCTGGGGTCTCTAAAATTATCCAAAGCATAAGATCCCACTAAGTAGGTAGTTATTTTCATACGTGAGGTTATTATAAGCAACCGACGGGACAGAATCCTTGCCTTATGCCAAGCCTTGTTCAAGTATCACGTCCACATAACCTAGGTTAGTACTACCTAATGAACTGCACAACACATTTCGTCACCATTCTGAAAGTATCGCGCAGCGCATACGGTATCATCGACAAGACTCCATCAAACCGAAATCGAGACGGCCACGGTAACCTATGCGAGAGCTGACGGATTTGCATTCCCGGGGCGGTCTAACAAGGTTAGATAAAACGCCTACTTTGCCCTTCTAAAGATGGCCCAGGTCGCGCTAAGTCGTATTACGACAAATTTGACGATAATATGTAACTATCGTATACGTACGAAAGCCTTTGACTTGCAGGCGGCCATAGCGAGGTCGCTACGTTGGATACGCCATTGGTCTGTTCGAAGGCTTTGAAGAGTATTGATAATCTGGTAGGTGAGATTTATAATCAGAAAGGTGTATGTAGCTGTCAGATGAAACAGGCGCAAAGGCTGCAAGCAAGGCGTTTATATGAGGCAGAGCTGGATTAAGTCGGTTTGCGTTGCACAGGTGACGATTCTTGTCTCACACTGAAGCGAGGCTAGAAGAGCAAAACCAAGTACAAGAAGTCATACGGGTAACTAGGCCGGAATAGAAGTCTTGGTTTGTAACAGACATTGTCGTTTACTTGTCCTATAGAACACAGATATGTTTGTGATGCACCGACTCCCCGTTGGTAGTTGTGGTCCGAGGACTAGTGCTCGCTAACTAGTACCTATGAAGAAGCTGCCAACACCACAGTCAGTGAAACCTGGAATAAACCCAGCTTATAGTACCGTAGTGTGTATGTGCCTGGAAGAATACCCAGAATGATGGTGGATGGCAGATGGAAAGTTGACAGTCAGGGATGATTATAGCGGCGGCGGCGGACCCCGCTAAGAGTTGTTTAAAGGTGATCGCCCATAATTAAGCAGGTGCCAGACTTTACCAATTCGGACATGTTCGCTAATTTCAGCCAATCAGAAAATCCCCGGCTCGCTTATCGATGCAACTTTACTTCGCAGTTCTCTACCACTTCTGCCACTCTGCCACTCTGCCACTCTGCCACTCTGCCACTCTGCCACTCTGCCACTCTGCCACTCTGCCACTCTGCCACTCTGCCACTCTGCCACTCTGAACTCCTACCCTGAACTTTCAACACACCACACAACTACCTACCTCCATAGTAGGTACCACGTTGCTTAACTATTACTACCTACCATTACCTCCCTATCGCTTCTTAACCGATTTCGTGCTGCTTGCTACTGTGACTCGAGTCGACTATTCCTTCGCATACCTAGCTGATGCTACTGAGGACTTGACGTTGAATTTTAAATCCAGTGCCACCAACGCCTATCCTCATATATTTTCTATTCGTGGTACGTAATCTGACGGTAGCCGATTTCCCGTCCTCTCTGCCTCGGTACACCGCTGCTTAAAGATATCATCATGGGCATGAGACAGTCCCGTGCGGCGTGCTCATCATGCAACCTCGCTTGTTGGAGTCCAATGACCACATACAAGCATCGCTGCTTCGACTTACATACTACGTGAAGAGGCGCTTGATAATGCTTCGATGCCGAGCTCATCTAGAGCTTCTTGCTAAGTCCTTAACGCGCGGGATCAGTGCGCTATGTGACTAGGCGTTCAACTAACCACGGCCACGTACGACCCATCGCAATTTAGAGTCCACTCAGCCGCCAACTTCCCTACATACTATTGCGTACCACCGATCCAAGCTATCGGTCACGAATGCAATGGAACTTCTGGAAAGATTCCGTCGGTGTCTTGGCATTCGTTGTCTTTTTGACAAGAGTGGAACGACCATACCATACCCACGTTGCGAATACTTGGCATGTCGTTTCACATCAGAGGAGCAAAGCAACACCGTCCCTTATTATGCACATCCCCGAGGTCTCTTCAGATTAGCCCTCTGTAGCGCCATGATTTGTGACAGAGCTACGCCCCCATTAGGCGAGTATTGACCGTTGTTCTCCTAGGCTCATCGGGACCCACGAGTCGCCGAACACTGCTATTCATGTCTCTCTTCGTCAGCAACGACGCCTCATTCGTCGGGAAACGACGTTTTGTATTCCATACTCTCCTTAACATAGGCGCCTGTCATCTTTTTAGACATGTCATATTGTATAATCTTGTCCTTCCAATTCTTAATCAAATTTACCCTCGGGTCTCAACGGTTCTTTGCTTCCTCTACGTTGTCATATTAAGGTCATTCTTGGGGCTTCTTTTCGTCAATAAGTATTGCATATCCAACTGTTCCTATTACTTCAAATACGCATTAAACAAATCTGTGGCATAGCATCATTGAAGTATTGTCTTGTGGACACGAATATCTTCAGTACAGTCAGTGGTCTGATAGTCTCTGCATCCTCTCACACGTCGGTAAACTCATATCATCGGGGGTATTTGCGGTCAGAAAATCTTGCTCGAATTCCTTTCAGGAGGTTCTTGTCTTGGCATATGACTGGGTTAATTATCTCGTCCAAAAAGCCTATTCGTCGTTGTCTATCCAGGAGCAAGTACCCGTCTTAATATTCTGTATTAAGCAACTGCCTACGGTAGCATCGCGTCTTCGCCTATCAGAAGATAGATGTCACGGATAGAAATTATGCGTCCGAGTCCCAGGGTGGAATTAGCGCCACCTACCGACCCTTGGTCTGTCGTCGCGAATCCTCGTTGTCCCTTTCTGTCACTCCACATTTCCGAGTCTGCTCTCTCTAAACCTCATATATCCAAAGATGATATTTCTGGCCTGGCATGTCCCACAAGACAATGGTCTTCATGTCAACAGATATCTTTTATTTCACGAACTGAGCGTTCGTCAACCGGCTATCCTATGAACCGACCTCCACCACTCGAGTCTATGCGATCAGTTATCGGAAATGCTCTTCCTAATGTCACTATTGAGTCTATCCATGCCTTGCCGACTGATAGACTACAAAGACTCTTCAGTGTCAAAGTATCCGATGGCAGAACACTTATTCTCAGTTTACCCATGCCGTTAACGGTAAGGCTACTGCGCTCGGAACAGGCACTGACCTTCTCAGAGGCGCTGGTCATCAAGTGGATTCTTAGTATGGTGCTTGAGACTTCTATCCAGCCTAAAAATCCCCTGGAAAGGGGCTTCGACGTTAATTCACGAATCGGGGATACGTCGACGGAATGGGGGCAAAATATCGACCTGGGAGGAACAAATGAACCAGCAGGAGAACCAAGGGATATCCTCAGATACCTTCCTCTACTGATTACCCATTCTTCTTCATCAACAGACTTAGGCACCCCCTTCAACTTTTTCGAACCGACAAAAGGGACACCTATATCCAAACTCATTGTGCCTGTGACGACGTCTGAAAGGAAGATAATCGACTTTCAAGTCGGCCAACTATTGAGAAAACTCTCTGGGTTTACATCACCAAACAGGACTTTCGGGTCAGCCGCGGCAGTCATCGACTCGGAAACAATATCTACGGAGTCGCACAGAGCACAGAGTAGCGTCGGTCATTGTAGCGTAGAAACTTGGAAACAGGCTTTTCACTCGTTATTGGAGGGAATCCTACGAGACGCCGAGGACATGGCTGTGACGATCAGCTACGAGCCGATTAGGGGCCATTTCACCAGACTGAGCCATTATCTGGATGCCGTTGTGACTCCTCGACTGGTCATACTAGACGCAAGCGATGATTCAAATATTCTGGTAACGAGATCCACGAAGTCTACTGAATCGGGCGAGGGAAAACACACACGGTCGACGTCAGACCCAGGAACCAAGCGAAGCAGCCCGCCTGTCCCGCCCGAGAACCCGATCAGTACGCGCGGCCACCAAAGCGAAACACAGGAGCCAGCCGCCGAACAGTCTACGCCGAACATAAACGTCACGGGCCTTCGCGACTGGAGCAATTGCATGTTCGGCGACCCTCTCATCGCCACCGTCTTCAGCCGGACCCCCACGCCGGAATTCCTTGGTGGCTTCCGCCGGCCGAGGAACCCCCATAGAGGACCCGGTGCTGAACCCGGACGTGCCGCCGGCAACGACGACCTGTACGACGACATCATCGAGGACCGCGAGAACGCACCGGCACGCCTGCTGCTCTACGAGTGCTACCACGCCACGGCGGACGTCGTGAGGCAGTTCTACCGCCCCAGCGCCGACAGCAGCGAGCGAGAGATCGCAGCGCGCAGACGTCTGGCGGCAGTGTTGGCGCGTCTCGAAGACGTCGACGAGGTGACGGGGAAGAGGCCGAGACGGGGTAGTGGTGGTGGTGGAGAAGAGACGTGGCCGTGGCCGGTCAAGAAAGCCAGGGGGGATACGCCCGACCCGAGGGAGTCGGAAGGCAGAAGATGAAAGAGACTACGTGAAGTGAATTAAAGGGGGGCAAGGAGGGTCGGGTAGGGTGGTACAAGCAAGGGGTCAGTCACATGAGCCCCGGAGACACCGAGGCTGGGAATGGTTGGATCGGGTATGCTACGTGTATATACAGGGAAGGCAAAATAGGAAGGCTTTGGCGTAACTTCCTTCACATATTTACTTCGTCCCACATGGATGTATATACTAGGTAGTATCTCTAGCTACTTAACAAAATTGCACGCACGCACGCACCAAGGTAGGCAAGCAGGCAGGCAGGCAACTAGCTAGTCGTTGGTAGAAGATTATTCAGCATTTTATCTTGATCCCGCCACGCTTATTTACTCTTGTAGCATGTCTATGTTGGCAGTCCATGGTGACACCATACACGCGATGGGGTATGTGGCACTACGCGCACCGCCCACGTGGCTCCCGTAGCTATCGCGTAGTGCTGTCCTGTCCTCTTTCGTTGCTCATTCGTAGATAAAAGGCCGTGCTACAACTATGACTACGACAGCAAAACCCTGATCTCGCCCGTGGTCCTTGGGAACAGCGCCCTTAGGCTCGGCGATGACTCATCACCGCCGTCCCGATCCGCCGTCTGTCCTTCTTCTTCTTCCCCCTGCTCGGCCAACTCGTCGGCGAAGATGAGCATCTCCTCGACGTGCTCGAAGTCGACGCAGAAGCGGTCGGCGGCCTCCTCGGTGATCTCGCGCGCGAGGCGCGAGTCCTGCAGGTGCTTGACGTTCTCCATGGCGTCCATGATGGCGGACGGCAGGAAGTCGTCCAGGTTCTGGCTCGCCTGCGTCAGGGCGTCGGGCCGCAGCGCCGGCGCGCGCGCCATGGCCGCAGCGTCCTCCTTGGTGTCGCGCAGGGGCGCGAGCGCCGCAAAGAGCGCCTCCAGTCCCGACTCGGCCCGCAGGAAGCCGTACTGGCTCTCGACGAGGCGCCCGCTGTGCTCGCGGATGGCGGATTGCAGGCGCGACGCGCGCGCGGCTGTGAAGGCGAAGGGGTGCAGGGCCTCCTGCGCGGCGAGTAGGCAGTTGATGAGGAAGATGGAGCGCCGCGGGGGCGGGTGGATCGTCTCGGCCATGTTCTCGCAGCCGGACATGAAGGGGTCGAAGGATTCGGCGATGATGGGCGCGAAGTCGGCCTCGCGGTCGCCGTCGGAGGCGAGTGAGGTCTCGTACGTCTTCATGATGGCCGTTAGCTGCTTGAGGGAGTCCTGGAGGAATTCGGGCGGTCCTAGGTCCGAGGGTGTGTGCTGGAATTCGCCTTGGAGGGTTGTGATGTGGTCGCGCATAAGAGAGCGGAATTGCCGGAGCGCTTCCGTTTCTAGGTTTGCCATGGACTGGAGCAGGACCGAGTCATTGCCGAGTAATTTTGAGAAGGTCACCCGGTAGAAGCTGAGAAGGTTGGCAAGTTTGTATGCCAGGATGGTCTCCTCGTTGGTCTGGATGACTTGCTCAACTCGTTGCCTCAGTATACGTGCTGCGCCTGACACGTCTCTATCTACTAATTCATTTAGAGCTTTCACCGCGTCGAACTCAGCCGGCCCATCGCTCTCATCAGCCATGAGGCTCCATAACTCATTTTCGCGCCCTTCTTGGATCCCTTTAGCGATCTCGTTTCCGTCCGATACGAACAGGACCTCGAGAGCTTCCCGTTCGCTGACCGTTGCCGAATGCGTCCATGCGAGCATGTCTCCTACATATCGCAACGGGTCATGGGCAACTAGTTCGATGGGCTTGACCGAGTTGTCCTTTGCGCCAGATGCCGAGGTTCCAGTTAAGGCTAAGTAAATAGCGTCCGAGAGGATCTGTTCTCTGGCCTCCGCAAAGAACTCTAGACAGTTCTGGAAGAGGGATGGCCGCTCGGCCAGCACACGGATTGCTCGACGAATAGACGCATTAATCTGCGGATTTTCTAAATTAAGCGTCTTAAACTCCTTCTGTATCCAGCGATACAGTTTTTGAAAAGCTTGGTTCAGATTTTTGGACGTCTGGTCCATGATCTCGAGACCCAATGTCTGACTTTCGAATCCGAGAAGAAATTCACAGTCTTTTCTAATGCGTTTCGCCTTTGCCAGGACCATAAAGAATTGGTCGTCGACGGGCTCAGCTGTCAGTGTCAATGAGGCGACCTCGTCCTCAGAGAGAACAAAATGCTCGCGGAAGGCTTTCAATACCTGCTGCTTCGTCTCGATGTTTTGCCTTTGCGTCATAAGAGACGAGGCCTCCCCAAGAGTGGAGGCCGTCGCTTCATGGGCTGATGTAACATGTCCCCTCATCTCCTGGTAGCTCTTATTGAGCTTGTCGATGGTAGTCCCAATCCTTCGCAATTGCTGGTCGAATGTTACTATATCCTCCCTATAGTAGGGCAAGTTGGGACTGTATTCTAAGTGCAACTCACCTCGGCCACTCGTCCGAACTCGGTGATAATTTTCCCATTGCTGTCGATGACCTCCTTCTGGACATCTAGGCGCAGTTGCCTCCGGGTCTCGGCGCTGTGGGTAACATGGCGCTCATCCAACAGCGCAAGAGACTCGCGAAACTCGGCATCCGCATAGGAAGTTGACAGAACAGTCGTTATCTTAGATGAGACGGGATTTAACGAGGCCCGTGCCCCAGAACCTCCAGCAGGGGGCGACAGCGGCCCTGGGGACAATGGCCCTGGCGATGATGTCCCATCCCGTGGTGGCAGATGGATTGAGCCGAGGCCGTTTGAGGCCATGTTTCCAAATGGCTAGAACAATCTCTCGTCTAATAATTTCAAAGCATCCCGTATAAGTGATGCTAAGATGGACAGCAAAATACTAAACCTACTTGACGCTCTCTCATTATTGACCTTGCAAATTATAAGCTGGGCGTTGGATGAGATTGATATGTATACGCATATATGTACAATCACACCAATGAAGATGCATATCTCCAATGTAGGAGTGTCAGATAGGTGTCACCCGGCAGAAGCTGTCAGAAGCTGTCAGAAGCTGACACCAACGTGTCAATGAATTGGAGCTAGCTAGTGGCTAGTGGGGAAGGGCAAGGCTATGCATGTACAACCCCTGTCCAATGACTTCACTCGGGCGCTAATGATAACAATGATAACAATGATAGCCTGATAGCAATACCTATCGATAGGCGATAGCTATGCGTATTAGGCAGGCTAGGTACCTAGGTAGCAGGGCAGGTAGCCTAGCAGCCCTAGTGATAACGCATGCGTCTGCCTCATCCCCAGTACTGCAAGTACATACATATCGCCCAGTCATCCATCCAAGTCGGTAGGCCTTCAGGTGATCAGCAACCACTACCAAATTACTTGCACACCTGATTCTCCTCAGACACACCGGCAATCACAAGATCTTCTTCTCGCCGTAATCTGGATATGTGGTTTTAGGCTTGGGACCGATTACTTGCATTCTCCTTCACTACTTTCTCTCTTTCTCATTCTCTCTGTCTCTGCGTCTCTCTTCACAACTCCAGCCTGAACTTAGGTGCTGAAGTGCTTGGGTACTTTTATACGCCGTGCTAATTCAGAGTTCTTCTGCCCAAGATCATTTAACCTTTAACGTTAAACCGATTTCGCTTCGCTCGGAGATTGCTTTCTACTCTCGCATTCTTAAACTGATCATGATTTGGAAAATACCCTGAATCATTAGTTTCATCGCACAAGGAGAACTTGGCGACTCTACCTCACAGTAAAATTGACACGATGCCTCCGAACCTCTTCTCCCGCCTCGTCCCGTCCACCGACCACCAAGCCTTCTACGACGACCGAGATGGCGATGTAGAGAGCAGAGCTGGATTGGCACTAGATGAAGAAAACCTGGCACATAATTTCCGCGATGACGAGCTCGATCACGCCGACGCCCTTGGCCTTGACGAAAGTCGCGTCTCGACAAGGAGTCCCACCGCCGCCATGAGAGAAGCTCGTCGTGGTGCTCCAAGAGCAGGCAGGCGAGAGGTGAGACCACGGTGGTCGACACCAGAAGAGGATGGAGATAATGATGTGCCCGCTTCCCTCTTAGTGGAGGGTCCCAATGCTACCACCTCGAAGCTCGATACACCCAGAGCCAACCCTCGGGGACCCCGAAACCCTACCCTAGCTGGTCCTTCACGAAGGATACAAGCGCAGTGGGAGACTGCACAGGCACACCAGAGATTGCATCAAGATGATGATTACGGTCCCTCTCCTGACCGTCGTCAGTCAGGACTCCCCACCAGGCGACCAGGCTTGACCGCCAGCCCTAAAGACAAGGCTATGTTTAGATGGGCTAATGTCTCAAATCTGGACGTCTTCATTAGGGACGTGTATGATTATTACTTAGGAGCAGGGATATGGTGTATCCTGCTCGAACGCTTTCTACATCTGCTGTGAGAACCCTAAGTCGTATACTTCCTTGCTTGAAGATCTCCGGCTCACATCATACAGGAAGGTCGTATTCCTCGCCATCTTGCTCACCTTGCTGTCCCAATGTATAGACTATAGCAAGATCAGGGAGAGCAAGAGTTTGTCACAAATCATGATCCCGCAATGTACCAAGCACATGTGGGGAATTTGGAACCTGAGTCTCTGGTTCTGCAGTTTTTATTTCGTCTGGAAGACCATTCAGTGGGTTCTTGACATACCACGTTTATTACACATCCGCGACTTCTTCGTCTACCTGCTCGAGATTCCGGAAGATGACATGCAAACCGTCTCTTGGCAGGACGTGGTGTCCAAAATTACTGCCCTTCGCGAGGAGAATGTCAAGACCGCGACTAGTATCACGCCATCGCAACAGCGTTTTCTTTCCAAGCAGCTAGGGCAACATGTGGCGAGCCAGTCCAAGGAGAGGCTCGATGCTCATGACATTGCGAACAGGTTGATGAGACGGGAGAATTACATCATTGCACTTTTCAACAAGGACATACTCGACCTTTCGGCACCAATTCCCTTTCTACGTAATCGGCAATTGTTTTCTAAATCCTTAGAGTGGACTGTTCAGTTTGGAGTTCTAGACCTTGTATTCAACGAGGGTGGCCAGGTCCACCAACGAGTCCTCAAATCGGATCACCGTGGGCATCTCAGTAGAGAGATGCAAACGAGGTTCACTTTTGCTGCGGTCATGAATCTTCTCTTCGCCCCCTTCCTGGCATGTGGCCTCCTTATTGACTTCATTTTTACATATTACAATGTAAGTGCCATCCTCGTGTAGAGTACGAACGATTACATGCTCATATATTTTCTAGGAATTCAAAACCAACACATCATCTCTGGGGGCTAGACAGTATACTCCCCTTGCGAGATGGAAATTCCGGGAGTTCAATGAACTTCCTCACCTGTTCGAGGAACGCCTCAACATGTCCTACCCTTTTGCGAAGCATTACATTGATCAATTTCCTAAAAAGAAAACTGAGTCGGCAGCCCGGACGGTCCAGTTCTTCGCCGGCGCCCTTATTGCAGTTCTTGCTATTGTGGGTTTCTCCGATCCGGAGATGTTTGTGGATTTCGAACTCTTCCCTGGAATGAATGCATTTGCATTCGTGGCACTTTTGACGACGATATGGGCGGTCGCTCGCGGTCAGATATCAGAGGAAAATGACGTGTTCGATCCCGAATATGCGATGACGAATGTGATCGAGTATACCCATTATCAGCCAGACCAGTGGAAAGAGCGACTTCACAGCTACGATGTCAAGGCCGAGTTCTCCGAGCTTTACAAGCCGAGAATTATTATCTTCCTCGAGGAAATCGTGGGCGTCTTAGTCACGCCTTTGGTCCTCTTCTTCAGCCTTCCGAAGTGCAGCGATCAGATTATCGACTTCTTCCGCGAATTCACGATTCATGTCGACGGACTCGGTTATGTCTGTTCGTTTGCCGTTTTCGACTTCCAAAAGGACCCTCGTAGTACCAGACCTCAGCAAGGTATTACGAGAGATGCCCGCGAGGATTATTACGCCACTAAGCATGGCAAAATGCAAGCCTCGATGCATGGATTCTTAGACAATTACGTCTACCATCCCAGAAGCGGGCTCCCTACTGGCCATCAATTAGGACCAGCAGGGCGTCACCAACAATTCCACCCTCCACCAGCTTTTCCTGGGCTAATGTCACCGACGTTAGCTGCGGACATGCGTTCCTCTCGCATCGGTCGTAGCGAAAGACCGAGAAGTCGGCCTCCTGGGCCCCAGCAGCCTAGCAGGACACCCCGCTTCGGACCAGCAGTAGCACCGTCACCAATGGCATCGATGTTGCTAGATCCTCACCACCAACCGGCGGCCTCTGTTATAGCAACACGTACCCCACAACGAGCGCGCCAGCAACGTGGTCCGTACCACCAAGGCGACGGGGATATCATCGAGGAATCGATGGAAGATGGAGGTGCCAGAAGCATTCTTCGTCGGCAAGGGACCACTTTTACTGACGATGGCGACGTAGAAGAGAGCGTCGCCCGTCTGGGTGAGTCAACCTGGGAAGGTTCACCCCATCATAGGATGAGTAGGGAGAACAGCACCGCGACCGAAGGCGAGGAAGGACCTGGGGTAGTGACCATGCTGAAGCAATTTCAGGAGGCTCACTTGAATCACAGAGGCGTGATGTAACAGCCCAGGCAAGGCCGGCTATACACGGTAGGCGTTCGGTCTGAGACTTCGTTGAGTCACATGGTTGTTAGTATTAGCGTTGTTTTAGGTATGAATACGGCGTGCACAACTGTTCGGTGTACCAAGGATACTGCATCAGGCATAGACACACATGGTCGGACTGTGGCATCATGTCTTAACGGGGGCATCATTTGACTTTCCTCGCAATGGGACGGGTTTAGAGGCCGAAGTTTAGATACATAGTATTCTTACACATACAGTAGGGTCGAGTTCCCTTTGTGCCGGTAGTTGTCACACAATTCTTGAATAGAGTAGCATTAAGCTCTTAGATTATAGCATTATATGTCAAGTGTAAGCCAGTTGTTTCTCAGACTATAATAGACAAGCCTCGTTATCGATGAAGAGGATCATTGCTCTTCGTCCCGAGATACAGTAATTTGCAGGATGATGTCACCCTTCAGTTGTTCATAGGGCGACTAAAATAGGTCCTCTCGCTTTAACAACTGCCTCGGAGTAGATACCTAGTTTCAGTAACAGCACCTCAACTTCCTGTATTAAGTGTCTTAGCTGTGTTGAAAAGCCAAGCCAATAACCCCTTTAAATGTCCATATGACACAAATATACTCAAGTTTTGCAATGCATCCATATCTGAATATGTACTCTACTAAACAAATGCAGTTGTTGACTTCCGAGATGGTAATCGTTACATCATAACTTCTCCAATTATTCTTCACAACTGACCTCACATCCTACTTCTTGAGCAACTACTAAATCTTATATGTCAATACCCATCTGTACGAACGAGAAAGAATGCCCGGGAATAAACTTTTCATCATCTTGATAGATTCGCAATCTCAATTTAACTTCCCGCCCTAGAGTATCTTATAGATATCTAGGCATGTCTTCATGATCCAGCTTCTAACAACCAGACTTTGCCGCCAACTGCCCGTTACGCGAGCACTTCTACATCAACTCACTCCTCAAGCTCATTTCAGTACAATCCAATTCACAAACCGCCATACCTCATCAAAAATGGAACCCGAAGCCAAGAAACTCGCCCTATTCGAAGCGGCCATGCAAACGGTCTACGGCCCCTACAACGCCGCCCTCTCCACCCCTGACTCCACCACCTGGACACCCCCCAGCAACCCCGGCGCCGGCGGGCACCGCGGGCGCTACCTCTGGACGGACGCCTTCGGCGTGGTCAACTTCATCACGCTGTCGCGGGAGAAGCCCTCCCAGTCCGCCTCCTACCTCGCTCTCGCGACCACGCTCGCGGAGACCGTGCACGGCGTGCTAGGACGCACGCGCGACGGCGGCGCGCAGCTGCCCGGCGCGACGCCCGACGCGCCGCTGGCGGGCGGCCTGCGCATCGGCAAGGTCGACGCGAGCGGCCCCGACGGCGACGGCCAGTACCACCACTACCTGACGCTGTGGATGTTCGCGCTCAACCGGCTGGCGCTGGCGACGGCGGACAGGCGGTGGAACGACCTCGCGGTGGAGTTGGCGAAGGCCGTGCACCCGCGCTTCATGACGCGGTGTGAGGGGCGCGAGAGCATGGTGTGGAAGGTGTCGGTGGATATGCGGCGCGTGCTGGTGCCTAGTAAGGGGCACCTGGATGATGTGGATGGGTTTGTGGTTTTTCGACTGCTGAGGGAGACGGGTCGGCGTTTTGATGGGGAGATGAGCGCGGAGGGGGGAAAGGAGAGGGTGGATTTGTCGAGCGAGATTAATGATTACCGCCGCGTCATGGCGCATACGCCTAAGTCGCTCTCGGGCGACCCGCTGGATCTCGGTATGAGTTTGTGGGTCGCGCATCTGGACCGCAGCGCCGAGTGGTCGCGCGCACTAGCTGCCGTGGGGCTTCGGGTCGCCCGGGATCGAGTAGTGCCTGCTTCGCGCGCGCCGCTGGGCTCGCGGGATCGGTATGCTCGACTGGCCTTCCGTGAGTTCGGGGCTTGTCTGGGAATCAAATGCTACTTTGGAGATGGGGAGGGAGACGAGGAGTCCCGGGACCTGCTCGAGGGTGTGGATGCTATACTCGGTGTCTGGGAGCATAAGCTGGAAGAGGGCTACGATGTGGATCTGAGGCCGATCAATCTGGTCATGTACGCTGCGGCGTTGATCCCGGGAGGTGAGTCTTTGCGCCTGATGTTGATGATCTTAAGATGCCAGGGGTGGCGATGTCTAAGCTAACTTGATGAATACAGCTTTCCGTGATGGATATCTCGGCGATCACAGCGGCCGTTGAGGAGTTCATTGATGATTCAACGACATTGAATACAGCTAATGCTTTCAAAACAGGGGAAACCATATTGGCGGCGGGGACGCTGAAGATAAAGCTAACGCAGCGATTTCTATAGTAAGCTGTAACAACCGGGGAGATACCTAGTTTCTCAATTAATGTATACTATATCATGATATCTCAGAGCCATGACTGAAATCATAGAAACCTATAACCAGTCTAGATTACATGACTTAGAATAAGATGCGCAGCACAACCCTGTGTCTCCTTTCAAGGCCGACTCTATGCCCCTGCCAACAGCGGTATCACGGCAACTCCTGTCCATACTTACATCGCCCTAGCAGATATACATGCCTAGAGCACCGTACTTGGGAAATTTTGGAGCGGATCTGGTGCCATGATCTGGTTTGACTACTGTGAACGCATTAGCGTCTCAGCACAGGAAAAGAGCGTACGGAGACTCATATCAGACGCACGAAGATATGTTACAATAGTAAAAATTCCATGTAGATAAAATAAACATCGTGTACAATTTCTTGACTATGTTTTTGGACCTGCCCACCTCTAAGTCGATCATCTTTATGCTTCAAACCCTGTTCTTCTCTCACATGTGCAATTTTTCATGTTCAAACCCCAATGCCACCAACCTCCAATATCCAGAGTCTTGGACTATGCAAATCATCTATCACGGGGTTTCTTCTCGATGCATATAACATGGAGTCAGGGCTTGTATCTGGGGTCTGAAGTCCTACCAGCCCATTCCCAATGCTCGTTTCTGACGTATATCTCGGCTGCGTGATCTCGAGCTCTGCATGGAATATATATGTGGTCTCCTCCAGGACTGGTATGGATCCGAGTTCCTCCAGGACTCATAGAACAGCTGCAACGTGTCGTCGCAGGGCACGTTGCGATAACTACTTCCAGATTTAGGGGTGAAATGTCAAACTCCTGTCGGCATCAATAAACCTAGCCTAATGTGGAAGTTTCTCGGGCAAGCCTAGGGAGAGGTGGCCATTGCTAGCGACTCGGTTTAGCCAGCCGTCAAACACGCCGCATATATCTAGCGAGATAAGATTGTGTGACTATTTACATGTGCAACTACTTACATGTGCATGGCCGAGCCGAGTGGGTCGTGAGACAGCGAATTCGTGCAGTTTGGGAACACAAATCGGGGATTCATGCCCAACACATGCGGGTCCTGATCCTCCAATGACAGATACACTTCTCTGTGATATATGTCGGAGAGAAAGTCCGCTTCGACTAGAGCAGCTGCTAGATCAGATCGTCTCGATCATCCGATGCGTTGTGAAAGCGTGGCGAAAGGAGAGAGGCCTGGCTCGGGCAGGAAGAGATAACGATGCTGATGATCTCTTCCGGAATGTTATCCATGGTTCACGGGGTGTAAGAGAGTGGATATGGGGCCAGCATTGCTAATGTAGATTGATCTTATCTGTATAATGGCCCAATGTCTCAAACATCATTGCAGCGGTGCCGAACTAACATAAGGGGTTACTTGCACATGAATGCCAAGGTAATCTACGACAGATGTTATACATTCTGTAGCCAGCTATCTTGCATATGGAGATAGATTGCAACTAACTAATATACAAGGTTACTTACGCGAAAATTAGTAAAATGATCATGAATTTAATTTGCAAGCAAGTATTCTCGTATAAGAGGTCAAGATTAGGAATAGACGAAGTCAGGGATAAGTGCAAGGACTATTAGATGCGCCCTGTAATGCAGCAGAGCCTCAAAATCGTTTATATTTAGATGACGCCAAGAACTAGAAAGTGACAATGGGAACTTGTTATTATAACTTCGGATGTCACTTTTCGCTGATCGCTTTGTCGGTATATCCTACCGGGTTTTAAAATACATAGAAACAGAAACAAAAGTGTGCTATAGCATATTTCATGAATTCTAGAGCATATTATGCTCTAGCCAAAGTGTAACCTCTACTTCTTCCAATCTATTTGCCTTTATCCGCAAGACAACCATCGATGTTTATACGAGGAACACAAGGCCAAGAAAACTTCTAAGTCTGGGAACCCTAACTACAGTCGGCACTCCGGCAGCAGTGAAGTCTTTAGCTTAGTCTAGGAGGACCTAACCATTCCGTTTCTTAAGCCCAGTTCTGCCTGAAGCGCAAACATGGAAAGGTTGTAAGTGCCGGCTGAGAGAATAGTACTAGGTCAACTAGGGTACCCCGTTTTGAGAAAAACTGTACCTAGGTAGATTCAGATATATCCCGGACATGGAAGTCGTGAGTTTCTGTTGTTCGTTCCTGCATCTAGATTACCATGTGCAACTGATGAAGAAACGGAAGGAGAGAGCTAGAGCCCCTCAACCCTTCAGAGCGTTCGGGAGGGAACTGCGAGGATAACGAGGTTAGTATCGTAAAAAATAGGGTGTTCCTTTGGGGAGAGACTGTACAGTTAATAGACATAAGAGTTTCTCATATGAATTTGGTTAATATGAAACCGGTGAGTCAGTGGTAAGTCAAGCGGGTGGTTTAAAATAGGGGAACCACGGTGGGCCAGCTATATCACATCTGATCTCCACAACATTTTATAGGGGCATACAATGGCAATGCTAAAATATATATATATTGGATGTTCATCATTGAAATATATTTCCTCGATCTCAGCTAATAGATCAATAGTCAGCTGATTCATTCTTACCAGAAAGACCTGAATTATTAAAACCAAGTAGTGGTGTATAGTCGGGACAGAGATCGAGATGAATTGGGTCTTCAGCTTAGTAATCACTTCGTAGTGTTTTTGATAATACTAGAAGAGGAGATCTTATTCTTGGAATATATCCATTGTAAGGGATGTGAAAGGGGGTATCGACAGCTGTGGGGAAGTATATTCTCCAGTTCCCAGTTTGAACTATAAATTATTTCACCGGAATTCTGGCTCAGCGCAGATATATAACCCCCAGGACAATACAGCGGTATTTATAGACATTTTTGAACAAGTCCACGGCACTGCTTATCTTATTACTAGCGGACCGACTTTGATGTAACGCCAATGAACATTCAGCTAGGGCTGTGGAAGCAAGGCCGAGAACGACCTTGTTATCATCGATCGTATGATGATGGTACGATTACCCCAGGTTTCAGAGCTGCAGAGTGCCGATCCGTGAAGCCTTACCTGACTGTCGGGTCCAAATAGAGATTGACGAGATTGTTGGCCTTGAAAGATCCTGGGGGGACCCATGTGAAGGAGGAATCTCTGGTAGAAGTCACTAGCCCATAGATTCTAGTCTGTCAGAGATCATCATGTCGGTGAACAGATCGTGGCAAAAAGGTAGGTTGGTCTCATGGATTGTCGATGAGTGCGCCAACGCAGATATCCTACTTGAAAAATAGAATCCGTCATTGCCTAGTAATTTTCGGCTCGTATTATATAAATGAATGAATTATGTATGAAGAAGGAATCTGAGAGAGACGGCTGTGTTTGGGGGCTATTCAGTAAGCAAAGGCCATGGCGCTTAGTAATGCGCCGATGACCGGAAGCCAGCCAACGTAAAGGTGTAAGGTGAGAAACTCGGTGATGCAACAGAGTGAGCATTCTTCAATTCATTTACAAAATTCATGTCATATGTACTAAGCTGGCAGGCCTCAGCTATGGCCGCCCAAGGGAGAAACCGGAGGTATTACATAAAAAGTCTTAGCGGTTCATACTTATGAGTAGGTACTTGCTGACTTAATTTACCTCAGAGAGAGACAAAAGGGGTAGAGGATCTAAAGTAAAGAGCAAGATAGAAAATGCCTACAAAATGAAGATCACAGGTTCAAATAAGAATAAACACTGTGAAACATGCACTCTACATAGATCATGTATAAGAAGAAATAAAATGAAAGAAAGTTGCTGTCAAATAGAAGAGCAAGTTCTACCTACTTTACTGTTATTAGGTAGGCATGCCTCCAGCAGCAGTCGGGCGGCTTATGTGCATCAGCGACCCCCCACAAATGCACCCAGACTTGGCCCAAGGGAGGCTAGCGTCGCTTAGCTGGTAACAGGACGCATGCCCGAGACATCCCTGCAAAGCCCGGGCTCCGACTTGCGCTTTGCCGCTGGGAGAGATTGACAGGAAAACTACACATGCAGTTTAGAGTACAATACGGATTTGAGTCTCGAATCGAAGATTTTCCATACGAACCACTTGGCACCTCTTACTTCGCACATCATCCCGCCCGCAAATCCTCGCAGTCATCGCACTCCTCGCGATATATTTCGCAACATAGAACATTCGCAATCCTGGAGACCGCCGCAGCTAAGACCCAGCCTCCCCGAGTAACCGCCAGCGCAGCCCGTCTCCCTCAACCATCCATAGACGCAAATCTGGCGCTTCAACCAAGAGCCTTCGGCGAAGGCCCCGAAGCTGGGGCCAAAATGGCCCAGCCAAATATCGCCGAGCCCGTCGAGGATTATGAGTATGTTGCCGCCATGCCACATCTATAGCTAACCAGCCGAAATCTAACGCCGCCATCTCTTCGCTAGCTACGAGTCGTTGCCGCCCAATTTTTCCCTCGCGCAGAACATGACTGCCGGAGCCTTCGCTGGCATCGCGGTATGCATCGGCCCTCCGACTACCTTCCAAGGGGCGAGGGGCTTTGTGAGCTAATGGAATGCCAGGAACATACCGTCATGTACCCGATTGATGCCATTAAGGTGCGCCATGCCCACCTGACCTTGACCTTCCCTCAATCTGGGACTGACTCATTGAGATGCAGACGCGAATGCAAATTATAAATCCCTCGCCGAATTCGGTCTACAAGGGCATGATACAGGGTACTATGCGGATAGCGAGCGGAGAGGGATTCTTGAAGCTATGGCGTGGGATGTCTAGCGTTGTGGTCGGAGCTGGTATGCCCTTCAAAAAGAGCTTGATATGGACTATTTTCTCACATTCACGACCGTCAGGACCTGCGCATGCCGTCTACTTCGCAACGTATGAGGCTGTCAAGCATTTGATGGGCGGCAACAGAGCGGGTGTTCACCACCCGCTCGCTGCTGGTAAGTCACACATGTGCACCAATTGGCTCTTGCTATACCATGAGACTAAAAATTTCATCACTTGTTTCAGCTACCAGCGGAGCTTGTGCAACCATTGCCAGCGATGCGCTGATGAACCCCTTCGACGGTAAGTTGCACGGGCTCGAGGACGGGGCAGGGCGCATGTCTAACGCGAGGCATAGTGATCAAGCAACGCATGCAAATACAAAACTCAAGCAAGATGTATCGCTCCATGAACGATTGTGCCCGATACGTCTACAGAACCGAAGGCCTATCTGCCTTCTACGTCTCCTATCCGACGACGCTGTCTATGACGGTCCCCTTTACGGCGCTGCAATTCCTGGCCTACGAGTCTATATCGACGGCTATGAATCCCAGTAAGGTATACGACCCCTTCACACACTGTATGGCAGGTGCTGTTGCTGGCGGATTTGCCGCGGCTTTGACGACGCCCATGGACGTAATCAAGACTATGCTGCAGACGCGCGGGACCGCCACCGACCCGGAGCTTAGGTCGGTGAATGGATTCGTGGCGGGCTGCAGGCTGATGTATCGAAGAGAGGGTTTCCGTGGATTCTTCAAAGGGGTTCGGCCGAGGGTGGTGACCACAATGCCGAGCACAGCCATTTGTTGGTCGGCTTACGAGGCCTCAAAGTGAGTGCAATTGTGTTCATGATCTATTACTGACCCCCGAAAAGAGCCATTTTTTGTTACTCACAATCTGACTGCAGGGCCTACTTCATTCGAGCCAATACATCATCGTGATGCGCAATGTCAGATTTGATCCAAATTTTTTTCTTATCTCGAAGGACTTTGGGTCAATCGGATCACTTCTCACCGACTTTGCCCTCACATAACTCCGAGACGCAGGACCGAGCCCGAGCATCGGACCTTAGCTACATGTAGCTACATGTCTGGGTAGCTCTCAGCCTGCGGCCAATGTCTCCCCCCCACAAGAAAAAGGGTGCTTGAAATCCACCTTTTACCAAAAGCTGTGCAAAGTATCACAGGATATATATCTCAACAGGTGCCACTTTCCTGGATACTTCGCATTTGAGGTGCTGTGGAGTTAGTTTTTCCCATATTTTCCGATCCATCCGAAGATTTTTCGAAGAGCAATCAAGGGAGAATGGGGGAGGGGGGAAAGAAAAAAAACCCAAAATGGTCGGTGCGCTCGACTCTATAATGTACATAATGCTTTTCGCACCATCTTCCGGTATTGATGTTGGCTGAAGACACGGGGTGAAATGATAGAGGCGCGGGAAAGTTTACGACGGACGCGGCGTTGGCTCGAATTTTTTCTTCTCGGATTTCTTCGCTCATGATACCGTCAACTGGGAAGTGGATGGGCTTTTGTAACGAAGTTCATGACCATCGTTTGGCTTGAAACCTGTGTACAGATATAAATACTATTACGGCCTGGCATCCAAATGAGAAAAGAAGCGTTCAAATTCGTTCGTGTGTCTGAGCATTTGCAACTAACGTAGAGTCGTGTAGTGAAGTTCCGGTTATCATCGCTTTGGGAAGCTTCTAGGACTGGGACCTGTATTTGGAATTACTGGTCTGGAACCTAAGAGATGCCTCATATAATGGGTGTCATATGAAGGTCATACATACATACGAATTCTAGATGCATAATCAGTTCCACTTTCGAGCCCTTCAGCAACTCGGAAGCTCCCCTCATATGGATGCCCAAGATCGGTGCCCACATGCAGATCTCCCTTCCCTCCCATCCATTCACCCATCCATCATGCCTCGGCTTCGTCTGTACTCAACCCAACCGCTACCAACGAGACGCTCCTCCCCAGCAGCCCTGCAGCACCAGCAGTACCCGCACCCGCACCCGCACCCGCACCCGCACCCGCACCCGCATCATCATCGTCTATCCCGCTCTGCCGCCGCCTCAGCTCCACCTCCTCCAGCTCCGCCTTCTTATTCATACTCCCACTCTTCCTCCTCCTCTCACCCCTCCCCTTATCCCCCCGCCCCGCCACGGCCCCGGCCTGCCCCTCCCACTTCACCACAAAAGTCCCCTCCTCCCCCGTGGCATCGAGGAAGTAGCGCGGCGACGCGTCCGCGATGACGGGCAGCAGGAGCACGGAGTAGCGGGCCCAGAAGATGACGGCGTCGGGGCCGAGGCCCGCCGCGCTGTGCGCGAAGAACAGCGCGTCCGAGGCGCCGGGGCCGTTGTTGAGGACTAGGAAGGTTGGGTCCGGGAGCGAGGCGGTGGATGGGGGGGCGGAGGCGGCGGGTTGGATGTAGAGGAGGTCGGAGCGGATGTTGGGCACTTGGGGGAGGGGGGGGGGTTAGTTGGGGTTTGGGAGTGGGAGGAGGTGGGTGGGTGAGGGTCTGGGTATGAGGTGTAGGGAGGTACGGAGGTAGGGAGTGGATTATTGAGGGAAGGAATAGATAGGTGGAAGAAGGAAGAGAAATACATAGACAAGAAATAGTACATAAGTGTATCTAATAGGAAAAGGGGTGAAAAGGAGACCGATCAGGGGCTAAGAACACCTATGAACAAAACACACAGAAAACAAGAAGCACAATCAAGAGAAAAGGGGCAAATATATAACCACACATACCAGTGAAATTAAACGCATTCTCGATCCCCGCCGGGACCGCATTCCCAACGTACATATTCCCGTCGCCGTACCAGGTCCGCAGCCGGACGAACTGCCCGTTCTCCACGTACTGTACCGCGACGTTGAAGGCGCTAAGGGACTGCGCCGCGGGTTCTGCCTGTGCTCGCGCGCCCGCGAGTGCGCATAGGGCTGTGAGATTGCGCAGACGCATTTCTGATGCGTTGGGGATAAGTGAGGTGAGTCCTCTGTGTCCAAAGTAGGTGAGGGGATCCGTATATAGATGGAAGTTCTTGGCCCGCCTAGAGGCTCGTGTAAAAGAGACCGCTGGATTTGCAAGGTCAAGATAGTCGAAGCTGATGCGGTGCTCTTACTTATAGTGTATGCAGATAGAAACGAGGTTTATGAAAAACCTAACGTTGAGCTCTGCAAATTTATAGAGTTCGAATTGTTCGAACTGTTCGAAGGAAGGAGTGAATCATGTATAATTGAGATATTATAGGTTACTATATTGACGGAGTATACACATGGAATTCTACCTATCTGTGACTATACGCACATGCCAGCATTTTCGCATTAAACAATCTAGAGCTACAAGCATGCGGAGAATCCCAATCGCTGAAGACGGGCTAGCTATAAGAACCCGCTCATATAGCATACATGCGGTATGTGACATTGGGACTCGATACGACGTGGAAGCCGAGGTTCGAGATTGAAGGAGCATTGCGACGACTGACACCCATCGTTATATTTGTAAGGCTGAGTCAGGATGCTCCGGCCTATCAAGAGGCGAAGTGGGGGCCCGATTGGGCAATCTACCCAGCCTCGGTAGTTGAGTAGTTGTCATAGCTAGGTAAGCATCTCTGTTCTATTAGGTAAACTCCAGGAGTTAAGAAGATGCCCGAAAGAGGAGAGAGGCCGAGGTATGTATAATTAGATGAGACCACCCGTAGCTGGGCCTGGTTCTCGTGGGGTGTATTGACATTGAGATGTGAAGATACCTTATCTAAGAGTGTTTTGTCCGCGTTTACTAATCGCGGAACAACAACTGTTTATAGGGAAGGATAGAAAAAGAGGATGGAACATGATGATATGAATCTCAAAGCTATCCAACACTCTCTGTCCAGTCGATGTGTGTTCACGCTAGGCGTGTTGGTTGTAACTAAACGCCTATAAATATATTTCGCCGACTAACAGACACGCATGTATGCAACGCAATGGTAACAGGCCAGTAGGAACAAAGCAACTTATATCTCAATACCCGAAAGAGGAAAGTCAGATAGCTCCCCTACAACCATGGGAGCGGTCCTAGTTGAATATAAAGTTGCAGACGTCCGGACCCCAAAGTAACGCTGGCCCGTCGTCTCCCACATAGCCGTGAGACAGGGTTTCTTGAACCAAGATTCAGAATTGGGGGTTTGTGATAACTTCATTTAGCCTGAATAGACAGTTGCATAATCGACAGTTTAATGAATGGCATGAACTCAAACTTATGATGAGATGAGATTCAGATAGCATAGATAAGCGCTTTACTCTGCTTATTAAGTGACTCTTCATACCTCAAAACGCAGTTACACGTCGATGCGACGACTCGAGAACAGTTCATAGTGGTATGATCCCATTACTATTTTGACAAGAGGACGCATACCTCATTGGTTCATGACTGGACGTCATCTCAATTGATTATTTACTCCCATAGGTACTCTCCTAGATAACTCCAGAAACTCCAACCATCCATTCCCATGCAAAATCGCCCCCCTGGACGCGGTTTAGCCGAATGGGAAGCCTCCCGGGAAACCACCGCCTCCTGATCCGAATTTGAACTGGAACTGTTGCCCACCACCTTGTTGGAACATGAATGGGGAGCCACCACCGCCGAAGGGGCTTCCCTGGAATGGGTTCTGTTGCTCGTGAGAGTTGGGGTCGTCTCCTCTGTCGAACCTGGCTCTCAGCTCCGGGTCGCTCAAAACCTCATATGCCTCATTGATGCCCGCCATCTTCTTCTCGGCCTCCTCCTTAGATATGCCTTGCTGTGCCGCCTTGTCGGGGTGGTGTACTTTCATGAGCTTCTTGTAGGCGGACTTGATCTGTCGCTCGTCTGCATCATGTGCGACGCCCAGGATCTTGTAGTAGTCCTTGGTCTTGCTGCGCTTGAGGGCGATCTGAGCCTTCTGCATTAGGGGTTTGATGATATCGTTCTTGTCGGGTCTGATTTCTGAAGCTTTGTTGAGTGTGCCAACGCAAGCCTCGAATTCCTCGGCATCTAGCTGGGTCTTGGCTTTGTACAAGAGTCCGTAAAGGGACTGCTCATCTAATTGCAGGGCCTTCGGACAATACGTGCTCGCCTTCTTGCTGTTTGCCTGTACACTAGTTAGCAACCGATTTGCTCAGTAATCTTTAAGAAATACTGACCTCGTAATAAGCTTGGCAAGCCGTCTCAACTATCCGAGCTAGGAGGGCATTTGGTGCGCGCTCCGGAATGATGCCATCCTTTTTCAGATTGTTGACCTGCTCTTCGACTTCACTGATCAGGCCTGGCTCCTCACCACTCTGTACCAACATCTTGACACCGGTCATAGGCTGTTTCCTCTCCAATGCCTTGTCGACCTTGGTCAACGTCTTCTCAATGCTCTTCATCTGCTTTAGCAACTTCTTGCAGGACTTAGACTCAGGATCCGAGTGCATGCACTTCCTGATCTGCGCCATTCCCTGTTCCAGGTCTCCCAAGCCGTAGAATGTGTTGGCCGATATCTTGAGATGTGGGGTGGTGTCGCCGGCCTTCATCTGCAGGATGTGGTGCAGATCGTTCATTCCCTCCTCGATAGCTCCTTTCTCGAACCGGCAATTGGAGCGCAGTTCTCGAAGGTGGACGGCCCGGTTCGCCACGACGATGGCCTCCCCGGCCTGGCTTATACATTCGTCCCAGTTTCCGCTTGCTGCCGCGGCCTCGGCCAACTTGGCAGCCCCTTGTGCCTCGACCAATTTGCCCAAGTCGGGAGATCCTGAGCCTACCTTGGCCAAACGGTACTGTTCTCTTGCGCCATCCCAGTCGGCACCCCTCGCCTTGAGCTTGCCCAGCTGTACGTGTGCGCCCTCGAAACCAGGCCTCAGCTCCAAGACCTTGTTGAAGTCAGAGGTCGCCTGTGCGGTGCGGCCGAGGGAGAGGTAGGTGGTGGCGCGTTTGAAGAAGGTCAGGTAGTCGTTCGGGTCTCGAGCGACGGCGGCATCGTAGTATGTCAGGGCCTCGCTCGTCTCGCCCTTCATCAAGTGTGATTGGGCGGATGAGAGCAGCGCCGACACTGGGGTATCAGAAGGTATGTCTGAAGCCGACAGGGCATTGATGAGACCCGACGAAGTCAGTATAGTGGCTGCAAGAGCCAAGGTTGATACGGGGATGATCATGATGAGGTGATGCGATTCGATGCGATGCTACGCGATGCGATGCGATCAGGAGAGAGTTGAGTCTGTCCGTGGGCGCGGACGCGCTCCGTCTATTAGATGGATGAGCAAAAGGAGTAAAAGAAAATGACAAAACTGGTAGGCGAAGAGTGGAAGAGAAGAGACGAGAAGAATGAGGTCTCAGTCCTGGTTCGCTGGCGATAATAATAAAGACTAGGATCAAAGGACGAATTGGATGATTTCCAGGATCTGGACTAACAAAGTGTTTTGCTGTCCTTTAGATGATGTGCTAAGGAGTACTTTACATATCCCTATGTTTTCAGCCAAATTCGTAGTAGTAGCATGTACCTTACTAACATTCAGACCCCTGCTTGGACAAGCTGGCCACTTCGGCCATGTTATTAATTACTTGCGTAGGCATGTAAGTAGGCACGCGCCACAGGTACTGTAGGTACGTACTTACATAATGTACCTACATACTGTATGTACAGAATACGTACAGTACCCCTCCACTAAGCTGGACCGTTACAGGGATCTTCCATACCCACCGGTTGCGGCTGCACCCCACCAAATACCCGCTAAGCCATTAGAGCTGGAGCACTGTCGCGTCTGCGCGTGCTTCAATTCCATAAAGTCGGTATAGAAGGGATCCTCACCGTTTCGTCCAACAATAAAAAGAAACAACCCACCATGCAATAATTAATAAAGCAGCTCCTAACTAGGACGACAAGAACTACATACCTACCTCCTTTCTCTCTCAACCAATCTACCAAAACAAATCGATTGCTACCCAGCTAGCTAATATAATGGCCCACCTGGCCCCCCAAACCGCCATCTTCTCGCCCTCCGTCGCCCGCGCCGCCGCCTCGACCGCGAAGGACTGGTCGTACGTGGACAGCTGGCTGCGGTCCAAATACGCGACCGAGAACCGGCGCCCGCCATCCTTCGAGCGCAACCCGGAGACCCTGCGGA
Source organism: Whalleya microplaca (assembly GCA_022497155.1). Taxonomy (NCBI): domain Eukaryota; kingdom Fungi; phylum Ascomycota; class Sordariomycetes; order Xylariales; family Xylariaceae; genus Whalleya; species Whalleya microplaca. The sequence goes on from MU385718.1 coordinate 960,159, forward strand.
TCCTGCTCGCCCTGGCCGCCGCCAACGAGGGCGCGGACGAGGAGCGCGAGCAGCTCCTGCGCATCGAGGAGGCCGCGCTCGAGGAGGTGCGGGCCGCCGAGCAGACGCGCTCGCGCCGCCGGGACCAGCTGGGCGAGGCCGAGGAGGCGGTGGTGGCGGACGGGGAGCTGATGGCCGAGGACCTGCTGGCCGCGCTCGAGGACGGGCTGAGCAAGGAGGGCCGGACGGCGCTGGACGCCATGGCGAGCATGGCCGTCGAGCTGGGCGTGGCGTACCCGACGCCGGAGGGGCTGGGGGCGCGCTTCGTCGAGCTGCAGGGGCGGGCCTTCGAGGTGCAGGAGGCGGTCGAGCGCGTGGGGCTGCTGCAGCGGTACCTCGACCGCGAGGCCGCGGAGCTCGACGCCTTCATCGAGGAGCTGCAGGGCGAGAGGTACCAGCCCGCGCCCGACCTGGCCAAGCAGAACCTGGAGCTGCAGCGCAAGATCAAGGGCATGACGGCGAAGCTGCCCGAGCTCAAGCAGCAGGTCATCTTCCTCGAGAAGTCGATCGGGCTGCCGAGTATTACGGTCGAGGAGGTCCGGGAGGATGAGGAGGGCTATCTCGAGCTGCTGGCTAAGAAAAAGGAGCTCGATGCTAAGGTCCATGCCTTCGCTGGCCTGCCTCCCGATGTCGAAGCGGCCCGCGCGCAGCTGGAGGCGCTCCGCACCGAACTTCGAGAGGTGACAGAGCAGAGAGATGAGTATTTCGAGAAGCTAGTGGAACGCGAGAGCCCAGTTAAGACCAGAAGGAAACCGTGAAAGAAACCGGATAGCATGCTGGCTCTTCATGTTATTGCCTCTTCTGCTCCGGGTATTCATTCCCATTAATGCTCTAGATGATACCTAATACAAATTAAAAGTCCGCTGTTACCACAGCTGCCTCTATTACCACGCTCATGTATATATACCATGCTCTCTCTCAAGGTTAAAACAGACAGATGCGCCACCAATGCTTGTTGCCTTAATACCATGGCATGATTACTATTACTGTTGCTGCGCTCGCTTTCCCCTGCCAGAAACGGATGCGCCAAGTCTTCCAGAAAGTCGTCCTAATCCTGAACTTCGCTTCGGTGGTGCTGCGGGCGTCGGGTCCTTCTGGGGTACTGCCGGAGGTCGTGGCGTCTCCTTCGCGCCAGCACCGTCCGTGGTGCGCAACTCACTAAAATCAGGTCCGTCGCCAGGGCCGCCTCCGCCATTCCGCTGTGCCCATCTCGCCTTATCCTGCACGCTCCGGAACTTGTCCAGAAGCTGATCCCATCGGATGATAGCTTCGTCGCGACCCTTACCCAGCCTATTTGGACGATCATAACTTGACGCGCCAGGTGTAGTGACAGAACTAACAGACAAAGCATGAGTGTCATGAACGCTCTTGGAACGAGGGGTATGGCTTTGCAGAGTAGAGACAGTTTCCGCCACCGAACTTGAGCGAGAATGTGGAGAAGGAAGGGGGGAAGATGATACATACGGTCTGGGCGCGATGTGCAAGTAGCCTATCGAGCTTACACTGTTGAGTCTATTTTTAAGGGCGGCAAAAGCAGAGGATTGCGGCAAAAGCATCAAAAGACCGTACAGACACTTGTACAGGTACGGGTACTTCTCGGGCTCCAAAAGTTGAAGGCGCAGATCTGGCACTCTAAGGTTAGACTATGTGGGTGGTCGTACAGTTAGATAAAGCAGACTCACAGGTAAAAACAGGCGATTCAATGAGTTGAACAAGTTTATCGATCTGAATGAGGATGTTGACTGTCATCTCAAGTTCCGCACTTGTCTTATTAGCAACGGGATGATCTTCAAGATTGGGTACTAGGTGCTCACAAAATCTGCAGGAGGTTGTATGCAGCCTCGTATGCTTGTGCGAGGAGGCACAGCGAGAAGGTAGCCACAGCGTTATAGCACCAAGAGCGAAATAAAGCCACAAAGAATACCTGGCCGTCCTATGAATATTGTGAGCAAAATGAAAATATATCAGGGAACCAACCTGTGTTACCTTGGTTTCGAGATTCCGTAATCGCTTCCTCAAGTCGGCTAGCTCTGGGGCGGTGATAAGATTGTTGTTGAGATTCTGCACCATTATGCTGGCGAACTCGACATCATCCTCTTTCTCAATTGTCTCGGCTAATGTACGATAAATTCGTTCGGGGCTCAGTGTCATACATAACTGGCGAATGATCAAATTTCCCCGCGTCTCTAACAGCTTTCTATCCGTAGAGAAGAGCTGCAACAGACTGAGCATAAAGTTCGAGAAGTAGTCGTCTTCACTATTCTTGGAAATCTGGGATAGCAGCTGCAAATCTTTGGTAACGACAGCTTCCGCCGGATCCGAAAGCGTCTTCAACAAGGCCGGGAATGTACCATCATTGGAAGCGACAATCTTCCTGGGTGCTTTGCGATGCAACATGATGAGCCAAGTCATCGCTGCAACGCGAGTCGCTTCGTGGTCGTTAAGAAAAAGCAATGTGAGGGAATTGACAGCTGCAGCATAATCCAAATCTGGTTGCGGATGAACAGAGGGCGCGGGCGTGAGGATTCTTCGATTTTGAGCTGGCGTGGGACTACGAAACTCCGAGTCGCGAGCACTGTTCAGAGAAGCTCGTGTACTCGACGCGGCCTCGGGACGGTCCACGGTCAGAGAGGTGGCGTTCCTTGAGTGCTGCTGGTTTGTTGGTGCTTCAAACTCGTCGGTAAGAGAAACGACGTAATCCATTAGCGACGTATTGACTCTTCCTGCGGCTTGACGGATTGGTTCAACTCCACTCGCCATCGCCGGGAGAAGGTGGGCGAGGATTTTGGGGGTGAAAGGCAAGACTTCTTCAGGACAAATATCAAGGAACGATACAATCCAACGTAGACTTTCCAAAAGGCTATCCTCCTCTGTATAACGTTAGAAATGTGAATATTCTTTGAGCGGTCATCCTTACCTAGAGGAGAGTCCAGAGTGGCGGTCAGAATCTCAAGAATTGCCTTGTAGTTAATTTGGACATCTTGACCAGGAATCCAGTCATCCTCGCTACTGACTTCATCGTCGTCCTCATTGGCGGTCGTGGAATTCGCTTCCTCTTCATCCGGCACCATACTGCCGCTGTCTACTGACTCTTCTCGCTTTCTCTTCCCGTCACCCTTCGACTTCTTACTCTCGGCGATCCCTTTCTTCACTCGAGCAATTCGCTTAATTTCGTTCAAGAACTTATCCAGACAGGCCTGAGTCGCAGCATGGACATCGTGGTTGTTACCACTGAGGAACTTCAATAAACCGGCCAGAAACTCAGGCAAGTAAGTAACCAGCTCGAGGTCTGGGATAGAGTCGAGAAGAGTAATCCAACCGACAAGGAACGTCCGGGTGAACGGATTCAACACGTATATCCGTTCCTTTAACAGGGGGATAAAATCCGGGAGAGAAAAGGCTGTTGGCAGATTTGCACTAGAAGGGGCTTGCTGACCCTCGAGCTCCTTAAGCTCATAGGGTGGAGGCGGGCCGGTTTCGAGAACCGACACATATGTAGCAGCAGATTCCGAGACAATATCCTTGATCAGACGGTCAAGTAGTTCTGCGCCATTCTTCACAGAGAGTTCCGAGTCTGCACCCAGCTATAGAGGCATATTAGACTTAGACAAAAGAAAGAATTCAGAGAGACCAGGGCGGTGTTTAGCCATACCTTACATAAAGCATCAAAGATATGATTAAAATACTTCAATATCTCCCCCTTGGCGACCTTGGCTATATTGTACATAGACTCGCAGGCATAGTAGCGAACACGAGCATCCTGGTCAGTGAAGCACGCTAGCACTGGCGGGACTATTGTTTCAAGGTATCTGGGTAGTTCCTGAGAGGAGGTTAGGATGGGCAAACTCGCGGCCGATGAGAGTGCAATAGAATCGACGCGGAGGGGAAGAAGGATACGGGGGATGGTGACGGTGATAGCAAGAGACAGAGACAGAGAGAGCGAAAGAGAAAAGAAAAGAAGAGGCATACCGAGCCGAGGGCGATGGCAGCAGCGGCTAGTCCTATCAAACCTCCATTGCGAGCATGAGGTTGATGTACCGCGTAGGCATACTCATTACACAACTGATCGAGGATGTCCTGGACCCTCGTGTGATCCTTGACTGCTACTAGATCTCGAATAGAACGCTCGAGTCTACGAGATGGTCTGGTCAGCCAGCCGACTAAGGTACGAGTCTGGATAATACATACTCCAGAGCACCGGTCTTCCTCTTGTCGTACAGCTTGTCATTGAGGAGACGTTGGACGTTTGGTTCCATGGTTGCTACTTGGTCACCTTGATTACCTTAGCATGCTGGAAAGAAGAGGGCGTCACAGTCTAGGAGTATGCGCTCGGACTCGAGTGTGACGTTTGAGGATGGATAGGAGAATAGAAGACGCCAAGTTCATATGACGAAGGCCTCCACCGCTGAAAGTCATATATATCAAAAGTGTATGGATCAAATGCTACATGTACTCAAGCTTAGGTAGGTTAGGCAGATGGTGGAAGTTTGTTTTGCAGAACAAGGCTGAAAGTTGAAGCACGATGATGTCGGCAGCTGGTCGGGTCCAGTGCAATGCAGGGATCAGCATTGGCGGGGCAGCACTTGGCAGACTACCTAGCTGACAAGGCTCGATAGCTTTCCACGTCGGGTGTTTGGTCGATCCGGCGTTCGCATGTGGCGTGTACCGCGTGTATCGAGGACCAACCGCCTATTAGCTTCTCTATTAGCTTATCCAGGACGGCGGGGCCAACAGGCGCTTACCTAATGAGGTAGGACCTACATACCGTGGTACCCACAGCGTTAAGCTAGTAGGTACTCCGTAGGTCGTAATCTTGAACTGAACAGTCATACAGAAACGCTCTTCAGACAAGTCTTTTTGAGCACCTTAGGATAGAAAACGCATGCCATTCAGCTTGTCTTATTGGATTATCCAGTGTAGCCTATATATGCTTCGTGACTAGTACAGGTACTCGGCCTTTCTTGACTCCTCTAGACAGTACATAGATATTTCAGATGGCTTTGTTGTAGTGTTCAAATAATGGGCTACCGTTAGTGGAAAGTGCATTGATCAGTGTTCTACTCAACTCAATGTCTTCCGGTATCAGGGTAGATACTCGTCTACTCTGGGGCGTTTCGATGCTGACTACAGGGTAATATATCGGCTAGTGTTATGTCCAATTCTCAACATGATCTCGTACCTTGGTAGATGGGTGTACACCGAGTAGGCAGAAAGAGTCGGTGTCAAATCAGCACTTAGTAAGGAGACATGTTTGTCTCTTCGTTCCCTCACTGCTGTTAACTTTATCATTACTTCTCTCTCTCTCTTACATACGAACTTCAAATACCACTATCCAACACGCTCTGGATGCTGAGTATGCATTGTTTTTGCCTTGCAAACTGTTTTCAGCAGGAACCAACCCCCTCAGGGTTACATAAAGGAGGCTATGTCTAAGCGCATGGCTAATTATAAAAGCTTAATAAAGCCCAGAAAGTGTCTTTAATTCCCAGTGTCATATTTCATCTTATTAACAATAGGCCTTCCAGCATTATACAGTCTTCAAGTCTAGTTTTACTAATGTTGACGAGGAGAATACCCTAACCTCCGCATGTGACAAGCCCAACGTATGGGCCTAAATGCTATCAGCCGGGCAGTCTCTGACCTTGATTTATTCAGCGAGTAAATAACACCACTGCAATTAATGAACCCATTTTCGGAGTTAAGCGTATGCAACTTTGTCAAGTGGTTACGCTTATTTCCATCCGACTCAGCCACCGCCGTCACGCGGCAGCAAAGACCGAATAGCTGCAGGATATGCCCAACTACTTTGACCGGCGCCAATAATGAGAATCAACAGGCCGAGGAGTTGACGTAACCGAACCAGCGAATGCCATCATGAAAGCTCACCCTTTCATGATGCTCTGTCCTCTTCATGCTTCGCGGGGATGGAGGTTCTTGACTGAACAGCTTGAGAATATCGTCTCTAGATTCTAAGTCAATGCCCATAACTATAGGAAATATATCTCAGAATTCATAAAGTGCTCTAGGAATAGAAATAGAAGTACGATCAGACGTCGAATCGCTTAGCGTTTGCTCAATACGACTCTAGAACGATGACGTATTCGGCTACCAGCGTTAGCCATTTGCATACGGTACTCCAAATTGCCTACGTATGGATCGTACGTGTTTGTTGTACGTACGTTTTCGACCAACTTCATTATCCCGCAAATCAGGGGTCTAGCAACCGGACCGGCTATCCGTACCAGCCGTCGGTGAGCCCACGCCTAAGGCCCCAAGCTACCTTAATAGATGCTGATATACAATGAAAACATCTATATTGGCGGAATCTATATTGACGGAACTAACCGATCCTAGATTGGGACATTTCTCCCGTCGACACCGTATCTACTTCGTTCTATCAATTCGCTCGTATATTTGGCCAGAGACAGCTCGTTTGGCCTCGTAACTACCAAACTAATATCTGCGAGCTGACATCGTCCCAAAGTAACTCTGATAGTCAGCTGGCCTTTGGGATCCAGGGGATCTTCCAAGTTGCGACTCAAGTGTATATATGTATTGCGCATCTAAACTCGTAAATCTGCAGCTCTAGCCTGCATTCTTAAAAATAAAAACAAACCAATGGAAAGCCCTGATGCGCAGCAATAGCTGAACTCGATATATATGACCCAGCGATATATGCTCGCCAACTATACACACCATTCCTAGCTACCAGAATCTGCAGCTGAGAGAGCCCATACCCTATCCCATACCCTATCACAGACCCCTGAGGCGTGTGCCTTCAGCCTCTCCTCGATCCCGTCATCAGCCCGCCATATGACGGGCCATCAACAGCCCGTCCCACCCCAGCAAATCATCCACGGCCACAAACTCGCCCCATACGTTACTCCCTAACCTTATCACTTCGCCCGCGGCCTAACATTGTCTTCTTTCCGGTCCGAATCGCCCTTCCGCCAGGACACATCCGCAGTCCCGCCCTTCCGGTCCTTGTTGTTCCGGGCAGCCATATCCGCGCGCTTGGCGAAGGAGTCCTACACGAAAAAGCAGGTAAGCACCAACCATATTGATCTGAAGGTACGGTCGTCTCGTAATAACAAGGTGGACGGACGTACGGTCTTACCGCGGGCTTTGCTGATTCTCTCGGCTGCCTTGTCGTCCATCTTGCTCGGCCCCATCGTCTTCGTCGAGGCAGAGAGAGAGAGAGGCAGAGTGGGAATACGGGGACGCCGATGGGCGTTCAGGGGGGGGTCGAGACTGATTGGGCTCGAAGTCCGAATATTCCAAGCGAAGGGTACGGTATGACGTGCCAGTGGCGAACGGAACACGAGTTGTAAAGGAGATATGTATGGTACTTGAAGTCTATGGTTGACGGCGAGCGTCGAATATATATACAAGGCTCACGTTGCGCCAGCAAAGCGATAAGACCGATGTTTTCTTATTCCGGTTCTTATCCCGGCTCACCCCCCCATCCAACCCATGTTATATCAGGCAACGTGCTAAGGCCTCCTTTTTTGCTTTTTCCTCCAGCTAGAGAAGCCTGCGCCTGTCATCAGGGTCGCTTGGCCTATTTAGTGTGCAGCAGCAGATCATCGGCAGCGGGAACCCCTTGCTCGGCTACCCTATAGGGGAGGCAGGAAAGCTACATGCAGAAAGGCAATGCACGGCCGTAGCAAACGTAACGGCAGGCCACATTCCGCCGGTTGAACATGCAGGATATCACCTCACTTGATGGGAGAGTGTCATAAGGCTGGGAATGCGGAGCATACCCAGTACGCCGGTCGTGGCTCCGACCAGAAATCCATTTGTGATTAGACAAGGTGTGCCCGGACCAGTCCATTCAGCTGGGCCCAGGGCCAGAAGACGAAGTATCAGACCCGGGAAACCCCCACTGCATGCTGACGGAAACCATGCAGGAACAGGTTTCATTCGCGTTGGTTACCACAACAAGCAGGATGTTTGTTGCTCGGCCCCCTGGTGTTCAATGATGCACAAGTGGCATACGACTGCCTGCCGCAAGCTGGTCCATAAAGTCGTGTCTGGAGCACGTCGGAACAGACGGCGTCAGAGATACAGTAGATGAGGCAAATGAATAAAGTGCTGCTATGAGCCTACAACCGAGGCTCTACTAGCATAGCCTGACGCTGGGCATATATATTGAGCCGCAAGGGATTGGTTGGAAGAAAGGCTGGAGCCCGAAAATCCGGCACCAAGTCGGGTAGGGTAGCAACGTGCTCAGCCGTATTGATGATAATCCCTGGAACCTAACGAGGCCTGATCAGAGCCCTGCTTGGCTGGATAAGACCAGAGGCTTTCCAGGGTTCGACAATGGAGAAATAAGCTAGCAACGCTGCGGGACCAGTCTAGCTGCTTGGTGTTCGGTTTGCCTGTATGCTGACTCCCAATGAAGTGTTTTGCCTAGATTCCTTAGTGAGATCATGTTCCATCTAGCCCTAACATGTGCACATTAGCACATATATATGCTAGCCAAGACCTAAGAGGAACTAGTCAACTCGGGAGTTAGTAAGACCATGCCTGTAATATGTTTCTCAGAAGGCTAATAGAATGTGAGGAGCGTTCCTGTAAATTGCGTATATCATGACTGGCAGAAGGAACCGCTACCTAACTACACTAACCATCCAGACTCGTATGGGAGACCATCATGCGAGACAATTAATGGCTGTGGCCATACAGGAGATCATCGCTCTCGGCAATTACTTTCTGGCATTTGGCAAGAATAGCTGCTTGCCTCGATACTTCAGCCAGTGTTCCAACCACATGTTTGTTGCCGTCCACAAAACCGTATAAGGCATACGGGATGCCAACATCGTTGCAAAAGTCTTGCACAAGTTTCTGAGTGCGACGAAGGTTATGACGCGGAATTCGAGGGTATAGATGGTGTATGACCTGGAACTGTAAGCCACCATGGAAGAAATCTAGCCATTGGGGACAGTCAATGTCCATGGTCGTGCGGAGCATCTTCTGGGGAAACGACTCGTGGGGGCCTAGATCAGATGTGCTCATTGCGAAATGCGACAGGCAAATCTGTGCATGGACAGGCATAGTTACCATGTGGCTGACGAGAACAAAGACAAATCTATCCCAATTGGTGGGAATCGATCTGTACACGACGCCGTAGCCAAACCAAGTCCAGAAAAAGCACTGGCCGGCAATCTCGAGCCACCTGTGCCACCACGCCGGTCCTTTTCGTGGACCTAAGCCTAGGAAAAGATACTCGAACGACAGGCGATACAAATTGAAGCGCCCGAAGAGAAGTATAACGTAATACGTATATTGTTGAACGCCGAGCAAGAACTTTGCCGCAAGATCGTATTCCATTATACGGTCATAGTAAGTGGAACGCAGAGACTCGAGAAGCCGGTGAGACACGGCCAAGAACGGCATATGCTGAATATCCGGATCGTCGTCAGGTGAGTTCGTGACAATGTGATGAACGTTATGATTCCGCTTCCACCATCCCAGGGAGAGACCACCAAGGAAGTCGGCAATGATGATACCGATTACGGTATCAGTATGGAAGTCGTGGGTGATGCCCATGTGGCCGGCATCGTGGGCGGAGAAGACGAGTTGGTGCCAGAAGGCACCCAAACATGCCGCACTCATGACGTACCAGCCCCAGTGCAGAAAGAGAAATGAGAGGCCAGCGAGAGTAGAATACCGGCTGATCTCGATAGCATAGGACCTATAACTACACTTGTAGAGACCTTCGGCCTTGATCCGTTCGTGTAGGGCCCGATACTTCGAGACAATGCTGTCTTGGGTTGCGAAGTCCAATGAAGGGTACTTTTCCAGGTCGAGAGTGGTCTTCTCCATGGTGACAGTGTCCAGGTATGACATGCCATCATTCACTTCCACCGAAGAGACCGAGGAGGCAGAAGGGGAACTTGGTGAGTGGTCGGCGGCATATCGTCTGCGTAATGTAGGTCCAGCAGTATCGAAGACTGGTGAAGAGCTACGAGAGCTGGGGCTGCTCGAGTCTGCCGTCGACGTCGCATCGCATTCAACATCGGCGCTCTCGTCCGGTAATGGCCTGAACTTGCCTCCCTGGATAGGAGGGACGAAATTCGACCATCGTCCCTCGATCCTCCCAATGCGATAACGGTTCATCTGTTGCCTTGCCTCGGCGGAATGCAAACTGTTGGACGCTATGATGTCAGAGACTCCAGCTTCCAAATGGGTGAGATTGGGGAGACGAACGCGGTGACCTCGTCGGTGGCATCTCGGCCAACCATATGCAAGATGGCCTTGTCACCACCCGGGTGGTACTGAAGCCAAGGATCCGCCTTTACCACATATTGGTCAAGAATGAAGACGGCTCGTCCATCGGCGATCAAGCCTTCGATCTCTCTTCTCGACAGTATCGGGTAGGTCTTTTCAACCATGATGCCTTTTGAAAGTCTCTGCAAGTCTCGAAAGGAATTGGGTGGTCGAATTGGAGATAGATTTGCACCGGTTTAGGCGTACATGTCGGCCTGTTGGCAAAAGGGTCCTGGGTTGATAAATTTATTATTTAAAGGGGATGGGCGAAGTCAATTGAGTTTTACGTAGCACTCACTTCAGGTAGGAGGTAGTAGCCGGTAGTAGGCAGGCAGGTAAGTAGATACGAGGTACCAATTGGAACTGCCAATCTCCAAACTGCGAAGAGCGGTGGGACAAAGTGGGGTGCTTCTGTCAAGCTTGATTGGAAGGAACCCCTGAAGCATCGTCCAATGGAGGGACGGGCATCAGCAGATGGCCGTTACATCTGGGCTCACCAAGCCACAGACCCCGCACTAGCTTCTCTTTATCTGCAATTGATAACGTATCAAATGCAGATGACGGATGATAACAGAATCGAGAGGTCCACTACCTACGCAATACATACCGGTATTTCTCACGAGTCCGGTTACTCCACTAAACCAGCCTCATACCTACATGTACCTGCTGTATCGACCTAGGTATACACATTAACCCAACTCCTAGCTGCCTAGGCAGCTGCTAGGAAAGGTAAAGTATGTACCTGACAAGTCCTGCAGTTGCAAAGAGTTTTTTCTACATGGGCTTTTCAACCGAGGTACACCTGTTCACTGCATATATCTAGATGCTTTACCTTGCTTTTCATACCTCTTTATATCTATGTAGTCATCAAGAGGAAGCCGAGCATCTCATATAGTTCCTATTCAAGTATCTGCAAAGACATGGTTTTCTTTTCTTTTTCGGGAAGTACGGTTCGAAGCGAAGTTCCGAAGTTCGCTTCGGAACGTACGGAAAGGGTCCAGAGCAAGGCAAGCTGGCGTATCCTTTCCCGGTTAGTGACTGATACCTACGCAGTAGCTTCGATATATCACCTCTATGATGCGTCAAGAATTGGTTCGGCACCATGGGAGTGTATAGCACTTAATATAAGCAGCTATCAAGAACTTCAAGACTTATTTGAATGAAAGGAGAGGGCGTATTATTATGTGATTATATATCCACGAGTACCTATTCATGACGAAGATGATACAGATAGCTTAAACACAAGTATAGGATGGCCCCTTATTTGCCTATCTATGTATACATACATTACTAACCCGTGGCACTTATTACACCGCTATTCATCTACAATTTTCTTCACTTTGAGAACCCTAGTCCATTTGAGGTTACGACTTCTAGGGCATATCGGTTTCAAGGTCGCACCATAAGCATCAAGGTCTACCCTATCTTGGATCCATCGCTATACACAGTCCCAGATCAGTCAATATGTCGTCTTGAAAGGACTGCGAGCTAGCTTCAAAAATCGGTCGCATAACCAGCTGAGGCTCAGAATATAGTCTGGAATAAGATACGAGTGATGCTCGAGTATATACTAGAGCCTGGATGCTTCACTATCCCCTGAGCCGGTAGTGAAATCGTCCTGTCGATCCTTCCCTGTATCAACACTCATCAAGAATAAGTTCATGTCTTTGTTGTCTGTTAAAAATAACAGATCGAAAAGAATTGTCCTCATACTGTACCTGCCCGGCTATATCTACGTTGGAAGGCATTCACATCATTTGGTGGATACCTGTTAAGTTCGACTCTATAGATCAAGAGGTCGTTACCCATCACTAGTACATAGCGATCGAACGTTGTCCCAATCGTATTGGTCCTTAGATTAAATATGGGTTCCTCATATGATCAAGAGTCGAACGATGTCAACCACGATTCTTCACGAACCGAACCTATCCATCTAACTCCACGACTCATGTCCCTAGTAAGGCTCACATTCTGGTTGTCTATAGTGACGCCCCACCATCATATCTCTGGAACTCCCCCCCCCTCTCTCTGGAATCTTAATATTGTTTTGTAGTCTCTTAGTTAGGGTTGCATTTCGGAGGCGTGATATGTAGACCTGCGAGGCCTCAGAAACCTTCATTAGTCATCACGCGGAAAACTTTTCAGTAATGATTAAAGACTGTTTCGTTTAAGGCGATATGAAATTGTTGCTCTAAAGCATACCCTTCATTGCCAAAGTCTATATGCCGCTAGTCCCCTCCCCCTATCACTCAGCATATTATTTGCGCATTCGTCAGGAAACCAGCTAAACCAAGGAATGCATATTTTGATCAAACACATTTTCGTACTCTTTAAAACTTAATTCAGGGGCCTTTAGAACTGAGTATAAGCGGAGGTTTCAATCTATTAAGAACCTGGTAATTACCTAATATCTGATTAGAATTTTATAAGGAATATTGAGACAGTCGTTAAACTAGACGACCTTTTAACTCAAACACAAAGTAATTGATTGCTAAAGGACTCATCAATGTAGTCAACACGTACTGGAGCTAGAGCTCATGTTCATCTAAAACGAATCAATCAGCTGTCAATATTTGGATGCAGATACCCCTTTCTCACTGTCGAACACAAGGAACAGCCGCGGGCGAATTGTTATATGATGATTTTAGGATCCATGAAACGCCGGAAGAAAGATAACCGAAGCCATTATGTGAAGTATATAACTCAAGTTGTACTTTATATAGGACTGCGGATGTTTCAAGGCATTTGGCAACACACTTGCTGACTTGTTTATGACGCAGAAACTTCCCCCTTTTCCTTTCAAGCTTTATAAAATCTCACGTACATGCCTGAAAACACCTGAGATGAATACTATAGGCTTTCAAGTTCTTACTTCTGACATAAACTTGTGAACAAATCAATATGCGGCTCATGTCTCACATACATATGGGCTATCATCTGACGCCGTCCGTATGCAGCGATCATCCATGTATGTTGGTCGGCATTTCGACTTGTGCAGTATTGGCATCCAAATCAATCCACCCCAAAGTGCTACAAACACAAGCTTAGATGCAGCAAAGGACTGCCAACTGCTTACCCCTACCAGTCTTAGGTGCATATTCAAGGTCATCAAGCACAATTATGTAGTGTTCATGACTCACCTTGACGTAATATTGGGGGCTAAGGAAGTGCACAAGATACAGAGAATCAAGTTTGAAATTCAGAAAGAGTATATATAGATGCCTGATTCCATCCAGCCACTCGTCCGTACAAGAGAAACCGAAACCCTTTTCGCCCTATGCCATTGCTCACTCAATCGCTCATTAAGTACCCAAAATAAGAAGTTGTCAAACCAGTACAGTGTCCTTCACATGTATACAAGATTTTGATATGGAAATTATTTCCCTGAAACACCTGTTCATACCGGGGGAAGATTCCCTCACGGTCACATATGCGTGTACTCCCCTTAGATTTTTCTAGCTTCCCCAGCCTTGTCGTTGTCGTACTGTTCATCCAAATCTCTGACCTGCGCCACGTTGCCTGACCCTGCTTCAGTAAGAGAGGTGCAGACTCACGGGGCAAGACAGGTTCTGTCGATTTCACCATCATTAGTGTATGTGTCTCGGCGGATAGCCACAGTACAAGCACACATATACTTATGTACAATATGTACGCGATGGTATGGTTTTCGTGTGGAACATTGATATCATGCTAGCCCGAATCAAAAACGTCATCCTGCCGCTTCACCCAGCAGGAACCAAGTAAATAAATATTTGTCCCTTTTACTTGCGTTCAGGTCCATGGTATGGGGTGCGCTTGCCGTCGAATTCGTTCACGACTCGGCGATAGCGACCCACCATGGACCCGGATCCGTCGTCGGCTAGTCAATCGCGGTGCGACGCCCAGCGGCTGGGCCGGTTGCCGATGCAGCTGATGCTGTCGCTGGGCGCGACGCTCTCGATGTCGTCCTCCCAGCCGCCCTGGCTCTCGGGCAGGTCGATGTTGCGCGCCGCCGAGACGCGGCTGCTGGTCTGGCGGCTGAGCCCGGGCCGCTTCGCCGTCGCCGTCGAGTAGTAGCTCGGGGCCCGGGACTGCGCCCGTGTCGGCGGGGCGGTTTCGACCGAGGGCATTCGAGGCGCCATCGGCCGGACGGTGCCGGCGGACGCGTCGGTGCGCGCCGACACCCAGGTCTCGGCCTCGGCGGGCCGGGGCACCGTGCCGTGTCTCGAGCCGGGGCGGCTGCGGAAGTCGCTCTCGGCGTAGTGTCTGGGGGGTGATGCCTTGCTGTGCCTCTTGGGTGTTGCGGTGCCTCTCGATGAGGCGTAGCTCCGACCATCGTCGTCACCCATGAGCTTGGTGAAGCTGGAGTACTTCGAGCCGGCCTGGCTGTGGTACTCCTTGTCCATCAAAAGCCTCGGTGTTTCGCTGTTCTTCGAAGAATTGCTTTGGTGTTCCACGTCGGCAATCATGAGCGGCCGCCTCCCCGTGCCTGCCTCGCTGCGGCGACGGGACCTGCTAGTCGTCGTGGTGTAGTGGCTACCATGCTGACTCGCACGATCGTCGATGTCCTCCATTACTCTACTTTTCGCCGGGCCACCGACCTGAGAGTACCGGGCTACATGGCTCGGCGGCGGGTACTTTTTCGAGGGCTTCTGCTGCGCATATTCCTCGGGGTAGTGGATCTTCTCCACGGTCCTTTCGATCTCAACGTACCTAGGTCGATGGTTCGGGTGCGGATCTGGATACGATGCGCGTCGTTGAGCATTTGGTGACGCATCATCAAATTCCTGGCGCGGAGCGTTCTGGCGTTCGTTCCTCGACATGACATAGGTCAATGCACCGCCCACGGCAGCACCAACGGCTGCAGCTCCAAGAACACCACCGAAGACAGCACCGGTACTGTATCCCTTGGGGTTCTCTCGCGGCGGAGGCTCAACAGTCGAAGTCGTGACGCTTCGCCGCAGCGTGGGCTGCACGGGCTGTATGGGCTGTGGCTCCCGTGGAGTCAACGCAACACCGGCAGCAGAGGGGGTGATAGACCTCGGAGTAGCTGAGGTGGCTACATCTAAGTTCCAATCAAGGATACGGCTGACTTCGGCGGAGGTAGATTGTGTGTGACGCACGGTTGAACCTCCATGTCTGCTAGGGTAGTCCGGAGGAGGACAGACCACTACCTCCATTATGTTGCCGTCCCGGTCGGTGATCGCTGCACGGCTTTCGCCAACAGCGTCGATCACCGAGTCAGGATTCGCACGCAGGGCGGCTGCGCGGAAAGCGGATACAACCGAGGGGGAGTGGGCCGAAAGGACCAGGCGTGAAGCTCTCAGCGGTTGACTGGCGCCCACCTTCTTGACTTCGAAGACAGGGTCCGGGGTTGGTGAGGTGGTGTCACCATATATTATGGACGAGGAATTGGCAGAGATATATCGAAGTTTTAATGGTTGGCAGGTTGCTGAGTAGAATGAAGCGGATGAGGGGAGGTCTCTGACTTGAACAAATGGTAGGACCTGCATAGGGAACTAATAGGCCGAAGGCCGCAATACGAATAGAATTAATAAGGGTATTATTCAAGCAGGCTCTGGACCAAGCACCGTGGCTCAGACGATCCAGGGACAGCAATATGCACGAACGTTGATTGAAGGAGGGCGGAATAGGCAGCCTCGCAAGGCAAATGCAGCTAGCCAGCCAGCAGCACCCGAGTGTGAATTGGAATATTAGCAATGAATATGATAAGATGGGATTGCAAAATGGAGTCTGTTTAAAGGTGACAGGTAATCTAAGTGAGACAAGGTGTAACTAGAAGATGTTATTGATGTTCGAGATCAGAAGTCGGCAAATGACTGATACGTATCGGGTGTATAAGATGCGTATAAAGTGCTTGTCCAAGGCAGAGGGAACAATAATCAAGGAAGTACTGCAGCGGGGGAAATGCCTCTTTTCAGATCGTCCACTTTGAATGGCCCAGGTGAGTGAGGAATAGAATCACACCAGAATGCGATCGCATTCAAAAACAAGGACGATTACCACGAAGCCGGACCTACGACTTTTAATAGGTATGCTAGACCGCTAATAGGGACTTCTCCTAAAAGGCAAACCTGTCTACATACGTAGAAGACGGTTTTATTAGGTACAGATGCAGGAGGAGTCTTGACATGGGCGGATAGAGCAGTCTAGGGATGTATCCGAGGGCGCCCACTCGTTGATCCGATATAACTTGGATACCGCAGCTGGTCTAGCTCTACTATTATTCGATCAACGCATACATCTACGTGTAATCCGTAGTGCAATAGAATTGAGTGGCACGCAACTCAGCGGAGTCCCGTGATTACATGGAGATGGAGATGTTACCAGCACCGCTTTACGAAGAGACAATGTCAATGTCATTGTTCCTCGTATGTAAGTAGGAAAGATAAGGGAGGCTGGTTGCCAGCTCTCCCTACATACACACGTACGACGACGAAAAGAGTCGTTCGACTGTGTCTGAACCCAAGAGCGCCGCGGGACCTATGTACTCATGATCCCCGCAATACAAACAACAAATCACTTGAAGTGTCAATTGAGGGCGAAAACTTGGCCCCTCGCTGGTAGGTCTTTACGTCGGACGGGCTGCCACGTTGGATTCGTGCCTTATGGTGCTCTGTGCCCTGTTTCTGGCTCTCGAAGGCCTGAAGACGCCCGGGTGAGCCTGATTCGCAGGTTCGAAAGCAAGCCCTTGACTAGCTGGGACTTCTGCATGCAGAATTTAGGGGCGGTCATAACAAACCAAAAAGGTACACTAAATATGCGTTGATTATTGGACGAGCCGCTTGGCCAACCTGCCACCTTGGCTAATCAGAGGCGTGTGGATCTGCTGCGGTGTTAGATATTGTAAATAGAGTGGCCGCCGATTCCGCAAGCCAAGCCGATATGTTGAAAAGAAACGGCTTATGGAGACTTCTCCACAGTCAGCATATTCGATGGAGGATCACGGTTACACGTAGAAGGACATTCTAGAACAAAAATAGTGAAGTGCAAGTCAAGGCAACGAGTCGCTGTTGTTCTCGCTTCAATTATGTGGTACCGACGAATTATCTCTCGCTCGTTTCTCCATAGGCAATGCTGGGCAAACCGAAGCGTCAGAGACTTGACCGAACACGCTCCTTGCAGTTGTGTCATATGCCAATTCCACCAACCCACACGTCAGCTCGCATGCCACACCAGATCTGGCTTCTAATAAGGCAATGCAAGGCGAACCGACGAAATGCCCAGTAAGAACAAGCAATGTTGCATAGCACTTAGTTCCGTTTGAGTAGTGATTTCATTCTTGCCGTTTCCAACAAATTGGCTTCCAGTTCTGTTAATCAAGGCTGAGTTTAACGTTAGAAGCCTACTTATCCCATCTACTTCTCCTTCCGAGCATATAGCCCCACCTATATTGTGCTCGACGTAAGATTGATGTCGTAATATTTGCTACACGTTCGCCTGTTGGTTAGAGCAACCCTTCTGGGACAAGCTGTCGCCCTGCAGTGAGTATATGGTACATGAATTAAGATGGTCCTTAAGCAACGCATCGGGGAATCAGGGAATAAGGGAACACAGGTGAAAGAAGAAACTGAGAGGGAAAGAAGGGGACTGTGGGCCAAGTTGAAGTGGCCCACAAAGACGGCGAAAACGTCTTGGATCTCATGTTGAACGCCTGGTGTTTTGGTTGCAAAAACAGCGACAGAACAAAAACCTAGACCCAAGCTCCGGGGCGACTTGCATCGTCCGCAATGTTGTATGACGGACTTTGCAAGTCAACGCCCGCTAATGATTCATACCTGACACGTTCCCACTGCCCGCCCTTCCCCTCGGATTTCTCACTTCCCCTGGGAGAGCTGGAGACGAGGGCTACCTCACAAGACGTCCCAGACATCCTCGGCGGCGTGGCAAAACTTGCTGCAGGCCACGCTAGCCGAGAGACTGTATTGACTGATGGCGATTTTCTCATCCACGTATTCGTCAGCGAAATTGTCAGAACCCTTCGCCATGGCACCAACGAAGACACATATGCTCTCCTTAGGATCAAGGCCAGAGATATAGTCTCGTGGATGCACGATGGCTGAGTCAAAGCTCAAGGTCACTTTCCGGCATTTCGGTGGTAGGTGGTCCGTGATCGGATTCTGTATCACTCGGAGGAGCTTCTCCTGCGAGTTGGTCGATCGAATGGATAGGCGATGGAGCAACTGGACCATCAGACCTGCGAACCGCTTGAAGGTTCTAGGAATACGGACAGTCGGCGAGACCTCGATCAAGACGCCCTTCGCCGTGTGTATATAGATCTGCAGCTTGCCTGCCTTGTTGATGGGTGAGTCAAGCAGAGTGAGGAGGCACTATGTTAGTAGGGTGCACAATTAGCATGTTGAATGCCAACTCGGTGAAAGACTGGTTGAAGAGTAGGTCACCTGATGTGTGATGTCTGGCCTTGCGTCGCTGATGTCTCGGTTCATCTTCCGCATGACACCGATGTGCTCGTCGCTGTTCAGAAGCGAATACTTGTCTTCGCGCTGCATGCCCATACGGCCAGGACCACCGCCATGGGATGCTTTGTAGGTCTCCAGGCTGGCATTGGACAGGACGACGATCAACCGTTGACTGTCCTTGTCGTTGGAGGGTATAGGGACGTGTTGCTCGGCTACAAGCTGCGGCAGAGCTGGCGGAGGTAGGGATTGGGTACCTGTAGCAGTAGTCATAGTGTCAGATACGGCAAGCTTGTTGGCTGGCATTGCGGAGACGGGGACGGGGACGGAGACGGAGACTACGCTGCTGGCAAGCTAGGCCTTGAGGGTTTGTTTGTGGGCCAGAGAAGTAATGCAGATGTTGCTTCTTTTTGTCAGGGGAAGGGCGGTGTACGATGAGACGGGCGTGGCGCAGACTTCCTACGCAGTACGCAGTATGTGCGCAGCAGCTGTCTTCCTTCCTCCGCTCCATCCATCGTGCCAATGATATAAAACAATGTTTCAAACTTACGAGGTCGTTTCCCGGCACGATATTCCGCTGTGGTAGGCATAATCGCAGGATCAAGAGGTAAAGGGGAATTAGCTTAGAAGATGAGTGCAAAACTACTACACGTGATTAGTAGGGAAATTGTTATAGGCTAGAATATTTTTCTCTGGCTCTGATAGTCGTTGGGCGCAAAGAATTGAAGTAGTAAGTAATGAAGAATTGTTGCAAGTGAATTGTCGGTGAGAAGGGTTTTCTTTTTTTTATTCCCTCTGCGAGCGATCCTCGCAAGCCTGCCGCCCCACCACGTCCGGTGAACCCTGGAGCTAACGTTGTAGTGTAACCCTGACCCTCTTCGCCCTACTGGCCCTACTGCTTACTAGGGAGGTCTTATTATTCACCGACCTATCAGGGAAATTAATGTAGCTGCGTCGCCCGGCGCGCGGCCCACGGTGCACACCCGGATTATACCCACTAAAACATACCGTCTCAATGACTGCCCTCGGACCCCGATACTACTTACGATCCGAATCATCTCTTCCGATGACCCTCAAATATGTTTATCCCCTTTTAGCTTTATTCTTCAACATTCAAGTACATGTTTCGTCTTATCTATCAATCAAGGTTCAATACCCCTCTTTTCAAACTCATTTTAACGGGTGCTTCCGTCTCACGTTATCTCACTGCATATATTTATGCATCAAGAATGCGGAGTAGTACCTAGGGAGCCTGCAGTAGGTAACACCCGAGCCTTACATACTGTCCGATCCTTTGATGGTGAAGTGGTCCTGGCAGCCTGGAGTTCGGGAAAAGTAAACGCGCGAGCACCGCCTGTCGTCCTTCACTTGCAACGTCGGGTAGATACTGCTGTGCGAAATTCCGAGAATTGACACATCATTGTAGACTGTCAAATGGGTGACATCAAATTCCACCTATTATATTATATATTTGGCTTTGGCCTTGTACTTGGCCGAATCTCGTCAATCAATTTCATAGGCGAAGCGACTTAGTAAGATACGTTATGCTTACTTTGCAGATCCTGGTTGAGGCCATCGTGGGGGTTTGCCAGTCTACGGTCTTGAAATCTTATGCCTAGTGACATGGGTAGATAGTCGCACCCCAATACCAATCACAGGGACTATATACTGCTAATTCGTAAGATTTTCACAATGGTACTTCGTACGAAATACCTTCCAGTTTACTCGGCTCTCATTGGTTTCTTATCCACCCTTTCTATATGTGGCACATACATAACCTACCTATCGTGTCGAAGCAAAAGCTGATCCGTAGCTTTGGCAGAATCGATAGATGTCCGAGTATACTCTCTCAAACCCCGGTAACCACGGCAGTGGTGACACGAGGGCTTCCTCTTTGAAATCTTCCTAGGTTTGTGCGCACGTAAATAGATAATCAATTGTCAACTAAATCAGTCCCTCCTATGATTGGGGCCTGGATTCTATACGGCATATTTCAGTACTCCTTAAATATTATCATGAAGGAATTTGAGAGCCTGTGCGAGGTGAACACACTCGAATAGTTAAACAGCTGATATCATAACATGTTTATAAGGGGGGTTTCTTTCATGTATTTGCACTGGGTTGTAGTTGATTCTAGGTATGGTTCATCTTAGCTATTTGTCAAGGCTATGACATAACCAAATACAAATGAGAAATCTTTGCTGCGGAATGAATCTCCTGAAAGGGTATTTGTCACGCGTAGAGAACTAAAGTTTCGATGCAGACTATCAATCTTCCATATGTACGTACCACAATGGCAGTCTACTAATAAGCTAAAACCGGTTCTAAGGGAGTAAATTCCTATACATTAGAGAGGGCTTATTGGGAAAGGGTTTCGTTATAATGATGTAGTTTCATGTTCACTCCAGGTCCACGGCAAGGTAGACTGTGGCTTGACCTTCCATGCCACTTTTATTTAGGTAATTCGATAGCTGTAATTTATATATCTAGTAATACGACATGATATCTGATATAAGTTCGAACAATTCGAAACGCAAACTCGCTAGCCAAGGTGAAACTTGATCTGCCTAAGAGTTAAAAGCTCGGCATCGTAAGTAGTCTTACTTCTAGCTATCTGACTATTAGTCCTTATAAATCAGGATACCTAGCAGCAGTAGTCACGGGCTTTATCGTGTTCTATCATTGTAATCTTAAATGAGCACCGAACATTGCCTACCTCTATATAAGTACTGGCTTACGCGCAGGATCGAGTGAGATCTTGGTACCATTGATATTTCGCAGGCTTTACGTGTGCTTTGTGTTTATCTGAACAGGGAAAGCCTTCTTAGCTATCAAGGGGTAGCATGGGTTCAAACATTATCCAAGACAATCATATTCTCCCCAATTTATTGTTACAACTTCTTCTCGATCACCGGTGACTTCGTATGGATGAGACTGTGCCCCTGGTGACGGATAATGATTGGATGGAGATGCCGGCATAAACTATTACATCCT
Organism: Whalleya microplaca; assembly: GCA_022497155.1. NCBI lineage: Eukaryota > Fungi > Ascomycota > Sordariomycetes > Xylariales > Xylariaceae > Whalleya > Whalleya microplaca. The sequence goes on from MU385718.1 coordinate 981,881, forward strand.
GTGTGGTCTCAGTCGCAAGCTTGTACGATTTCCCTAGATCACAGAAAACACAAAGGGTAAGTGAAAGCTTGTTATATACCACAAAGTAAAACCCTCCGTCACCAGATTCCGAGTACGAGTAAGTCCTCGCTTGCCGTTATATCAGGGTTTGATCGTTTGATGTCCTGCTTATGAGCCATGTGTCGATTTCAAGGCGGCTTATCATTCGGGCATACGCTTTGTTATCAGCAAGGTGAGCCAACATTGAAAACTAGGGCAAATCCTATCAGAACCAAGCTTGAGACATCGTGAATAGATCACTGAAGAAACTATATATAAGGGCTCGAAGATTAGTAGCCACTATAGCCGCGCCCAAAGCGCCGGCATCATGCTCGGCGACTACCATTTTATGCACGAATACTCCTCTTCTGGAGCAGCACAGGTCAACTTCCCCTTTCGTGCGGCGATGTTGGTACTCAAGGCATCGCTCTCCTAGGTATGATGGATCTCGGGGGAAACTATGCTACTCTCTCCGCAGATGCCATGCTTTCGTATACCATGGGTTTTGTCGATATGTCCCACAACATAACTGAGCGTTGCCCTCTGGTAATGATATTAACTAACCTATCATGGTGGACAAGCTACACAGGAAGGTCAAATACTCCTGCTAGCACGAGTCCCCTCGTCCTAGCGCGATATAGCAGTAGCGCTAGAACACGACCGGACAGTTAGCCACACAATACGGTTCAGCAACCTAACGAATTACGACTGATACCAATATAGCGGCGATTCAGATACTTTCAATGGAGAGGTTGGTATCTTTGTAAAGAGTGAAAGAGAGCGAATTCCGGCACAGTGGATGGACTGCCAAAATTGGCTACTGGGTGAAGGCCTCTGATAGGCTAGCCACTTAGCTCATCTATATCTACAGAAGGTAGCCCCATTGCCCTTTGTTGGAAACCCTATTTTGGTATCCATAATAACTTTAGTTGATTCGTATTCTAATAATACAAGTATACCCCATGTTGGATAACACACACCTTTATGGGCTCCTGGCTCTAGATCTTGTGTTTCACGGCAAAAGATATGATGAAGTCGAAAATCCACGGAGTTACATAGCATGATCTCGTAGAAATGATAAACCAGATAATTATCTAAGTTCAGCTTGTGATTACTCGTTAATGTACTTTACTACGACTATCGAGTATGATAAATATAGCATTTTGCCGTCAAGTGTCAATAAAGAGAAAGGGAGCGAGATGAAAATGGATCTTTATATAACTATTAAAATGGCATTATATTAGTCGCATATCAAGAGTGAAAATCTGAGGAGAATACCTACGGACTACATTTTGTGTAGTCACATTCAGATCTGTTGTCACATATCTAATAATGCCTGGTCTTATATGGCTTCGCCTGGGGCTCTCTTACAATATTATATTATAAATAGACTATATAATGGTGCTTGGTCAATGTATCTCAGACACTGCAGTCGGATGTTCAAACCTAAATAATGTAGTATGGCTAAATGCAATGGGGGTTTTGCATGTTGTCATGATAATAGGGGGTATTAGTTATAGTGCCTTAAGCCAATGGATCCTAGAGCAATAATTGCCCCAAGAGGTCCGTTGCTTAAAGGAGGTCCTTTAAGCTGTTGAAGATTCTTTAGATCTTAGACATTTACACAATTCTACTTTGAGAACTAGAGTGGTCGCAGCAGCACCTAATGATCATTGCACATATTGTAACTGTAATACATGTGAAGTAGGCAAGTTAGGGTATGGACCGGCCAGGGGAAAATATACTTCATTATTATAATAGATATAGCTAGGGGTACGAAATAAGCGCCCTGCCGAGCATGTCAGGACTTGATGTAAAGAACTTAGAGACAAAGAAGGCGGTTGAGATTGACAACGGTGATCTTTATACTCACAAATCATGAACAGCTTCTTCCTTAACCTTTTGAAAGGATAATATGCTTTACATAAAGTGAACATGCAATGAATGCTTAGTATTACGCAGTCATGGTTCATATGTACCTATCCTGTACCATCATTGAGGACGCAGGCTGACCGAGATAGCAACCACAGACTCAAATCATGAACAGTACTGGGTCATTGTCCAGGTATGTTCCTACGTGTAGATATTGTTATATTCGTGACAGTACATGGTTATTGTACCTGTGTATCTAATCGTCAACCCCATGGGCAACGCGCCTGGACTCTACCGTTGGGGGGGGGGGGGGGGGGGGGGGGGGGCGGGGGGGGCGGGGGGGGGGGGGGGGGGGGGCGGGGGCGGGGGGGGGGGCGGGGGGGGGGGGGGGGGGGGGGGGGGGCCGC